>JANAVB010010998.1:1800936-2393436 GCA_029216955.1 Iris pallida | reverse complement strand
CTAGTCCCCTCCCGCAGCGTGGGCGCACGATCCGCTGTGCCCAAGCGGCCGTTGCGCCGGCCACCGCCGACGCCTCCTGCCTCAGCCGTCGGAGCCGGTCTGACCCCCTCTCGAACACCCGCTCCCTCTTCCCTTTCCCCCTCGTTTTCCACTCCCACTCCCTCTCGATCTCCCCCTTATCCTCTCCCGAACTCGCTCTCTCTCATGTTTTTCTCCCTGAATTGATTCTCCCCAAATGTTCTTCTGATTCTTCATCTTCTTCTTCCTTTTGTTATATTTTATTATATATTTTATTTTATTCTCTCTCAAAATGAGAGAAACAGTAGCAAAGTAGTTACTGTTATTATTATTATTATTATTAACATTAGGGTAAAGTGCAAAAAACCCCTCGTTAAATATGTGCCTATTGCACTAAAAGACCCCATGCTCTTAAAATTCCCAAAAGTTTGAAATATGCTCATTTGCCCCCAAGTGACAATTTTACCCCTCCCTCCCCCCTCCTTCTTCGGCTGTGTTCGCCGGCGACGGAGGCGGAGGGGGGGGTCGGGGGGGGGGGGAGGGGAGGGGGCGGGGTCGGGGGGTCGCTCGCCGGCGAGGAGGAGCAGGGGGGTCGGGGCCGGCGAGGGAGCCGGGGGTCGGGGCCGACGCGGGAGCGAGGGGGGTCGCGGCCGGCGAAGGAGGAGGAGGTGGGGTCAAGGCCGGTGAGGGAGGAGGAGGGGGGGTGGGTCGGGGGAGCGCTCGCCGGCGAGGGGAGGAGGATCAGGGGGGTCGGGGGGGCTGGGGGATCGCCGGCGGGGGGGGGGGGGGGGGGGGTCTGGGGGGGCTGGGGATCGCCGGCGATGGAGGGGGGTTGGGGGCTCGCCGGCGCCGCCGGAGGGGGGGAGGGGTATTTTTGGTATAAATTTTTTAAAATTTGGGTGGAGGGGCCTAATCGAGCGGATATATAATCTAAGGAGGGGTAAACTGACAAAAAATTCTAAAATGTCTTTTAGTGCAAAAGGCACATATTTAACGAGGGGTTTTTTGCACTTCCTTAACATTATTACCATTTTTATTATTATTATTATTATTAATGCTATTTTTATTCTATTCATTATTGTTCTAAATAGCATACACATAATATTTATGGTATTTTAATATATAGTTTTTTTGTCTGGAAATTTAGTTTTAGCCCTAAAAATGCTTTTTAGATTTTTATATCTTTTTAAAAACTATTTGTTCTATAATGATTTCTAGACTTTCCAAAATATTTAATTTTGACTCCTAAATATAGTTTCTCTATCTAAATTTCATATTTTTACAAATCTAGAGTTTTTACTTAAAACCATGTTTATACTTTTCGGTATTTATCTACAGATTATTTTGCTAGTAAAAAAATGATTTTATGGATTATAAATAGTTTTCAAAAATCATATATATATTTTTTATCTAAATTTCCTTCGACTATCCTTCCGTCCATAACTTAATCCCATTATACCTATTTTCTCGCAAATTTGAGACTACCTTAGGTCGACCCTAACTAATTTGACCGTTCTTGACCCGATGGAACAGTCCGTGCCATCATCCGAGGCCATCATGCGTAGTTATAATACCGCAATCATACTCCATGCACATGATCATAGCAACACACTAGGCAGCTCACCAGGCGTCACAACAGGCAAGTATACCTTGCTAATTTACTGTCATATTATTTATTTTCCGTATTGTTTACTTTATTTCATATTGTTAGTTTTCTTTGATATAAATTGCGCGTCCAAGCCACATTTGGGTGCAAGCGACTTTATTAGTCATTTTAATTTACTATATGCATGTTAACTTAGTTTTAGCGGACTACCTTCTTGTTGAGGGATATCCTTATATCTTCTTGGGCCATTACACTCACACTACACGGTTTGAGACATTTTGCTAGGGGCATGACTCATGGATTGGCCATCTCTAAAGTCGTGTGACGGTAGATGATCGTAACTGCTATGACTAGAGTTTTAGAGACTCAAGCAGTTACAAAACTAGACGAGCCATGGACATGACTTGAACAGTTTAGGAAATATTGGGGGAGGACAGTCGCTAGTGCGTATGGGAATCCAAACAGATAAACCATAGTTTTCAGATGGAACTGTAGAAATTTATATTTGCAAAAGTCCTCTGACGTTTTGGATGTTACAGACGGATACGGATTACTGGATGCCAGTTACGTACATGTAGCCTAAAATCCTACCAATGTGCATGAAAGTTGTCCTCTAAATTGCACAATAGATGGTTAGTATTCCCTTTTGCATATCGGTGTCTAGGGGAGTCTTGCATATTATTATTATTTTGACAGTTCATATTAGCTTGTTCTTTCTGTATCTTGTTACGCCCCTCTGAGGACCTGGTTATTCCCTAGGTGTGTATTCATGTCTTTCACAGGTATCCTAGCCGAGGTCATGTTCTTCTCCATTTATTCGAAGATGACGTGACTTGGTTCCTCCTTGCTACTTTCACTTAGCCTTTTATATATATTATGTACTTCTTCCTTTTTTATTTTGGTTGGTAGTGGATGTGTCTCCACCCAACATATTATATCAAGACAATTCATTATATGATATCTTTTATTTTCTTATTTTGTGGATGAGATTAGTTAGTTGTGGTTTACTATAATTTACAGCTTATGTATACATACAAGGCCCCTGTACTTCGTATGTATACAGCTGACATGTCTACGTACTTAGTCCTACGTATTTTAGGACTGGGGCATTACATGTTTTTGTGGTGGCCCATGCAGGTCAAGTTTATCACTTCGGTTACGTTACTGTTTCGATGTGAGCATGCATCTAGGATTAGAGTCTAGAAATCTCATCCACTTACTTGATCACTTTCCTTGATTCAAATCTCTGAACTTTCGTTCGGCTTCCTTGCATCCTGCTTGATCTCTCCTACCATAAACCTTACCTCTTATTTTATGCTTACCAACCGTTAGGAAGATGACTACACTGGTAAATGTTCATAGGTCAAACACATGGCTTGGAAGATTCCATTGGCAATTAGTATACATTAGAGATCATATTGGAGTTATAAAGACATTTTTACTTTAAGAATCAAAGGACCATATCTTATTGTTGTATGATCTTGTAGGAAGAATTTGTTGATTCCAAGTGGGATAGTAGCGACATTACAAACTTAGAAGATAGTTGGAATTTTATTACTACAAGAAGATAGTTAGAATCTATATACAAATGAGGAAACAAATTGATATTTGATTTTGAGTTTTGAAAGTCCTAAGCTATAGAGTCATGATTAACTCATCCTTGAAGAGATATAAATATTAGTTAAAAGGATTTTAAATATTGCAATATGACTACAAGTTTTAAGTTAGAAGTGATGGAAAAAATGGTTTAAAATATTTTTGAAGATATGAAATTAACTTTGAGAGAAAATTTCAAATTTGTGTCTTATAAATTATAATCGATAAATTCATTTAGAGTTACAAGTTTTGATTATGAATATTAGCAATCATGGTAGATTTGATTAGTGATATACTGAGGTTCTCTTCTCCAGAATGATTAAGGAATTTAAGAATTAAAGTCTTGATGGATAAGAAACTTTTTGAGGAAAACTCGAGATAAAAATTTTTAATGGAAGACAACCAAGATAGCCCTAATGAGATATTAAGTATTCCACACTGGTTGCCATACCACTCGTGCCATGATAGTTGTACATACTCAAGTATAGTTAGTCATCTACCAAGCCTGTTATTATATCTCAATCTTGACTTACTCAACCTCACTTAATTCTTTCGACCCAACGAGTACTTGTGATCCATTTAATTCCTTGAATACTTAACTTATGGGTTATCTTGAATGCTTCACCCATTTCCCCATCACACTACTAGCTTAACTCTTTTAAGTTGGGTAGAATGCCTCACGGTCTAATATTTCCATTGACTTTATGACCTATTAAGGAACTTAGACTGTTTGTATTTCCTTTCTTCGTTATCTAGCGTACGTATATTTTGACTAACTTGACTAACTTGACTAACGCCGCAAATATAGCCTAGTTTTGCAAGCTCACCCTTTACCAAGCTTGTTCACGACCTACGTTATTGGAAGAGCTCCCACTAACATATCATCTAATCAGAACCGATGCATGATGGTCTGATCAGCCTAGTGCACTTTGGTTCGCTTTTACCTATTATTCTACGTGGATGAGACATAATTAAACTTGGCCTTAGAATCCCATCCACGTCTGCCTTGAAATTTTTTTGAAATTATACGGTCGCCTTTGAATCACGTATTCGTATTCGATAAAATCGTCATTGAACTCCTTATTGCTTTCGCCTCTACCTATTTTAGAAGGACGGAGGCGTGGTACTAGAAATTCCTCTAGCTACCCTATCACCTATGACCCTCAACCTACTCTCAAATTATACCTTCTAGGTATTTAATCCATTCTCTCTAACCTTTATTGCATATTCTAACTTTAATCCCTACTTATTTTCCTTCTTGTGTAACCCATGATTATCCTTGCCGTTATTGAAATCGAGATTTCCTAATGCATCTTCCGTTGAACATTGTGAATTGTTTTGTGCCTTTTCACCCCCTACGAATCCTTAATTTTGAGGACAAAATTCTTTTAAGTTGGGTAGGATGTAAAATAACTAAATTTCGACCCGCACCCACCGTGAGGGTACGAGTACGTAACAGCGCCCAGCCTACGCCGCAGTGTCGGCGGTAGAACGCTGTTCTAGGTCATGAACTATAACTAACTAATATGAAATACTCTCCATAAGGAGGCCAACACAGAGGTACAACTCAATCACAACTAGAGATAGAATATGGCACGATAATATAGATAAGAAAATCCTCAACTGAGGTACAGCAGAATGAAATAACAAGTCTTAACAACTACCAGTCTCAACATCTCTAAAAATACACAAACTCTGAAAACAAGGACAATAGCTAAACATGAAAGGAAACAGTCTAAGCTATCTATACTATGCAAGGTATCGTCCTCAGCAGCTGCCTGAACCTCCCCAGGGGTCCAGGTCGCGAGTGTCATCTAGGCAAGCTCCATAGTAAGGGGTGCAGGGTTCCTCATCATCCTCTGTAAAATTTTCAATAGGGCCAGTCAGGACGGGAGCGAGCACAATACATCTCATGCAGATCATAACAGGTTAGAGAATATAAACATGCAAGAGGGTACGATACATGAAACTAAAAAAAAGTACATGATGTAAACAGAGAGAGAACTGTAATAAAAATATCTACTATAAGTAGAGAGCTACCAGTGACTAGTGATTTAGAGTACAAAGTCGACATATGAACGGCTTGATTTGCACATGGCTGTACTAAAGAGGCGTACATGGCTATACTACTTTGGAATTGTTCATATGACTATTTATACTCCCCCATACCCCAATCAATACACAAGGATCCAGACATGTTATGTTACGTACATGATTTTCACATGAAGCCCATAAATGGGTGCACATGAAGTATACATGAGAGCTCATACATGAGTGCACATGAAGTTCACATGGGGGGCCCATAAATGGGTGCACATGAAATTCACATGAAGGCTCATATATGAGTGCACATGAAATATAGGTTATACATGAGATTCATGAGAAATATGACCGAACATGATAGCACATGAGAGTACACAAGCGAGCACGAACGAGCATGAAGCACATGATAACATGAATAACATGGGAGCGAGGAATACACGATGTACATGAAACACACGACATGATGTATCCGATGCTCCCGAGGGGGATAACACCGCATGAAAGGATCCATATAGTACCAATCCGTGATAATATCGTGACAACATCAAATAAGATGAACTAGAGCAGGAATATAATTCTAAGCAAGTTATGAAATGATCAGAGAATATACTCGCCTCGTATCTGAATGTCTGAAGTAAATGTACTGTCTGAGATGAGGTACCTGACTCCTATTTGGAGCAACACAAGTCAAGATGTATACAGGGGATGATAAATGTAATCTACTATGCATCTGCATGCTGTCTAGGTCAAATTTGACTAAAGTCAACCCTTGGTCAACTCCAGTCAACTATACTAGTCAAACTAGGTCAACTAGGCCATTCCTAACCCCATCAAGTCTCATTAGGCATAACCAAGCCTAGTCTAGCAATCACACACCAATCACAAGGCTATACAAGCCAAACACAAGCCACACATCAAGGCACATTCATATTTAGCTATTTATCATGGAATTTATATATAGCTGTATGTATATAGGATTTCATATATTTACAACATTATACAATAAGAGAAAGTTAAAGAGGGAACTAGCAAGTAAGGCTATGTGTGTGAACATGGAGGTGAAATGGAAGGCATAGGCTATACTATCTATGTGAAGGGCAAGAATATGAATTTGTGGTGAATGAATAATGTAGTGAAGTGTCAAATGTGTCTCAGTTCAGTGGGGAAAAGTGAGGAGAGTGTGTTAGTGAGGTGAGGGTGAACAAGTGTTTAGGCATGTGTCATGTGCATGTGGCAAGTGTCCAAAGTGAATCATGGTATTGAATGTGACTGTGTCAAGCATAGAGCGAGTGTCAGGACATGGCAAGAAACAATGTGTGTATGTATATGACAGGTAATGGCAGTTAGTGATAGTGTGCTAACTCAGGAAAAACATGGTGTGTGTTAGATAGGGTGTAACAGGGAACTAATCTCAGAAAAACTGAAACTGTGTGTGGATAGGATGAACTAACAGTGAAACATGTGTTCATACATGGCATTTTATCTCAGGAATCAATGTACAGGAAATTGTGTACCTGTGTGCAGTGTTCTCAGGTTTTAAATTCCAACTTGACAGTTCAAACAATGTAAATCCAAACATACACAAGGAAATTTCGAAGAACATTATTTACCACTGGTTCTCATTCAAAAACCCCAATCAATTCTCCACATGAAACCAACAATTATACTCAGTTTTGTGTGTGTGTGTGGCATGTAAGGTGAGTGACTAAGTGTGTGACACATGAGAAGCAAGTACACAACTGTTCTCAGGTTCATTGATTTATCACATGACAGTTCAACCATTGTCCAATTCCCAAAAGCCAAATTCGAAATAAAAAAAATACCAATCAGGAAACCATATTACAATGATGAAGTTGCACATGTATAGATGATGAAATGGCAAATAAACTTCAGCTTTGTTTGGAAGCCAATCTCAGTTATTGAATTAAATAAATCTCAGTTCAGTATTACATGTATCAGTTAATGAGATCCCAAAGTGAACCTTTTCCCAGGTTTCAAATGACAGCCCAATCCCATATACAAATTCCTATTTCTCATGAATAACTTATTTTGACATGAAAGTCCAACTAACATTTGTATATGCTAACCTGGATATCATACATTCTGAAACCAAACCTAGGTAATACATCAACTAACCTAGCAATGCCAATATGTATACATATGTACTGACATATATACTCACATATATACATACAAATATACATGGATACAAATATACAAATATATATGATATATATATACTCAATCCCAGGTAATAATTTAACATATTAAAGTATATTAATGGTTTAAAACGACTGGAAACCAAATAACTCAGAAAACTAAACCTTCAGTTCAGAGTTTCAGAAACTCCTAGTGCAAAACCCAAAACAACAATCAACTCAAATCAAAAATAGAAAAGTATGGTGTACAGGCATAGGGGTATACTCCACGTGTCCTCACAATACTAGACGTGTCCACGAAGTGGACACAATCGTGTCAAAATTGACAAAGTAACTGTGTCAGAAAACATTGCGATATGGACCTCGTGCGTGCGTGTCGAGCCTTCGTGGGCTCGACACAGGGCTCGAAGTGGGTCGAGCTCGTGCATATGGGTTCGCCCATAGTAGGGCTAGGAATCCCATACCCTGACCTGGGTCGAGCTCGTGTCGTGTCCAAGTTAAAACCCTGTATCAGTGAATCAATTTCCGTGTGTGTAGTGACAGTGGAAGATCAGTGCGGGTCGATTTACTTCGTGCACACTAAACAAGAAGCCGTGAAACTTTGTAGGTGTCGTATCAGTCACTAGGAGAACGTGTCCACCAAATTTTGTGAACTGAGTCACCGTGTCGTGTCCGCAATGGCACCCGAGCAGCAGGGTAGCCGTACGAGCCCGTACGATGCCTCGTGCTGCGTGTCCAAGTGCTAAAATAGTGTCCAAATAAAACTAAAATCGACTCAGTCGATTAGGGTTGCAATATACACCTATTAGGCTACATGTACATGTAATTTGTTTTGAAAATAAATAATATTGAATTCACTCAAGCATTTCATCAAACACCTTAAATAACACATAGACACGTATCCGATACGGACACCAAACGGACACAAAATCCATCCAAACTTCGGGGACACCTAGGGGACTCCTAGATCTAGCCCTAAATGCAAAGAAACCAAAATATTAATGCAATTTAAAGGATTTTACCTATATGTGCGAAAAGCTTAGAAAAGCTTCAAATGGGAGATTCTTCCTTGCTAGCCAAAGCTCCCAAATTTCACCAAACCTGAGAATACTCTCCATGAGCAGCAAGAAAGGATGGATTAGAACCTAGTGCAAAAGATTTGAGCTAAAAAGGACCTAAAATAGGAAAGTTATGGATTGGGGAAGATGGCTATACCTCTTTCTTCAAAGCTTGAGAAAAAAATAATAAAAGAGGCAAGAACAAGGAGGAGATGATTTTATAGGGAGGGGAGCCGTAAGTGGCTGGTTATATTGAGTGAAAATTAGGGTTAGGGTTACAAGTCATGGGCCATGGGCCAAGTCACATGAGAAATGCGCTCTCTACCTTAGCCTTAAGTCCAACAAATAAATCCTTCCTAATTTCTCAAGAGCTAAATCACTCAAGTCAAAACCAAGTCGACTTAAGTTAGATTAGGGTCTCACCATGCTAATCAAGTCACCTTAACTAGAGTCAGCATCTAGATTAGTCTCCTAGGTCAAAACTAGCAAAAGTTAAAATCAACAACCGTCAATCCAACAATAAATCTATAATTCTAAAAAAAGTCAAAATGACCAAATTACCCTTAGACTAATAATGATAATTGAAACACCCTAATCACATGGCTAGGCTCTAGGACATGATATTTAAAGTTACCCTCATTTTAGAAACTGGGTGTTACATTTGGGACTGGGGCGTTACACCAGAATAAGAAGAGTAGATCATGGCCTTGGCTAGAGCTTATGCGAAACATCGCAAAGGCACACACCTGGAGAGATCACCAGGTCCTCAGAGGGACGTAATGAGATACAGGAAGAACATGCCAAAAATATTTAAAATATGCCACAAATAAAAGTAAGTGACAATACATCAATAAGGTAACCTAACCGTACTAAACTGAACATGCAGTTGAGAAACAATCCTTCGACGCATGAGCCCTGGCTATAAATAGGATCGGCTTGGTTCCCATATAGGGCACCAAGGGTCTACGTCCGTAGCGTCAGAATATCGTCAGAGGGCATCATGTGCAAGGGGTACGTCCATAATGCTCTGGGAAACGTCAGAGGGCACCTGGAACCTGTATCTCCCGAGGAGCGTACAGGTAATCAGGGAAGTGCAAAGAAGCCCATATGTCAGGTATTGTTCTCCCCACCCAATGCTCTTATTTAAGTCGCATCCACGACCTTGTACCTCTACTAACTGCTAAGTCTTCTAACATGCCTCTATTAGCAGTTAGACCTAACGCATGTATGCATGTGATCAGCCAGCATGCTAGGACCGCTACATGCTACACATCTCACACATAGATCGTGATACCATCGTTTCAAGTTTATGATAATACACTGACAATCGGTAGTCCCTTGACTTCTAGGTCCATATGCAAAAGACAAAAAAAAAGGAAATAAGGCTAGCACTTGCAACGGGTACATGGAAAGTAAGTAAGTAAACACCGAGCAACAGTCAATGGTACACAGGAAATAAAAATGCAATTTCTAAGAATAAAAATACAGACTAATTATAAACAGTAAAAATAATGGCAAGGTATCTTGTCTGATGTAACGCCTGGCGTTGTACGGTGTTCTAACATGTCCCAATAGTCCAATAGCCATCGATGCGTAGAGGTCTGAAGTCGCGAGAAAGTAGGCTTATGGAGTTAGTCACGAGTAAGGTTGACAGATAGTGAGAATTTGCAAAGAAAAGTACTGTACGATTTTTAGAAAATATTAAAAAAATATCTGCTTAGTTAAAATAATTTATAGATAAACCTTTGAAAACACGAAAAACTCATTTTACGGGAAAACACCTATTTTTGTCAAATAAACATTTGTAGGTCAAAAGCTACAGAAAATATCATAAAATAATACTATAATTAGGCTTTGAAATTCAGTTTTAAATTACATATAGGGTCAAGCCCTAATAGCTTATATAGTTTCTTAGAAATATTATGTTAAAAGTACTAATACTATTTGACTAATCAGAATTAAAATATATACTCGTATATATACATTTTGTTATCTTGTACTTAAAAGTAGTATCAATATTGTGTACTAATAATTCATAATAATATAGATAATAACAACTGTACATAAAGTATGTATTTGTCAAATACAGTTTAATCAAAATGTCTTAATTTAAAGAGAAAAAGGAAGAAGATAAAATATGTATAGTGATTTCAACAGCAGCTGTTCTATTGTTATTCCTATCACATAAAGCGAGTAGCTTTTAATTGAAAAGTAATATCTATATTATGAAGCTTTTAGAAGGGAACATGGGAAGGAAAGAGAAAATAACAAGGGAAAAAAAATAGGGAGGGAGAGAGGAGACGGTGAGTGAGGAAGAGAGGAGAAGGGAAAGTGGGTGTACCGGAGTTCGCCGGCGGCTCGTGGCCGATGCCGGCTGGAGTGGATAACGCCGGGACGCGGCGGCTGATCGGATCGTGGAGGGCAGCGAATCCGGCGACGGAGGAAGCGCCGGGGTCTGAAGGTTTGGCTTGGCACGACGGAGGCTCACCAGCGGTGGTGCGGCATGGATCCGCGGGTGGATGTACGGAGCTCGCTGGACGGGATGGGACGGTCGTGGATGGAAGAGGAAGGCATGGTGGGGTCGTCCAATCCGCGACTGCCGGCTTGGCGACGAAGATGCCCTGGCTCGACGAGCGACAGGGCTTCCCCGATGACTCCGACGGGGGAAACAACGCTCAGTACGGAGGATCTAGACGCTGGCCGGTTGTGACGCCGGCGGGAGACTCGGTGGCCACGGCTGGGTACGGATGTTGATTACTTTTTTGATTTGCGTTAGTGGGGACTGTGATTTAGGGGTTTTCGGGTTGACTGGCTCGACGGCGGGAAGCTGGTGATAACGACGGTGGTGGTAGCAGAGGGAAAGAGTGGTGGTGGCTACGCCGATGGATGGGAGAAACGTCGATGGTGGCGGTGATTAGTAGTTGTGGGCGGCGTAACGCGGTAAGGAGGCGGTGTCGGGGTTATTGTCGGGGACTTGGTGGTAGTGGTGGTTTTGGGGGTTCGTCGATGGCGGCAGAGGTATGTGGTGTTGGCGGTACGACAGGTTCAGATCTGGACTGCGGAAGGGTTGGTCGTCACAGAGGAGATTTGGGGAGGCAGTGGTATCGATGAAGTTGGTGGCAGAGGTGGAGACGGGAGGTGTTGGCTAGATGGATGGCCGGGGAGTAGTTGAGTCGGGGTGAAGGTTACGTCGTATCGGGTATGTCCGACATGACGAGGACGGAGATTCGGATCTGTCGAACTGGGGTGGAGAAAAATGTATTTGTATAATATAGAATATAATGGATGGGAAAGGAGGACACCGACACGATGCACGATTTGTGGTGGAAATTATTTGTGGAGATGATTGTGGAGAAATCAATGAAAAAGAGAATAATAAGCCTCTCCTTATATTGGAGGTCGAAGCTCCTATTTAGATAAGGATTAGGATGATTTAAATCCCTATGTAGATATCCCATTATTTAATTCAAAACGATTTAAAACTAATCAATCCAATCCAAAGCCGATCTAGATAAATCATATTTTTTATTTAAAAGCCATTTAAAATAAAGTCAATAAAATCTTTTCTAATTATTATATTTAATCAAATACTAACTCAAACAAATTTCAAATATCATTTTCATAAATAATAAAATATAGTAATAATTAATTTTAAAAATTGGAAATTAAAATATATTCATGAATTAAATTCACGAATCTCGCATGCAAATATTTACGAATAATCGTTTTCTAAATTTACTACTATATAATATTTTGAAAAATCTCGATATGATACATTTGACAAGTTTAGACAAAATATCTATCGTATAAAATTTTGAAACTATACTTCTCTATAAATCAACATTTTCTGAAAATATGTACCTCGTACATATTTGCACTCGACGTACAAATATGAGAATGTGAAATTTCACGCGCCGTACAAATAGAAAGCACAAATTAAATACCAATTTATAAAAAAATTGTAGTAGAAATTTAGGGGGTTTATATCCTATCCAACTTAAAATAATTTTGTCCTCGAAATTTAGGAATAATTAGGGTAGGTAGGATAGAGAAGGTAGGAAGAGTTTATTGGTGAAAAATCCAATCAAATTATTCGACGAGAAGACAAGGCATACAATGGAATCAATTTTGAATAATCAAAATTTAGATAAATAAAAAAATAATTCAAGGTTACTGTTTGGAAGATATTTCATGATGATCCGTCAATATTCTAATCCGATCAATATTAATTTTAATCCTATAAAAGTGCAAACTCATAAGTAGGTGTTAACCTCCTTAATCTGTTGATGCCGTCAAAATTCATTTTATTCGTAAAACTTATATTCCATAAATCGTTCTTTACAACGCCTTTCGTTTTAATTCCCCCTGAAAAATAAAAATTGGATCTTAAATGCAATCTACTTTCGATATCTCATCATAAAGATTTCAGATAGTCCGACACTTTGAATTCCATAAACCCCCAACACACATATATATCTCCTTAAGCCAAAATCTCAAAAATTTAAAATTTCCAAACCTTCAATTGATTTAGTCCATGCAAAAGTCAAAATCTTTTACTATAAATTTGTATTTATTTATCAATGTAAATTATATTCCTGCTCTAGAACCTTCGATAGGACTCCAGAACTAACAGTATATCTTCATAACTCAATCTTTTACTATAAATTTGTATTAATTTCCAAACCTTCGACAGGACTCCAGAACTAACAGTATATCTTCATAACTCAATCTTTTATGAAATTTTCTCTCTCGAAAATTTGAATTCAATACTCTCTACTTTATGATTGTAGAAATGAAATTCATCTCAAATTCCTATTCAAGTGTATATCCAAAATAGAGAATTTGTACTCAAGGATTGATTTATACCATACTTCTATTTACCTTTAATTCACATTACATTCCTCCATTCTTCTGGTAGGGTCGACCCCATGTTTCAATTTATGACCACTTTTATATAGACCTTGTAATCGGATAACCATCATGATTAATTATACCATTAATCTCCTCCATGAATTCTCTATTCTAGCCGTGTATAACCGAAGGGTGTCATGATTAAATTTTCTATTCTTTGAACAAGGAAATCATACAAGGGATAAGATGCATAAACTATGGAGGAAATCATAGTAAAATATAACATGGGAGAAGCAATATAATTGGAAGGGGAAACGTAAGGGTCGCTAATATTACATGAAGAGTAAAAATGGTATGGGTATACGTAAATCAAGATAAGACACAAAAATAAATGGACATGGTTAAGCAATCAAGACAAAACACAAAGTAAGCATATAAGAAATTTAGTAGATCACAATCATATATTGGGCCGAAAGATTTGAGTTGAGGTTGAGTCCCTATCTGTAGTCGGAAAGTGTTTCGGTAGCATGGTAATGGTTATGGTTAGCATTTTCGACTCGAAAGTCGCATCATAAAATAGAGTACAAGGGACGTGTTTTAGTGGGACATGATATGTCTACATGAAGGTGGAGTCGTCTATGTCTTGTATTTAAAATTTGTTGGAAGGTAATAGCTGGTCTCGTGCTCCGAATATCAATATCACAGTAGGGATTATCAAATGATTTAAATAGAAAGTGGGAGTTCAAGAGGTGCTAATTAACGCAAAAATAAAAATGATCAAATTAAAGCATGAAGTAAAGATAAATAAGGAATCTAGTAGATCAAAGTAAAATAAGTTAGGGACACGATTTCTAGAGGGAAGATAGTCTTCTAGGTTAGGGTATATCCAAGGAACGGTTCTAATCATTTCGAAGTGTCAAAAGATTAGAAAGTTACGATGATAGATCTAGTTTTTAAGGGAAGGACGAGTAAGTCAAGGTGAAGATATAGTCACATGGCTTGGTCGATGACTACTAAACTTGTGTACATACAACTATCATGACTATAGATGATATGGCAACCAATGTGGAATGCTTCTATCCCATTAGGGTGACCTTGCTTGCTTCTTGGTTCTCTATCAATAAATTCAAGCTTCCACAAAAGTCTTCTTAATATAAAAGCAACCTACCAAAATGTCTAACCATTTTAAGTTGTCAAACATAATCAAAATTTAAAATGTAAAATTCCTTTAATTAATTTCAAATAACCCTTATCATATCCAATGCATCACAAACTAAACCTTCAACATCCACTAGTCGTTTTGAGGTCTTATCAATATCATAACATTAGCGTTTCAACAATTCTAACAAATCTTGAGATAACTCTTAGTATATCACAAATCAATCTCCACACACACATTTTTTTTACCAAACTTTCATATCCATAATTGAAACTTTAACTTAAAATAAATTTATCAATCATAGATCGTATGACACAGTTGAAAATTTAAAATGTTCCTCAAGTCGAGTCCATATATCCAAAATATATATCTCCATAAATCAAAATAAGTCATAAATTTCCTCACACCTTCAAAATTTTAGAATCTCTTGGTTTCTTGATCATTTATAGATTCTCACTATCCTTTTGTGAATACTACTTATTAGCCTCAAAAATACATTTTTTATCTATCCTTCGTAGTTGGTACTATTGCTACTACCCAACAAAAAATTAACTAATCCCACAAGATCATAGGGTTCCTCAATCCTTAAAGTAAACTTGCCTTTATGACTCAAATAGGAATTTTAATACATACTACTTGCCAATATAATCCTTCTAACCATGTGTTTGACCTATGAGCATATACTAGTGTAGTCATCTTCCTAGCTATCATTAAGCACAAAAATAAGAATTTACGGTAGAGAGGAATCAAGCAAGTTGCAAATCAAGGAAGGCGAACGAGAGTTCAAATTTTGGAGTCAAGGAAGGAGATCAAGTATGTGGATGAGATTCTAGACTCTAATCCTATGTTGCAGGCCCGCTAGGTACAATAACGTAACCGAAACGACAAACTAGACCTGCTTGGGCCACCACAAAAACATGTAACATCCGAGACCCAAAATACTTAGGACTAAGTATGTAGACATGCCAGCTGCATACATACGAAGTATATAGAACACTCGTATGTATACATAAGCTGTAAAAAGCAGTAAAACATGATACTAATCTCAACCACGCATAAAAAGAAGAAAAGATATAATAAATCAACTCACGAATTGTCATGTATATAATCGTTGGGCGGAGAAAAATCCACTACCAATTAAAAGAGGGAAATACATAATAAAGAAATTCTGTCAAGCGATACGAAGACGATCCAAGTGCAATCATCACCGAATAAAAAAAAAGTAGATCATGGCCTTGGCTAGAGCATCTGCGAAACATCACAAAGGCACACACCTGGAGAGATCACCAGGTCCTCAGAGGGACGTAACGAGATACAGGAAGAACATGCCAAAAATACTTAAAATATGCCACAAATAAAAGTAAGTGACAATACATCAATAAGGTAACCTAACCGTACTAAACTGAACATGCAGTTGAGAAACAATCCTTCGACGCATGAGCCCTGGCTATAAATAGGATCGGCTTGGTTCCCATATAGGGCACCAGGGGCCTACGTCCGTAACGTCAGAAGATCGTCAGAGGGCATCATGTGCAAGGGGGTAGATCCATAATGCTCTGAAAAACGTCAGAGGGCACTTGGAGCCTGCATCTCCCGAGGAGCGTACAGGTAATCAGGTAAGTGCAAAAAAGCCTATACACTACAACAAAAAACCCTTTTAATGACGGCTAAAAAGCGTCATTAATGACGAACCATGACGCTTTTTTTTCCACATCAACCGTTATGAAAACGGGTGTTATAAATGTTTTTTAAAAGCGTCATAAAATAACCGTCATGAATAGTTTCTTTAAAAGCGTTATAAATAGTTAATATATAGTGCACAATTCAGAACAATTTTAAAACGTCATGAATTGATAATATGTATAGGCTCAATGCAGCACATTTATAACACTCATATTACTGAACTCATCACATTTATAACACTCAATACTGCACATTATATATTACTTTCCAAAAACTTCTCAATTCAATTTTAAAACAACAACTTTGAACTATACTCACAAGAAAACATCGAAATGTTATATCACCATCTTCATTACATTATCTCAAAATAGGGTATCCAAATATATATATTTACAAATACTACTTAAATGAATCCTCAAAATAAGTAACTACTTTGGCTTCAACTTGAGCACATCAAAACTGTCAACATCACGTGTAGCAAATCCTACCACTGCAATAATAGTTGCATCTTCATGTGCACCTGAGAAAGAAAATTAATACTAGTTAGCTACAATTCCACCATGCATCTATAACAAGTATTATCAACACATTAAGATAACACCAACTTACAAATTTGAAAAAAGAGAGAGCTCTACGAGCTAATCTTCAAAAACTTCAATGACTAAGGCATTAAAAATGATATATCAATGGTTCATGCTTTAAACCTCATCTTCTTAAATTTTAGTTTAACTAAAGGTAGAATTAGAACTACTAATTTTTTTCTTAAGTTTGAACAATCAAATTTATTGGATACTTGACCACAAAAGAATTAATAATCACTACAGCTAAATTCTTTCCAGAAAAGATGTTAGCTTAGGAGAAAACTTACTAACTGTTCCAGAAGTGAAGCTACACATACTTAGAGAGAAGTAAAATACTTACCGGTAAAGCCATCTTCTTTAATGTACTCATTGCCAAAGAGTGAAATGATTCATATTCAAGAAACTATTTGATACTATGACAGAAACTATTTACCAATCTGGAAGAAGCCAAAATGCTTGCTAACACTTGTATCATATCAGAAAAAGCTTTATCTATTGATACCACATAAAAGTCCCAGTCTTCACCCAATTATAATATAATATGCAATTTCTTCTTTTACTCCGTAATGCAAATATATCCATGTCCAAAATGAGAGAATTAGAAGAAAAAACTCTTAATTTTAATGCTTACCTCATGAACCCTTGGTCTATGGTGTCTGAGCTCCAGTAATGATTCCTTCCTTTCTATCAGGACTCCAAGTTCCCCATGCACAAATACTTGAGCTGCACTCAAAAGGATACAAAATTCAGCTCAAAAGAAGTCATAGTCAACTAAGAGTTTTTGCTTTGATTCTATACTCATGTACAAATACTTGTATGTTATCCCACTTGAGGACAGTCCAATATACCTAGATGCAGTAGCATTTATATGGTTAGCTTATCCATTCTACTATAGATAATGTAACATAAAAAAAATAAGTTATGACGAACTCACTTATTACGGTTAGCAGCCGCTTTATTCCTGACTGCCTGTATTTTTTCCTTGTCATTTAGAAGTGCTACAATCGATTCAACCTTCTTTCTTACATTTATTCTAGAATCCTTCCCATTAGGCTCAACATATGTGAAGCCTGAAAGGGGCTTGATAAACATAAAGCAAGTAAATACAAAGTACTTAACAAAAAAATAACGTTCATCAGATTTTTCTATTATAGATGGAGAAGCTATACTGAAATTTTGAAAGTGTGTTCGATAATATCATCAACTGCACGTTCGGATCCATTTGCTATCAAGTAATCAATAACAGTCAATGCCTGTGATTGAAGAAGAACTTGAGATTATAGAACAAGAATGAAGTTTGTAAACATGAGTTTGGCTGCCATCAGTTGAAAATATCACCTTGTATACACGACGCCAGTTGGCACCTGTTTCACTCAATCTGGTCCTGAGTACATTCATAATCATCGAGCACTCCGTGCTACAAGACATCATTGCGTTAGCATTTGCAAGAGCTGAAGAGAGATCCAGGAAATAGAAAGCAAATAATGAAGATGGAAGATGTACAATTTTTTGGTAGCCTGTGCAATCTTTGACAAAGCAGAACCATGAGGACCCTATGGTTCGGTGCTGGTTGCATCAAGAACCTAGAAACAAGAACGTTTATTTGTTTGTTTGTTCGTTATATAGAATGGCCATTCAGCTAAACAAGTAGGTACTGGAATTGTCCTCGGCACATTACTTTTAGCATGTGCTCAAATTTCAAGTTTACATTCTGAATCCAAATTCCAAAACTTACTAACCCCTGATCAACTCATTTGTCTTCAAAATCGCTCCTAAAAAAGCAAAAATAAATTATGCATTATCCATCAAATAATATAAGGAATGGACACTTTTTTCTTCTTCTTTCTATGCCGATACTATCATTTACTCTCTCCCAAAATTGGTTATATAATCATAGAACTCCAAGTAAAGAAAACAAACAAATTAATCAGTATCAGAATAGGAAGAAGAAAAAAAAATGATAGATTTTGGAATTGATGAGAACTCCGAATCACACATTTCTCTAACCGCCTGATCCAGAACCTTCATGAAATCCATCGCGAAATCAATGAGAAAATAACAAGAAGAATAGATCTCGAGTCCGGATCTGGAATTCCAAGGGAAGAAACTTTAAATTTTAGCGATTTAACGAAAAAATAGGGTTCGAAAACTCTTAGTTGACTATGACCAAATTACACCAAAGGAAGAAACTTTTTCTGTTCCCAACCCAAAAAAATGACCCCAAATAGAAAATAGATTCTTATTCCAACATGAGTATAGAATCAAACCAAGTTTAAATTACATCCCCTGGAAGAAACATTTTTTGTTCCAAACCAAACAATATTAGATCTATTCTTTTTTCTTCTTCTGAAGGAGACCCATTTTATTCCAACATGAACAAACCAAGCCCAAATTAACCTAAAGGAAGAAACTTTTTCTGTTTCCAACCCAAAAATAATGACCAAAAAGAGAATCAGATTCCTTTCAGTCGCAGCGGAGGTGGCCTTCGGGGTCGTATGGGGAATAAAAGGGTTTTTAATTTGTTCAAAATTAGGGTTAGGGTTTTGGAGTTGGGGAAAAGGTAGGAGAAGAAGAGGAGAGGAGGGTGTAAGGAAGAGGAACTGACCCATGAGGGCTTCAGATACGAGGCCGGCGCCGGAACCGATGAAGCGGCGGAGGTTGCGGACCCACGACCTCGACGACGCTGGAGAAAGGAGAGGGAGAGCGCAGAGAAGAGGACGGGCAGAACCCTAACGATCCTCCTTCGCGTTCTTGTCGATCGCGTGTGCGATGGGCTCGAGCTTGTCCTGGAGGGCGACGAGGAGCGTGAGGCCCTCCTCAAAGATTTTGGATCTAGGGTTAGGGTTTTGGAGTTGGGGGAGAGGAGGGAGAAGAAAGGAGGAGAAGGAGAAGACCAGAATATTTTGGGGGAGAGGCGGGCTATAGAAAGATTTTGCCAACAATTAAACTTAGAAAATATTACAAGTTTGCCACCGCTCTAAATTATTAATAATGCTTTGTTGTATAAACGTTATAAAAAGCCCAGAATTAGCCTAAACCGTTATAGAAAAAAGGTATTTCGAACTTTGATGATGCTTCTTTATCAGCCGTCATGAAATCCACTTATCAAGTGTCATTAATAGGTCTTTTTGTTGTAGTGATATGTCAGGTATTGTTCTTTCCACCCAATGCTCTTATTTAAGTCGCATCCATGACCTTATACCTCTACTAACTGCTAAGTTTCCTAACATGCCTCTATTAGCAGTTAGACCTAACGCATGTGTGCAGATGATCAGCCAGCACGCTAGGACCGCTAAATGCTACTCATCTCCCACATAGATCGTGATACCATCGTGTCAAGTTCATGATAATACACTAACAATCGGTAGTCCCTTGACTTCTAGGTCCATATGCAAAAGACAAAAAAAGGAAATAAGGCTAGCACTTGCAATGGGTACATGGAAAGCAAGTAAGTAAACCACGAACAACAGTCAAAGGTATACAGGAAATAAAAATGCAATCTCTATGAATAAAAATGCAGACTAAATATAAACAGTAAAAATAATGGCAAGGTATCTTGTCTGATGTAACGCTTGGCGTTGTACGGTGTTCTAACATGTTCCAATAGTCCAATAGCCATCGATGTGTAAAGGTCTGAAGTCGCGAGAAAATAGGCTTATGGAGTTAGTCACGAGTAAGGTTGACATATAGTAAGAATTTGCAGAGAAAAGTACTGTACGATGTTTAGAAAATATTAAAAAAAATTTGCTTAGTTAAAATAATTTATAGATAAACCTTTGAAAACACAAAAAACTTATTTTAAGGGAAAAAAACCTATTTTTGTCAAATAAACATTTGTACGTCAAAAGCTACAGAAAATATCATAAAATAATACTATAATTAGGCTTTGAAATTTAGTTTTAAATTACATATAGGTTCAAGCCCTAATAGCTTATATAGTTTCTTAGAAATATTATGTTAAAAGTACTAATACTATTTGACTAATCATAATTAAAATATATACTCGTATATACATTTTGTTATCTTGTACTTAAAAGTAGTATCAATATCGTGTTCTAATAATTCATAACAATATAGATAATAACAACAGTACATAAAGTATGTATTTGTCAAATACAGTTTAATCAAACTGTCTTAATTAAAGAGAAAAGGAAGAAGATAAAATATATAGTGATTTCAACAGCAGCTGTTCTGTTGTTGTTCCTATCACATAAAGTGAGTAGCTTTTAATTAAAAAGTAACATCTATATTATGAAGCTTTTAGAAGGGAACAGTGGAAGGAAAGAGAAAATAACAAGGGAAATAAAATAGGGAGGGAGAGAGGAGACGGTGAGTGAGGAAGAGAGGGGAAGGGAAAGCGGGTGTACCGGAGTTCGCGGACGGCTCGTGGCCGATGCCGGCTGGAGCGGATAACGCTGGGACGCGGCGGCTGATCGGATCGTGGAGGGCAGCGGATCCGGTGGCGGAGGGAGCGTCGGAGTCTGAAGGTTTGGCTTGGCACGACGGAGTCTCACCGGCGGTGGTGTGGCGTGGATCCGCGGGCGGACGCGCGGAGCTCGCTGGACGGGATGGGACGGTCGTGGATGGAAGAGGGAGGCATGGAGGGGTCGTCCTATCGGCGGCTGCCGGCTTGGCGACGAAGATGCCCTGGCTCGACGAGCGGCGGGGCTTCCCCGAGGACTCCGACGGGAGAAACGGCGCTCAGCGCGGAGGATCTATACGCTGGCCGGTTGCGACGCCGGCGAGAGACTCGGTGGCCACAGCTGGGTAAGGATGTTGATTACTTTTGTGATTTGTGTTGGTGGGGGCTATGATTTGGGGGTTTTTGGGTTGACTGGCTCGACGGTGGGAAGCTGATGATAACGGCGGTGGTGGTAGCAGAGGGAAAGAGTGGTGGTGGCTACGCTGGTGGACGGGAGAAACGTCGATGGTGGCGGTGATTATTAGTTGTGGGTGGCGTAACGCTGTAAGGAGGCAGTGTCGGGGTTATTGTCGGGGACTTGGTGGTAGTGGTGGTTTTAGGGGTTCGCCGATGGCGGCAGAGGTCTGTGGTGTTGGCGGTACGACAGGTTCAGATTTGGACGGCGGTTGGGTTGGTCATCACAGAGGAGATTTGGGGAGGCAGTGGTGTCGATGAAGTTGGTGGCAGAGGTAGAGACAGGAGAGGTGTTGGCTAGATGGATGGCCGGGGAGTAATTTAGTCGGGGTGAGGGTTACGTCGTATCGGGTGTGTCCGACATGACGGCGACGGAGGTTCGGATCTGTCGAACCGGGGTGGAGAAAAATGTATTTGTATAATATAGAATATAGTGGATGGGAAAGGAGGACACCGACACGATGCACGATTTGTGGTGGAAATTATTTATGGAGATGATTGTGGAGAAATCAATGAAAAAGAGAATAATAAGCCTCTCCTTATATAGGAGGTCGAAGCTCCTATTTAGATAAGGATTAGGACGATTTAAATCCCTATGTAGATATCCCATTATTTAATTCGAAATGATTTAAAACTAACCAATCCAATCCAAAGCCGATCTAGATAATTCATATTTTTTTTTATTTAAAAGCCATTTAAAATAAAGTCGATAAAATCTTTTCTAATTATTATATTTAATCAAATACTAACTCAAACAAATTTCAAATATCATTTTCATAAATAATAAAATATAGTAATAATTAATTTCAAAAATTGGAAATTAAAATATATTCATGAATTAAATTCATGAATCTCGCATGCAAATATTTACGAATAATCGTTTTTTAAATTTATAACTATATAATATTTTGAAAAATCTCGATACGATACTTTTGACAAGTTTACACAAAATATCTATTGTATAAAATTTTGAAACTATACTTCTCTATAAATCAACATTTTTTAAAAATATGTACCTCGCACATATTTGCACTCGACGTACAAATACGAGAATCTGAACTTTCACGTGTCGTACAAATACAAAGCACAAATTAAATACCAATTTATAAAAAAAATTGTAGTATAAATTTAGGGGGTTTATATCATACCCAACTTAAAAGAATTTTGTCCTCAAAATTTAGGAATAATTAGGGTAGGTAGGGTAGAGAAGGTAGGAAGAGTTTATTGGTGAAAAATCCAATCAAATTATTCGACGAGAAGACAAGGCATATAATAGAATCAATTTTGAATAATCAAAATTTAGATAACTAAAAAAAAATTAATTCAAGGTTACAGTTTGGAAGATATTTCATGACGATCCGTCAATATTCTAATTCGATCAATATTAATTTTAATCCTATAAAAGTGCAACCTCATAAGTAGGTGTTAACTTCCTTAATCTGTTGATGCCGTCAAAATTCATTTTATTCGTAAAACTTATATTACATAAATCGTTCTTTACAATACCTTTCGTTTTACGTCCCCCTGAAAAATAAAAATTTGATCTTAAATGCAATCTACTTTCGATATCTCATCATAGAGATTTCAGATAGTCCGACACTTTGAATTCCATAAACCCCTAACACACATATATATCTCCTCAAGCCAAAATCTCAAAAATTTAAAATTTCCAAACCTTCAATTGATTTAGTCCATGCAAAAGTCAAAATCTTTTACTACAAATTTGTATTTATTTATCAATGAAAATTATATCCATAAGTACCAAAAATAAAAGTCCATCTTCAATGTTCAATAGGACTCCAGAACTAACAGTATATCTTCATAACACAATCTTTTATGAAATTTTCTCTCTCGAAAATTTGAATTCAATACTCTCTACTTTATGATTGTAGAAATGAAATTCATCTCAAATTCCTATTCAAGTGTATATCCAAAATAGAGAATTTATACTCAAGGATTGATTTATGTTAGTCTATTTGCAAACAATCGATGGAAAAACTCAGTTACAATCCCTAAGAAGAGATGCAAAGAATGCAGTTGCAATCCCTAAAAAAGAGATGCAAATAATGCAGTTGCAATCCCTAAAAAAGAGATGCAAATAATGCTGATTGCGTAGCCTAAACGATTAAAAAAAATCGAATCGCGTTTGCAATAGCGGTTTCTCGAAGGCAACAAGAGATGATCAACAACAGTTGAGTCTCAGATTCTCGAAGGCAACAGAAAGAGGAAGGAAGAAGAAGAGCGGATCTCGCTGGGGTGTTGAACACCGGCGCTCAAAGCTATACCCGCAGTACGGATAAGCTCCCAGGAACCAGCAAGTTCAGGAGAACTTCTGGAACGCTCGTAAGTCAATATTTGAGACTTGAACGGGCTTCCTGGACTTAACAGACTCCCTCAACTCTCTTCTTGGTGCCTCTTTCAAAGGAGGCCAAGGGGCTCTATTTATAGAGTGGAGTTGAGACTTCACCTCTTCTCCTATCCGATGTGGGACTAAAATACCAATACTCAAAAATAGAGTTTGATATTTTAGATCATCCCACAATCAGCATAGAAGTGTGCCAGTCCACGCCTACCCCCCGAACCCTCCCGTGCATGCACGAGACATCTTGGAGTCCGCGTCCGAGTCCGAGTCCGCACAACAAAAATTAACTTGCATCCTTGTTGGATTTAATCCTTTTTCCTTCTAGGAAAATACTTCCACATGGCACAAACTTGTGCCCCACTACACCTCATGTGCACACCTCAACACAAGCAATGCATTATATTGAGATACTCACCATTTGGTGTAGCCGATGTGGGACTATCTTTTCTAGTCCAAAGGCAAAAACACCAACAATCCCCCACATATCTCAATATATGGGTTGAGCGTTCCCCACAGTGATTGTCCATCATGCATTAGGAGAGATGTCGCTACGACTTGAATCTTCCCGCATAGGTTAAATAACAGCATGATACAAGAATGGACTAAGCCTTGAATTCTGCACCATAACTGCAATTCTTCCTACTCACATAGTGACATCAACTGTGCTTCTGGCTGCACATTGAAGGCCTTGTGCCAGCCTGGTTTTAGTGTATAATTTTTGGGCGTCTACAAGTTTACCCTCAAGAGACGGCCTGATATCTCTGTCCATACACTATAGGTGAGTTCTATATAAAGAGTCATTGGCATGAAGCATTGCGCTTCTTTGCGGTGCTACGCCGCTATGACATGGCTGACAAAGCCAAGGCATTACCCCTACCTGGGAACCTCATCGTAGTGTCATACTACTGTAGCATGAGGTCTCAAGCCTCTTTGTAGTGCCAAACTACCCAGCATGAAGCCTTGCGCTCCCTTGTGGTGTTACGCCACTATGACATGGCTTGCAAAGTCGAGGCTTTACCCCTACCTGGGTACCTCATCGTGGTGTCATGCCACTGTAACATGAGGACACCGGCCTCTTTGTAGTGCTGCCTACATCTCTTTATTACGATTATGCAACATTAGGCTACCTGCCTATATGCGGTGCTACGCCGCCTGTAACTTGGCTAACAAAGCCGAGGCATTACCCCTACCTGGGAACCTCATGGTGGAGTCACCCCACTGTAGCATGGAGTTGTAACACTCCTTTGTGGTTGTTGCGCCACCATGCTTCCTGTAAAGCATAACAGACCTTCACTCAGTCTGAGAACTCATTAAGGCATTATGCCATCCTTCTCACAGGATCAATTTTTCGTAGAAAATTCATAGTAGACAACAGTGGTTCTGGGTCCAAAACCCTTACATGTTCCGCAGAACAAGTGCCCACTGTTAACTAATATTTTTCCAGTCAATAGTCCTCCCTTGAATCAAAAAATTAGATATCTGGTAGATTTCTCTTTGAACCAATAACATAAAATTTATTGATAGGATTATAATGACACAATATTAGAATGCCTTCAAGCCCATCTTCCTTGCTGTGTCCTCGACCAGCTGACGCTTGAGACCCTTCGTGAACGGATCCGCCAGGTTTTCCTGACTCCGAACATCGATCACTGCAATGACGCCCCTTTTTATGAGATCGTTCACTGCTCTGTGCTTCAACCACACAGTCCTCTTCTTTCCGTTGAAGAGTTCATTTGATGCCACTGCTGCTGCCGCCTGGTTGTCACAGTATATCGGAATCGCCGGTATCTGAGCCCCAACCATTGGAAGGTCATACATGAGCTCCCGAAGCCACTCTGCTTCATCTGCTGCAGCGTCCAATGCAAAGAATTCAGATTCCATGGAGGAGCGAGATAACATAGTCTACTTCTTCGACTTCCACGATATAGCAGCTCCACCCATGGCGAACACATATCCACCTGTGGAATATTCGCTCTCCACCTCTGAACACCAGCTAGCATCACTGAAGCCTTCCACTACTGACGGATCTCCGCTGTAGTATAGTGCATATGTCTGAGTCTTCTTGAGATATCTCATAACACGCTTCACAGCTTTCCAATGCTTTACGCCTGGATTGCTCGTAAATCGACTCAACATTCCCACTGCAAAGGCTATGTCAGGCCTTGTGGCAGTAGTAGCGTACATCAAACTTCCGATGACGCTAGCGTACTCCAACTGCCTGACGCTCTCCTTCGAATTTGGCTCCAGTTTCAGATCACTCCTGTACGGTGTATCCATAATAGGAAGATCTTGATACCCGTAGCGAGAGAGCATCTTCTCAATGTAATGAGACTGTGACAGCGCTATTCCAGTGCCTGTCCGGATGATCTTGAGCCCCAAGATTACGTCGGCATCCCCCAAGTCCTTCATACTGAACTTGGTCGAGAGGAATTTCTTTGTCTCTGTGACGCAGCTTAAATCCGTACCTAGGATTAGCATGTCGTCCACGTATAGACAAACGATTACTCCTCTTCCGTCAGCAAACTTCGTATAGACACACTTGTCTGTTTCACTGACCCTGTAGCTATTTGACCTTATCACCTTGTCAAACTTCTCATGCCACATTTTGGGAGCTTGCTTCAAACCATACAGAGACTTCATCAACTTGCAGACTTTGTCTTCCAGACCTCTGACGACAAAACCTTCTGGTTGTTGCATGTAGATCTCTTCGGTCAGCTCGCCATAAAGGAATGCCGTTTTCACATCCATCTGATGTATCACCAGCTTGTGTATTGCTGCTAAAGCAATTAACAATCTGATAGTTGTCATCCGAGCTACTGGAGCATAAGTGTCAAAGTAGTCGATCCCCTGCTTCTGAGCAAACCCCTTGGCCACTAGCCTGGCCTTGAACTTGTCAATGGTTCCATCTGCTTTCATCTTCTTCTTGAAGATCCATTTGCATCCGATGGGTCTTGCTCCTTCTGGTAGGTCGACCAATACCCATGTGTTATTGGAGGTGATTGAGTCAATCTCGTTGTCAATTGCCTCCTTCCAGAATATAGCATCTCTGGTCTTCATCGCCTCATCATAGGTAAGCGGATCTGCTTCCACATGATAGGTGACGAAGTCATCTCCGAAGTCTTTCGGCCTCCTCGCTCGCTTAGTTGACGGCTCAGCGAGTTCTGGTTCAGCTGGTGTCTCCTCGACAACAACTCCATCTTGGACTACTGGTTCGATAAAGATCTCTGTCTGCTCCGTACCCTCATTATTCTCCGGAATGTCCGCGAGAACAATGTTCTTGTGCCTTGTAAACTTTTCTTCAAAATATTCAGCATCGCGAGATTCGATGATATGATTTGACTCGATATCAAGGAATCTTCGAGCATCACTCTTCTCGGCATACCCCAGGAAGATCGCCTTAGTAGTCCTTGTCCCCAGCTTCTGAATCTTTAGATCCGGGAGCTTCACATAAGCCAGGCACCCCCACACTCGAATGACATTCAGGTTGGGTCTGACTTTGAACCAGAGTTCATGAGGAGTTATGTCGGAAGTTGCATACGGCACTCTGTTCAGAATGAAAGTGGCCGTTAATACAGCTTCTCCCCAATAGCACTTTGGGAGACCCGCAGTCAACAGCATAGAATTCATCATCTCTGTCAACGTTCTGTTCTTCCTTTCTGCTACTCCGTTGGATTGTGGAGAATACGGAGCCGTCGTCTCGTTGATGATTCCATGTTCTTTGCAGAATAAAGAGAATTCATGAGACCTATATTCCCCACCTCGATCACTCCTCAGCCTCTTGAGTTGTTGTCCAGTTTGCCGTTCAGCCTCGGCCCTGAACTCCTTGAACTTCTCGAATGCTTCGTCTTTAGATTTGAGTAAATAGACGAAGGCATACTTGGAGAAGTCATCGATGAAAGTAATGAAATACTTCATCCCGGCCTTTGTAGAGAATTGTTTGAAGTCACAGATATCTGAGTGAACCAACTCCAGAAGATCTGTGCTTCGATGGACCCTGTGGAAGGGTTTCCTAGTGATCTTCGTCTGAGCACATATCTCACATTTCTCTACCTTACCCCCACACTTGGAGATAAGTCCTAGACTAGACATTTTGTTTATTCGCTTACAATGAACATGTCCTAGTCTATTATGCCACAACTCAAGAGAGTAATTCAAACTAGTGATAGCATTGACATTATTATGCTGGGTTACAACAAGCTGAATTTTGTACATTCCTTCAGTCTGAAAAGCTTTCCCGAAGAAAGTACCCTTCTTGGACATCACCATTTGGCCAGCATTGATGTCCATCCTCAAGCCTGCGTTGCAGAGCAGGCTCCCAGAGATCAGGTTCTTTGCGATTGCAGGAACATGCTTCACACCTTGAAGCGTCAGAATGTTCCCCGATGTAAGCTTCAGCTCCACCGTCCCGATCCCCAGTACTTCAGCTTGTGCCTGGTTCGCCATCATGACTTTCTCGGAAGTAGGCTCATAGGAGACGAACCAGTCCTTGTCTGAACAGACATGACATGTCGCGCCAGTGTCTATCCACCAGTCCAAGTCTGCCCCCACAGTTGCAACCTGTGCTATCATGGCAACCTGATTAGTAACCAAAGAAACCTTGTTAGGCTCACCTTGCTCTTTGGGCTTGGACTTGCATTCACTTTTATAGTGACCCTTCTTGCCACAGTTGAAGCAAGTCACATGGGACTTGGACTTCTGTTGCTTGAATCCTGGACCCTTCACTTTCAGATTCGAGAAGTCCTTCTTCTTGTGGTGAGAAGCCGCCTGCTTCCCTTTGTTCTCTCTGGTGGCTTGAACCAGATTCGCCATTGCTAGTTGCTTGGACAGGGTGTCCAACTTCTGTTGAGAGCGCATCTCGTCCTCAACATGAATCTCGCTGAGGAGATTATCCAGGCTAATCTCCATCTTCTTCCTATGCATCCTTGCATAGATGTTGCTCCATCCTGGAGGAAGTTTTGCCACGATCCCTCCAACGACGAACTTGTCGACGAGGGGCATGCTATCGTCCTCCAGTTTCTGGCGCAGCTTCAGGAACTCTTTCACTTGGGGCAGCATGGTCTTCTCGTCTTCAAAGACCCATTTGTGGTATTTTTCAACCATGAACATCTTCGACCGGGCCTCGTCGTCATACAGCTTCGACCGGGCCTCGTCGTCTTCAAAGACCCATTTGTGGTTCTTCCTCATCCAACACGTGATCAACATCCACGAGTTGAAGGTTCAGAGTCACCTTTCGCTTCCAGATCTGGAAGTGTTCGCCGTCGAATTTCTCCAACTTGTTAAAGCCGGTATCGACAAGCGAAGCACGAGTGTTTTCCATCGAATCGTATAGCTTTGAGATTGTTAGTCTATTTGCAAACAATCGATGGAAAAACTCAGTTGCAATCCCTAAGAAGAGATGCAAAGAATGCAGTTGCAATCCCTAAAAAAGAGATGCAAATAATGCAGTTGCAATCCCTAAAAAAGAGATGCAAATAATGCTGATTGCGTAGCCTAAACGATTAAAAAAAATCGAATCGCGTTTGCAATAGCGGTTTCTCGAAGGCAACAAGAGATGATCAACAACAGTTGAGTCTCAGATTCTTGAAGGCAACAGAAAGAGGAAGGAAGAAGAAGAGCGGATCTCGCTGGGGTGTTGAACACCGGCGCTCAAAGCTATACCCGCAGTACGGATAAGCTCCCAGGAACCAGCAAGTTCAGGAGAACTTCTGGAATGCTCGTAAGTCAATATTTGAGACTTGAACGGGCTTCCTGGACTTAACAGACTCCCTCAACTCTCTTCTTGGTGCCTCTTTCAAAGGAGGCCAAGGGGCTCTATTTATAGAGTGGAGTTGAGACTTCACCTCTTCTCCTATCCGATGTGGGACTAAAATACCAATACTCAAAAATAGAGTTTGATATTTTAGATCATCCCACAATCAGCATAGAAGTGTGCCAGTCCACGCCTACCCCCCGAACCCTCCCGTGCATGCACGAGACATCTTGGAGTCCGCGTCCGAGTCCGAGTCCGCACAACAAAAATTAACTTGCATCCTTGTTGGATTTAATCCTTTTTCCTTCTAGGAAAATACTTCCACATGGCACAAACTTGTGCCCCACTACACCTCATGTGCACACCTCAACACAAGCAATGCATTATATTGAGATACTCACCATTTGGTGTAGCCGATGTGGGACTATCTTTTCTAGTCCAAAGGCAAAAACACCAACAATTTATACCATACTTCTATTTACCTTTAATTATTATTACATTCCTCCATTCATCTGGTAGGGTCGACCCCATGTTTCAATTTATGACCACTTTTATATATACCTTGTTATCGGATAACCATCATGATTAATAATACCATTAATCTCCTCTATAAATTCTCTATTCTAGCCGTGTATAACCGAAGGGTGTCATGATTAAATTTTCTATTCTTTAAACAAGGAAATCATACAAGGGATAAGATGCATAAACTATGGAGGAAATCATAGTGAAATATAACATAGGAGAAGAAATATAATTGGAAGGGGAAACGTAAGGGTCGCTAATATTACATGAAGAGTAAAAATAGTATGGGTCTACGTAAATCAAGATAAGGCACGAAAATAAATGGACAAGGGTTAAGCAATCAAGACAAAACACAAAGTAAGCATATAAGAAATTTAGTAGATCACAATCATATATTGGGCCGAAAGATTTGAGTTGAGGTTGAGTCCCTATCTGTAGTCGAAAAGTGTTTCGGTAGCATGGTAATGGTTATGGTTAGCATTTTTGACTCGAAAGTCGCATCATAAAATAGAGTACAAGGGACGTGTTTTAGTGGGACATGATATGTCTACATGAAGGTGGAGTCGTCCATGTCTTGTATTTAAAATTTGTTGGAAGGTAATAGCTGGCCTCGTGCTCCGAATATCAATGTCACGGTCGGGGTTATCAAATGATTTAAATAGAAAATGAGAGTTCAAGAGGTGCTAATTAACGCAAAAATAAAAATGATCAAATTAAAGCATGAAGTAAAGATAAATAAGGAATTTAGTAGATCAAAGTAAAATAAGTTAGGAATACGGTTTCTAGAGGGAAGATAGTCTTCTAGGTTAGGGTATATCCAAGCAAAGGTTCTAATCATTTTGAAGTGTCAAAAGATTAGAAAGTTACGATGATAGATCTAGTTTTTAAGGGAAGTACGAGTAAGTCAAGGTAAAGATATAGTCACATGGCTTGGTGGATGACTACTAAACTTGTGTACATACAACTATCATGACTATAGATGATATGGCAACCAATGTTGAATGCTTCTATCCCATTAGGGTGACCTTGCTTGCTTCTTGGTTCTCTATCAATAAATTCATGCTTCCACAAAAGTCTTCTTAATATAATTCAAAAGCAACCTACCAAAATGTCTAACCATTTTAAGTTGTCAAACATAATCAAAATTTAAAATTTAAAATTCCTTTAATTAATTTCAAATAACCCTTATCATATCCAATGCATCACAAACTAAACCTTCAACATCCACTAGTCGTTTTGAGGTCTTATCAATATCATAACATTAGTGTTTCAACAATTCTAACAAATCTTGAGATAACTCTTAGCATATCACAAATCAATCTCCACACACACATTTTTTTTACCAAACTTTCATATCCATAATTGAAACTTTAACTTAAAATAAATTTATCAATCATAGATCGTATGACATAGTTGAAAATTTAAAATGTTCCTCAAGTCGAGTCCATATATCTAAAATAGATATCTCCATAAATCAAAATAAGTCATAAATTTCCTCACACCTTCAAAATTTTAGAATCACTTGGTTTCTTGATCATTTATAGATTCTCACTATCCTTTTGTGAATACTACTTATTAGCCTCAAAAATACATTTTTTATATATCCTTCGTAGTTGGTACTATCGCTACTACCCAACAAAAAATTAACTAATCCCACAAGATCATAGGGTTCCTCAATCCTTAAAGTAAACTTGCCTTTATGACTCAAATAGGAATTTTAATGCATACTACTTGCCAATGTAATCCTTCTAACCATGTGTTTGACCTATGAGCATATACTAGTGTAGTCATCTTCCTAGCTGTCACTAAGCACAAAAATAAGAATTTACGGTAGAGAGGAATCAAGCAAGATGCAAATCAAAGAAGGCGAATCAGAGTTCAAATTTTGGAGTCAAGGAAGGAGATCAAGTATGTGGATGAGATACTAGACTCTAATCCTATGTTGCAGGCCCGCTCAGTACAATAACGTAACCAAAATGACAAACTAGACCTACTTGGGCCACCACAAAAACATGTAACATCCGAGACCCAAAATACTTAGGACTAAGTATGTAGACATGCCAGCTGCATACATACGAAGTATATGGAACCCTCGTATGTATACATAAGCTGTAAAATACAGTAAACCATGAAACTAATCTCATCCATGCATAAAAAAAAGATATAATAAATCAACTCATGAATTGTCATGTATACAATCGTTGGGCGGAGACAAATCCACTACCAATTAAAAGAGAGAAATACATAATAATGAATTTTGTCAAGCGATACGAAGACGATCCAAGTGCAATCATCACCGAATAAAAAAGTAGATCATGGCCTTGGCTAGAGCATCTGCGAAACATCACAAAGGCACACACCTGGAGAGATCACTAGGTCCTCAGAGGGACGTAACAAGATACATGAAGAACATGCCAAAAATACTGAATATAAAATATGCCATAAATATAAGTAAGTGACAAGACATCAATAAGGTAACCTAACCGTGCTAAAGTGAACGTGCAGTTGAGAAACAATCGTTCAACGCATGAGCCCTGGCTATAAATAGGATCGGTTTGGTTCCCGTATAGGGCACCATGGGCCTACGTCCATAACGTCTGAAGATCGTCAGAGGGCATCATGTGCAAGGGGGTACGTCCATAACGCTCTGGGAAACGTCAGAGGGCACCTGGAGCCTGCGTCTCTGGAGGACCGCACAAGTAATCAGGAAAGTACAAAGAAGCCCATACGTCAAGTATTGTTCTCCCCACCCAATGCTCTTATTTAAGTCGCATTCACGACCTTATACCTCTACTAACTGCGGAGTCTCCTAACATGCCTCTATTAGGAATTAGACCTAATGCATGCGCGCAGGTGATCAGCCAGCACGCAAGGACCTCTACATGCTACTCATCTCACACATAGATCGTGATACCATCATGTCAAGTTTATGATAATACACTAACAATCGGTAGTCCCTTGACTTCTAGGTCCATATGCAAAAGACAAAAAAAAAGAAAATAAGGCTAGCACTTGCAATGGGTACATGGAAAGCAAGTAAGTAAACCACGAACAACAGTTAAAGGTACACAGGAAATAAATATGCAATTTCTAGGAATAAAAATGTAGACTAATAATAAATAGTAAAAATAATGGCAAGGTATCTTGTATGATGTAACGCCTGGCGTTGTACGGTGTTCTAACATGTCCTAATAGTCCAATAGCCATGATCGATGTGTAAAGGTCTGAAGTCGCAGGAAAATAGGCTTATTGAGTTAGTCACGAGTAAGGTTGACAGATAGTGAGAATTTGCGAAGAAAAGTACTGTACCATTTTTAGATAATATTAAAAAAAATTTGCTTAGTTAAAATAATTTATAGATAAACCTTTGAAAACACAGAAAACTCATTTTAAGGGAAAAACCTATTTTTGTCAAATAAACATTTGTAGGTCAAAAGCTACCAAAAATATCATAAAATAATATTATAATTAGGCTTTGAAATTCAGTTTTAAATTACATATAGGGTCAAGCCCATAGTTTCTTAGAAATATTATTTTAAAAGTACTAATACTATTTGACTAATCATAATTAAAATATATACTCGTATATATACATTTTGTTATCCTGTACTTAAAAGTAGTATCAATATTGTGTACTAATAATTCATAATAATATAGATAATAATAATAGTACATAAAGTATGTATTTGTCAAATACAGTTTAATCAAAATGTCTTAATTTAAAGAGAAAAGGAAGAAGATAAAATATATAGTGATTTCAACAGCAGTTGTTCTGCTATTGTTCCTATCACATAAAGTGAGTAGCTTTTAATTGAAAAGTAACATCTATATTAGGAAGCTTTTAGAAGGGAACAGGGGGAAGGAAAGAGAAAATAACAAGGGAAAAAAATAGGGAGGGAGAGAGGAGACGGTGAGTGAGGAAGAGAGAAGAAGGGAAAGCGGGTGTACCGGAGTTCGCCGGCGGCTCGTGGCCGACGCCGGTTAGAGCGTAAAACGCCGAGACGTGATGGCTGATCGGACCGTGGAGGGCAGCAAATCCGACGGTGGAGGGAATGCCGAAGTCTGGAGGTTTGGCTCGGCGTAACGAAGGCTCACCGGTGGCGACGCGACGTGGATCCGAAGGCGAACGCACGGAGCTCGCTAGACGGGATGGAACGGTCGCGAATGGAAGAGGGAGGCACGGAGGGGTCGTCCCTTCGGCGACTGCCTGTTTGGCGGTGGAGATGCCCTGGCTCGACGAGCGGCATGGCTTCCCCGAGGACTCCGACAGGGAAACATCGGTCAGCAAGAAGGATTTATACGCTGTTCGATTGTGATGCCTGCAGAAGACTCGGTGGCCACGATTGGGTAAGGATGTCGATTACTTTTGTGATTTACAGTGGTGGGGGCTGTGTTTTAGGGGCTTTCAGGTTGACTGGCCTGACGGCGGGAAGCTGGTGATAACAATGGTGGGGGTAGCAGAGGGAAAGAGTGGTGGTGGCTACACCGGTGGATTGGAGAAACGTCGATGGTGGCGGTTGTTAGTAGCTGTGGGCGGCGTAACGGTAAGGAGGCGGTGTCACGGTTGTTGTCGGGGACTTGGTGGTAGCGGTGGTGTTGGGGGTTCGTCGATGGCGACGGAGGTTCGTGGTGTTGGCGGTGCGGCTGGTTCGGATCTGGACTATGGATGGGTTGGTCGTCACAGAGGAGATTTGGGGAGGCGGTGGTGTCGATGAAGTTGGTGGCAGAGGTGGAGACGGGAGAGGTATTGGCTAGATGGATGACCGGGGAGGAGTTGAGTCAGGGTGAGGGTTACATCGTATCGGGTGTGTCCGACACGATGGGGACGGAGGTGCGGATGTGTCGGACCAGGGGTAAAAAAAATATATTTGTACAATATAAAATATAGTGGATTGGAAACGAGGACACCGACACGATGCACGATTTATGGTAAAAATTATTTAGGGAGACGATTGTGAAGAAATCAATAAAAAAAAGAATAATAAGCCTCTTCTTATATAAGAGGTGGAAGCTCCTATTTAGATAAGGATTAGGACGAATTAAATCCCCATGTAGATATCCCATTATTTAATTCAAAATGATTTAAAACTAATCAATCCAATCCAAAGCCGATCTTGATAAATCATATTTTTAATTTAAAAGCCATTTAAAATAAAGTCAATAAAATCTTTTCTAATTATTATATTTAATCAAATACTAAATCAAACAAATTTCAAATATCATTTTCATAAATATTAAAATATAGTAACAATTAATTTTGAAAATTACAAATTAAAATATATTCATGAATTAAATTTATGATTCTCGCATGCAAATATTTACGAATAATCGTTTTCTAAATTTTCTACTATATATTATTTTGAAAAATCTCGATACGATACTTTTGACAAGTTTAGACAAAATATTTATCGTATAAAAATTTGAAACTATACTCAACATTTTCTGAAAATATGTACCTCGCTCATATTTGCACTCGACGTACAAATACGAGAACGTTGAACTTGCACGTGCTGTACAAATACGAAGCACAAATTAAATACCATTAAATACCAATTTATAAAAAATCATAGTAGAAATTTTGGAGGTTTACAACCATGGCCGATGGCTGGAAAATGCTAAGCCTAAGGGTGTTTCATCTAACAGCAGATAAGGAAAAAATGGAAGAGCAAAAGCAGCAAAGTATTGTTGTACCTGTTCAGATAAGGGAGTGATTCTGTGCACTCGACACAGGGTCTGTACAGGCCCTACTTTGACAACAGAGGTTAGGAGAGGCAAGGGGAATTGTTAGAATGTTTTGGAGAGTAGGAATTGATAAGGCAATAGAAAATATGGGAGGGGTTTAGCAAGGGCAGCATTGCCTTGCCATTAACATCAGGTAGGGTGTTAACTTCTACCTCTTCTTGTATGTTCAGAAACCCATTTAGTACTAAGTGGCAACAGGGTCATTACCTACAGCAGGTATTCGAGACTAACAACAGTAGTGTGTGGGGGTATATATATATATATATATATTAGAGTATGGTGTGTGTTATGGGGTGATGTACTTGTTAACTGAGGACATGTGTGAGATTGTGTGTGTAGCGTAGGGGTTAGACAAAGGGATATCATGAGTATAGACAAAAGAAACTGTAACGCCCCAGTCCCAAAATACGTAGGACCAGGTATACGAATACATGCCAGCAGCACTTCACCAATGGGCCAAGCTACACAGCAAGCCCATTAGCAAAATACTTAAGTTTTAAATCATGATAACACCAGGAAATACAACACAGTCCACATATATATACATCTAATCACATCCACAAAGTCCACAAAGAGATCAAGAGTAAATAAAAAAATGTCTCAAATATCCAGCAATAAAAGTAATCAAGTCTGTACAGGTGAAACATCCGGAAACCACAGAAATAGAAAGAAAGTACAAATCAACTACAAGTCTAAAGAAAAGAAAATAAAATAATGTAGCAAGACTAAATATGATTATAACATGATCACGAAAAATCTTCTGGCACTATCTTGTCCTCCTATGCCGGTACGCCTCCGGTCTCAGCTCCCGAACCGTAAACCTCTTTGTAGTCTTCAGCTTCGTCTAAGCATGGGAATAGCCAGGTCCTCAGAGGACTAGCAAGGTGCATAATATACATGCCAAGGTACATAAATAAAAATATGAACTAAGGCAATCTACTGTATCCATCTATGTGCTATGCAAGTGAGATACTTTTCTAGAATACCAGACCCCTTCTACTAAGGCTCACTAGCACCTCAGCAGGGTATTATCTCCAGTACCTGTGTCGTGGAACCAAGGACAATCAATTCTCTACAGTGATAATCCCTTACTCTGCTACAGAGATAAATGTCATAAACAACGGGCCAAACGACAATAGGTCTGATATTGTAGTCAAGTTCTCCCCAATCCCCATGTCTAGAATCTAGTAATGTCAAGTCTGTAGTCATCTCGAAAGTAGAAGCAATATTGATAAAGAAATCTAGAATGCTAACATGAGGTAAATACTATGAATAGTCATGTAAACCTCGCATCATGAATGTGTCGGTATCCTGTGGTCAATTGTGTCAATGGACGCATCAGTATGTACGTAATGCCTAATGTCAATACTCGATGTCACTATCATAACATCGGTATCCATCTATAAACGGACACTAAGTATCAACGTCCTACGTCATGCAATGCTAATCCAAAAGAGCAAAAAACAAAAAAAAAAGATAATCTGTAACGAAGGCAAGGCACGCTTGCTTGTAACTGCTGTCTGCGGGTAAGCCTGTCCAATTCCGATGTCCTTGTCGATCCTCCCAAGCTCACCTATAATAATACACTATATTTAATATTGTATATCAACACACCATATATGAATTATATGAGTATCTATGCCTCCTAGTTGCCATAAGGTTGTTACGATACTGCATCTATTATATAAGTACATATAGATAACAAAACCTCTCGTAAATACTTTATAATTATAATAAAATAATATATTTAAATATTGAAATTTATCTATAAATACTTATATATTGGTATAATTATATTTTCAATAGGTAAACCCTTTCACAAGAGGTCTTATGTCAATGCCACATATGACTACCTCAATTCGACACACTAATTTAGTCCCGAAACAACGATTAAAATAAAATTACTAAATTCTGTAAAAATTCCAAAAATTAGTTAAAATAGTATTTATAATGTTAAACCTTGCACAACATAAAGTTTAATATGGATTCATAGAGTTTTGACACTTTTGGACACAAGTAAAGCAGAATGTTTCGGGGTTCAGTGACACGGCAAATGTCTTAAAATTTTAAAAATAGTAAACAGATGTGAAACCTAACTTTCAGATATGTGTCGGATAGGTATCGACATTTAGATTCTGAATAAAAATATTAAAAGGTTAGAAACTGAACTTAGTTAGGCGAAAAGTGACCCACAATAGAATTTATCAGTTCTGGATACCCTGTCGTAGAATCAACGCCACGGGCAAACCGCTTGGAACTAGGAGATCCGGCAATCGAAGGTTTGAGTAGACATACAAAGATAACTCTCAGATTTGTTTTGAGAAGAAATAAATGAGAAAAACTAGATGAAACATCATCTACAAGTCGACTTACCTGCTGTGACATTTCAGACTTCGATTCGATGGAGTTTTGGCCCAAATAGCGCATCGTGCACCTCTCTAACGGCCGCAAGATTGTTTCTACAGTTTCTAGGGTGGAAGGGGAGGTTGAAAGGGACGTCTAAGTGGTGGTGGTTGGCGCAGAAATAGAGGAGAAATTATATTTTGTGAAGAAAGGGGGGTCGGCTAGGGTTTCGGGTTTGGAGTGGTGGCCGCTAGGTTTGTGAGAATTTGTCGAGTAGTGGGTGGTTATGAGAGAGGGGGATGGTTAGGGTTTGACAGGTATATATATATATATATATAAATATATATATATATATATATATATATATATATATATATATATATATATATATATATATTGCATGGACTTTGGTTTGATCTAATTTGGATAGGATTTGGTTTTCCAAATCATACTATTATTGATAGGTTTCCTAATTTGGATAGTAGTTTGACCAAGTCAAAGATAAAAGGGAATATTGCATATGACTGCAATTTAATCCTTAAATTTCTCTTAAATATATGTATACTTGGTTTTGGTACTCCTAGTTAGGCTCTAGCTAGTAGGGTTGACTAGGTTAGGGTCTGAGTAGCATTACTAGTCAAATTGGACCCGAAAATTCAATTTAACGAGTCTCATGTGCCATTTGCAAATAAGTAGCACATGGGAACTCGATTGGATGGTACACCCTAGGCATATGCATTGTAGACTCAACATAGGTCAAAATCATATATTGGGTCATACGGTTTCGATCTATGTCAAGTCCCAAAAGCAAATTGAAAGTTGGCTAAAAATTACGTCAATGGCTCAAATTGGCCTAAGTTGGCCCAAAGTTGCACGAAGTCAAAAGAATGTTGAAAAAAAAATTTTGATGGGACATGACATATCAAACTGAAGGTGGACGAGTCTAGAATTCAAATATGGAACTAGATTTGAGAAAACAATATTTGTTGTGCTTCCAAAATCAAAGCTACAATAAACTACTAACATAGTCATTATTGAATTTAATAAAATAAAATATCTATATAAAATAATTAAAAATAATTAAAAATAAAATCCAAAAATTTGGGGGCTTACAACCTACCCACCTTAGAAAATTTTGTCCTCAAAATTAAAAATATAACACAATTATATAAAAAAAGCTTATCATAAGAATAATTAAGCTAAGACTTCCCGACATCTACGATTAAGTGGGGATAACGCTCACGCATAAAATCTTCACGCTCCCAAGTTGATTCTTCCGGAGAATGGTGCCTCCATGCTACACGAACCAGTCTAAACTTCTGTCCTCTGAGCATATTCACACTTGTATCCAAGATACCTCCCGGCTGCTCCTCGTATGAAAAACTGGGTCCTACCGTGATCTCAGAGTGATCAACCACATGACTGGTAACAGTCACATACCTTCTCAGCTGTGAGACATGGAATACGTCATGTACTCCCTCTAGTGATGGGGGTAATACAAGGTGATATGCTACCTCTCCTACACGCCCAATGATATCGAACGGTCCTATATACCTTGGAGTCAACTTCCCTATACTCCCAAATCTAATAGTGTCCTGCATCGGTAAAATCCTCAAAAATACATGCTCTCATTGACGATGCTTATCGGTCCAATGCTTCTGTTGATCTTGAGCTGCCTGAAGATGACTCTGAATCTGCTTCACTTTTTTGACTGCCTGCACCACAAGGTATGGTCCAAGTATCTGTCATTCTCTAGCCTCTGTCCTCTCACAAAGTCTTTGAAATCTTACATCTGTAAGTAACGCTGCCTTTATTCTATCCACCAGTAAAGATTGTACTTCAAGATTGGCAAGTACTCCTTGATATCCCGGCATAATGACTTCTATTCCAAGCTCCTGAAGATCCTCTAATAACTGTGGCTGGGTTGTCAAGAAATATGTAGTAGGCTTCCTACTCAAAGCGTCTACCACTACGTTCGCCTTGCCAGGATGGTACTGCAATTCTATATCATTGTCTGTCATGAGCTCCAACCATCGCCTCTGTCTCATATTCAGCTCCTTTTGTGTGAAGACATACTTCAAGCTCTTATGATCCGTAAATATCTCCACATGTTCTCCATACAAATAATGCCTCCATAGCTTCAATGCAAAGATCATCGCTGCTAACTCCAGATCATGAGTATGGTAATTTTTCTCATGTACCCTCAGTTGTCTCGATGCGTAGGCTATGAACTTTTCGTATTGCATCAAAACACATCCAAGTCCACTACCCGACGTATCACTATATATAACGAATCCTTCAGATCCAGAAGGAAGCGTTAAAATAGGTGTTGAGGTTAACCCCTTCTTCAACTCTTCAAATGCCTTATGATAATTTTCTGTCCACTGGAACTCCTGATCCTTACGGTCAACCGTGTCATCGGCTCTGCAATCCGTGAGAAATTCTCTACGAACCTGCAATAATATCCTGCAAGTCCGAAAAAACTCCTAACTTATGCAACCGATGTTGGTGTCGGCCAAGACTCTACGGTAGCTATCTTTTCCTGATCAACTGAAAGTCCTTCTCCCGTGATAATGTGTCAAAGGAAATGAAGTCTATCATGGCAGAATTTGCACTTGCTAAGCTTGGCGTACCATCTCTCCTTCCTCAATACTCCCAACACAACTCTAAGATGCTTCTAAAAAATAAGCTAGGGAAAAAGGGATTAAAGTGTTTACTGCAGAAGAATTCTAATACCACTAGTCATACCATTCTATCGTAGGTATAGTATTATAAACTATTCAATGATACTCGTCAATTCACTCCTAGCAATTTATCCTAATAGGCTCTACGCATTCGATATCCAGACACTCATATTGGACTCATAATCTTACTAGGATCCATCTCTAAGAAACTAATCCGTTTCTAGGTATCCAACATCACAATCAAACCAATATCTAGCTTAATTATATTCTATAATATAACTATAAGGTTTGTCTATTTTAGTCATCTAATAAATAGAAGGTAATGGAAGCCTAAGGCTGGGTCAAAGAAACCTATATACCAATTTCAAACAATGGTAGGGTCAAGCAAAGCAGGAAGGTTTATCGAATTATTTTTAAGAACGATGTGAAGCCAAACAAGATGCATAGGACACAGTCTCGGTAAGACTCGAGAAATATATATCTTCGTGATTATGTCACATAAAGTTACTGCCACGCCAGTGTGCATCTGGCTGCAAATAACTTTTTAGTTCTATAATACGACGGATGGATGTAGTGCACATCTACCATGCCAGGTAATACAGATTCTTGAGCTTATCTTGGCCAAATCCATGAAATATTTTTGAATTAATTTTTTTCGAAAATATAGGAAAAATGTCAACATGCATAGGATATGGTTCAAGTAGAATTTGAGAAACATATGTAGCCATGATGCCGTTATCTGAAGTCCTGCCTCGCCAGTATTTCTCTGGCTGCAAAAACTTTGATTTCGTAATACAAGGATAAATATAATTTCTTAAACTTTTCCTTCAACCAATCCATAAAACACTATCCACGACTTAGCAGAAAGGAACGAGAAGAATTACTCAGGAAGTCAACGGGAAAGGATTTAGTAAAATCTCGAATAGATAGAACACAAAAGCAATCATATTGAGAAAGAAGATAACATGAAAGCAATCATGCAAGGAGTCTCGTAGAAAAGTCTATAATCATGTTTGTGGATGTATCCTCAAGTCCTATTCCTTATTTGGTTGCAGGCTCGTAGTAGTACGACTATCCTAGGTATCACTACGACTTCGCAAAATTTACAAAGACTCTACCTGCACCTATGACTTCTAGTGTCTATGCCTCTGCTTTTCTGATGTGATAGTAAGGAAAGACACATTCATTATGAAGATTTGTCTTGCTAGCACGAATAAGTAAGGATTACGGTAGAACATAATCAAACTGGATGCAAATCAAGAAGTCAAGTGAGAGTTTGAAACGAAGTCAAGGAATGTATCAAGCATGTGGATGTGATCCTATGGGTCTTTTCTACTCTAATTGCAGGATCACATCGGTACAATAATGTAACCGAAGTGATTTAACGTGGACCTGCATGGGCCACCACAAAAACATGTAACGCCCCAGTCCCAAAATACGTAGGACCAGGTATACGAATACATGCCAGCAGTACTTCACCAATGGGCCAAGCTACACAACAAGCCCATTAGCGAAATACTTAAGCTGTAAATCATGATAACACCAAGAAATACAATACAGTACACAGGTATATACATCTAATCACATCCACAGAGTCCACAAAGAGATCAAGAATAAATAAAAAAATGTCTCAAATATCCAGCAATAAAAGTAATTAAGTCTGTGCGGGTGAAACATCCCGAAACCACAGAAATAGAAAGAAAGTACAAATCAACTACAAGTATAATAAAAAGAAAAGGAAATAATGTAGCAAGACTAAATATGATTATAACATGATCATGAAAAATCCTCTGGCACTATCTTGTCCTCCTGTGCCGGTATGCCTCCGGTCTCAGCTCCCGAACCGTAAACCTTTGGGTAGTCTTCAGCTTCGTCTAAGCATGGGAAATAGCCAGGTCCTCAGAGGACTACCAAGGTGCATAATATACATGCTAAGGTACAGAAATAAAAATATGAACTAAGGCAATCTACTGTATCCGTCTATGTTCTATGTAAGTGAGATACTTTTCTAGAATACCAGACCCCTTCCACTAAGGCTCACTAGCACCTCGGCAGGGTATTGTCCCCAGTACCTGTGTCATGGCACCAAGGACAATCAATTCTCGACAGTGATAATCGCTTACTCTGCTACAGAAATAAAGGTCACTAAACAACGGGCCACACGACAATAGGTCTGATATTGTAGTCAAGTTCTCCCCAATCCCCATGTCTAGAATCTAGCAATGTCAAGTCTGTAGTCATCTCAAAAGTAAAAGCAATACTGATAAAGAAATCTAGAATGCTAACATGAGGTCAATACCCCGAGTAGTCATGTAAACCTCGTATCATGAATGTGTCGGTGTCCTGTGGTCAATTGTGTCAATGGACACATCAATATGTACGTAATACCTAATGTCAATAGTCGATGTCACTATCATTACATCGATACCCGTATATAAATGGACACTAAGTATCAACGTCCTACGTCATGCAATGCTAATAAAAAAGAACAAAAAATAAAAAAAAGATAATCTGTAACGAAGGCAAGGCACGCTTGCCTGTAACTGCTGTCTGCGGATAAGCCTGTCCAATTCTGGTGTCCTTGTCGATCCTCCCATGCTCACCTATAATAATACACTATATTTAATATTGTATATCAACACACCATATATAAATTATATGAGTATCTACGCCTCCTAGTTGCCATAACATTATTACGACACTGCATCTATTATATAAGTACATATAGGTAACAAAACCTCTCGTAAATATATTACAATTATAATAAAATAATATATTTAAATTTTAAAATTTATCTATAAATACTTATATATTGCTATAATTATATTTTCAATAGGGAAACCCTTTCACAAGAGGTCTTATGTTAATGCCACATATGACTTCCTCAATTCGACACATTAATTTAGTCCCGAAACAACGATTAAAATAAAATTACTAAATTCTGTAAAAACCCAAAAATTAGTTAAAATAGTATTTATAATGTTAAACCTTGCACAACATAAAGTTTAATATGGATTCATGGAGTTTTGACATTTTGGACACAAGTAAATCATAATTTTTCGGAGTTCAGTGACACGACAAATGTCTTGAATTTTTAAAAATAACAAATAGATGCGAAACCTAACTTTCAGATATGCTTCGGAAAGATATCTACGTCTAGATTCTGAATAAAAATATTAAAAGTTAGAAACTGACCTTAGATAGGCAAAAACTGGCCCACAACAGAATTCGTCAGTTCTGGATACCCTGTCGTAGAATCAACTCCACGGGCAAACCGCTTGGAACTAGGAGATACGGAGACCACAGGTTGGAGTAGACATACAAATGTAACTCTTTGATTTTGTTTGAGGAGAAACAGATGAGAAAAAGTGGATGGAACATCTTCTACAAATCGACTAACCTGCTGTGACATTTCGGACTTCGATTCGACGGAGTTTCAGCCCAAGTAGCACGTCGTGTACCTCTCTAACGGCCGCAAGGTTATTCCTAAAATTGCTAGGGTGGAAGGGGAGATTGAAAGGGATGTCCAAGTGGTGGTGGTTGGTGCAAAAATTGAGGAGAAATTATATTTTGTGAAGAAAGGGGGGTCGGCTAGGGTTTCGGGTTTTGTGTGGTGGCTGCTAGGTTTGGGGGAATTTGTGGAGTAGTGGGTGGTTATGAGAGAGGGGGATGGTTAGGGTTTGATAGGTATATATATATAGTTCATGTGCTTCGGTTTGATCTAATTTGGATAGGATTTGGTTCTCCAAATCATACTATTATTAATAGGTTTTCTAATTTGGATAGCAGTTTGACCAAGTCAAAGATATAAGGGAATATTGCATATGGCTGTAATTTAATCCTTAAAATTCTTGTAAATATATGTATACTTGTTTTTGGTACTCCTGTTTAGGCTCTAACTAGTAGGGTTGACTAGGTTAGGGTCCGAGTAGCATTACTAGTCAAATTGGACCAAAAAATTCAATTTAACGAGTCTCATGTGCCATTTGCAAATAAGTATCACATGGGAACTCGATTGGATGGTACACCCTAGGCATATGCATTGTTAACTCAACATGGGTCAAAACCATATATTGGTTCATATGGTTTCGATCTATGTCAAGTCCGAAAAGCAAATTGGAAGTTGGCTTAAAATTACGTCAATGGCTCAAATTGACCTAAGTTGGCCCGAAGTTGTGCGAAGTCAAAAGAATGTTGAAAAGAAAATTTTGATGGGATATGATATATCAAACTGAAGGTGGACAAGTTTAGAATTCAAATACTTAACTGGATTTAAGAAAATAATATTTGTTGTGCTTCCAAAATTAAAGCTACAGTAAACTACTAACATAGTCATTATTGACTTTAATAAAATAAAATATCTATATAAAATAATTAAAAATAATTAAAAATTAAATCCAAAAATTAGGAGACTTACAGAAACTGCTGTTAGTAAACATTTGTGCGAGATAGGATCGAGTTACATAGGTATTAGCTCACTAGGAGAATAGGTGGTTAGGAAAAGAGAAATGAAGGAGGCAGGGTCCCTATGCTCTAGTCGCAGGTACATTGCAGGGCTACTGCCCTTGCAACTTCAGGGAACAAGAGTATGGGTCTGTGTATAGGTTTGGGGGATGTTGGTGAATGTACATACTGAAGGTCAGTGTAGGACAACACACTAGACAACTAGAGTGTGTTGGTATGGACAGGTAGTAGATCTACCTATATGATATAAGAGGGTTATGTGTATATAGTAGGTAAGGGGATGTGGATGTGTGGTTGGTACCTTAGTGTGTATATTATTGTATCAGTAGGGGGGCGGGGTCCTAAGGGCCATAGGAGGAGTCAAGGATTTTGGGTGTGTACCTCTGGAATATTGGTTAAGGGATAATTTGTAGACAACAAGTTGAAAGGAAATAAAGGTAGGGTACATGTAGCATAGGTAAGGTAATGGTTGACCCTATGTAGTCCAATGTATATATATATAGGAATAGGTAATTAAGGTAATCATATCAGCTATGTATAGGATATATGAGTATAGGTATAGAGGGTGGTTAGAGTGTGGTACTAGATGGCTCAAAATAAAGGAATCAATATAGCATTAGCATTAGCTATAAGGATACTAGTATATATTATATACTATATTGTGTATCTTATGATACAATATAGTATTGATACTCTAGCATCCTAATATAGCTAGTATAGCCTAGATATGTAAGGTATTGACCCAATAGCTTGGATATAGGCTCATATAACATAAAAATATCCAATTGACCATGTTTGACTAGTTGGACCTAGGTATGACCTAGTTTGACCTAGAAATGACTTGGAGACCTAGTATATAGCTAGTTTAGCATGTTTATGATTCCTAAATACAAATTAACCTTGATATTCTATATTTAGGTCTTTGAGGTGCTGTATCGGATACTGTTGATATTCTACACCGAATCTCAGGCAAGTACATTCTCTGATAATTTTTCGTTTATGGTATTTTCTATGTTTCTGTATTTAGTGTAGATATTCTTAATTTCTTGACACATTAGTTACACGGATTGGTATTGTTTGGATCCCGTCATGAGATGTTATTCCTTGTATATCTTGCTATATTATGTGCAAGTCTTATTCTTGTTTCTTGTGTATTGTATAGACACCGATTCCTGTGAATGCTCACGACCTTCTTAGAGAATCTCGTGCCATAACGTGCTATGGTTGCATCTATTATATCAGTCGGGGACGGGGAGTAGTAGTGTAGATATGTGATCGTACCCTTCCTGTGCATGTCTTGTTTTCCCTGTTAGTGTTAATCATATACCGCACGTATGATTAACCAGGCCATATATTCCTGTGCAAGTTCCAAGATGATCACAATTACTCACATAGATAGTATGTTTCTTGACTCTTGTACATAAGATATCCTGTTCACCTGCTCTTACATTCACTTATAGTTTACTCATGCCTTATTACCTTCATGTACATGTTATTTCTCCTGTATACTCTCTCTATTTACTGTTATATAGACTTTATCATTTATTGAGAACTATTATTAAAAATATACTTTGCTCTAATCCTGACTGATATATTTTTAAGACGACGCAGAGGATGAGTGCTATACTTTTTATGGCCCTCCAGGTGTGGTAGGCATAGATCGGGAGACTCTGATTCAGAAGGGTCTAGTCCAAGCATAGAAGCCTCATTTTGCGACTTATTAGGCTAGATTTATACTGGACCTTGTCTCCAGTTGATGACTCTTGGTATGTTTATTATTTTAAAACTTGTATTTGAGAATTGTAGTATCTTAGACTCTTTATGGTCTTGAATTATGTTACGATATACTTTTATTAGTATTTCTTATCCTGTTGTCTTTATCTTTTGTACCATTTATCTTCCTTTAGCATTGTGATTGAGTATGGATATATTGTCATTACTTGTCCTCCGTTCAGAGTTGACTATCTCGACAGGTTATGATATTATATTGTTAGTCAGTTTAATTAGACATAGACAGCGTTCTACTGCCGATGCTACAACGTAGGCTGGGTGTAGAAGCATAGAAAAGAGGATATTGCTTTTAGTCCCACATCGAAAAGGAGAAGAAGAAAGGGCTCATTCTATTCTATATATAAAGCCCTCTTGCCTCCTTTGAAAAAGGTACCAAAATAAAAAAAAGAAAAGAAAAGGGAGCCTGTGTCCAGGGAGCCGTTCGAGCCACAAAAAGTTGCAACAATGCTTCTTCTTCTTCTAGATCGGCTACAAATTCTTTACTTGCCATCTTGGCAAGGATAAAGTTGGATCCTGAGTACTATACGTCTTCACGGGCTAGTACGAGCAGCAACTTGGACTTTTCTTACTACGTACCCTCGGGTGCTAAGTCAAAGAAGTCTAGGGCAGTACGGGCTCAACAAGCCCAGTCAACAGTCCAATCTGCTGACTGTCAGCGGGTACCATTAATTGTTACACGGGCCCCTGATGGAAAGTTGTACAGAACCTCCCGTGTCCAGTCCTCTGTGGTAAACAGACAGGGTAGGCCCCAAAAGTCTTCCTACAACGATCGAGAGCAAGTGCTTTACTAGCCTCAGATCAGGGAGCAAATATGCCCAAAAGTCTTTCTATAATGATTGAGAGCAAGTGCTTTTATTAGCCTCAGATCAGGCAACAAATATGATACCTATGTACCCGGGCGCTCGGGATACCCAGGCCCACAAAATGGATACAAAGGTAGTTCAATCTGCTCTTGACTTGCGAGAGGTGGTCATTCACAAACACAAAGAGAGAAAAGCAACCTTGGCATACGATAAGCCCTTTCTAGGACATCACTGCACCCAAGTCGCCATCAACAACTGCTGCCACAAGACAATGGCTCTACCACCAAGATAGTCTATGTTCCAGCGACCGCAACCTGCTGTACCTTTCCGACATCATCTTGAAAGCATGATGCCAATTGAAGACTTCGTAATAGCCTACTCTCAACTAGACACATTACTCAGATGTCTCAGTTAGGCGCATTATCTCAGCCCAGCGCATCACAATCTTTTGAGGTAGTTTATCGTCAAATCTTCTTCGAACAAGGAGATCCATAATTTGTAGTGTCAGCACTCGGCAAAGAGTAGGATCGGTCAAGTTCATCTTCATTGAGAAGTCAAAAGAGAGACAAATGAAATTCTCTCAAAATTATTGCTGACCGTATAGGCGTTATACGGCCAAGATGATCCAGATTGCAGAAGAAAGAGCCGCATGAGCCTTATGCGGCTAAGTTGATCTAGGCCGCAGAAGCAAGGCTCTCGAAGACTCCATGTAGCCAAGTGGACTCGAGCCGCAGAAGCAGTGCTCTTAGAGGCCCCATGCGGCTAAGTAGACTCGAGCCGCAGAAGCATGGCTCTCGAAGATGCCATGCGGCCAAGTAAAACCAAGCCATAGAAGCAAGGCTCTCGAAGATCCCATGTGGCCAAGTGAAACCAAGGTGCAGAAGCAAAGCTCTCGAAGGTCCCATGCAGCCAAGTGAAACCAAGCCGTAGAAGCAAGGCTCTCGAAGATCCCATGCGGCCAAGTAGAGCCGAGCCGCAGAAGAAAGGCTCCTAAGCCTATTATGCGGCCAAAACGATTCAGGCTCTACTTTATGGTAGGACACGTGGCAAGTTGACCAAGTCTCAACCATCCAGATTTTTTACAACAAAAAAATCTCAACAACACCCACCAGCTGGCAGCCCAAGATCGAGTCTTCGTGTGCTGTTACAGACACATAGCTACGTGGCCCTCTATGCTGCCCAAAATTTGCTTCATGCAGGAATGACTATAAATAGCAGGGTACCACACCCATGTTAAAGGTTGGCAATCAAAGGCTGGCAAATTTCTTCAAGAGCAAAGACTATGTCTGATAGTCCAAGGAGTAAGGCAAAGTTGTTACACTTTCCCGAGCCTCCATCGTCACCCTCCAGAATCAAAAAATTAAACAATTGTTTCCTAGGATTTCTTTCTAGGGTTTCTTTTGTACAAGCGAGTTTACAAGCAAGTTTAATTCATCTGTAATTTTTTTTCTTGTATTTTAATGGCAAATACTGGGTACTGTCACGCACTCATACGCCTATACCGGGTGTGGGTCGTGACACAAGTGCTTTGGCTAATGAAGCAGTTATTGAACAGAACGTGAGTTGGCAATTAATCCAAACCCGACAGTTCATCCAGCATAACGAAAGTCAGGGCACGACGACCCCGAACTTTGCTTACAACAGACACTCAACATCATCTTGTAGAAGAAAACTGCCAGTAGGGTGCACGGGCACAAGCTAACTCGATGCATCTTTGTCTTCTGAAGGAATTTGTCATCAAAATCAAAGCTTCTTTGAACGAAGAGATCCACATCTCGTAGTACAATATCTTGCCAAGGTGGAGGATTGGTTGAGTTCATCTTCACTGAGAAGTTGGGTGAAAGTGAAATGAGAACGAACTCTCTTTCCCTACTGCTATTTATCGGCCAGGGTAATCAAAACCCATGCGCCAAGTGGCAGCTCTCCTCGAAGTTAATGCGATAAACCTAGCATTAATGGCGATGAATCTGCCATCTCAAATTCAGCTAAGTCAAAAGTCATCAATTTGAGCATCGAAAGACTCAACAAAGCTTACCAAAGAAGATGCGCCACGTAGCTGATATGCTCCTCAGCTCCATGCGCTTTATATCTGATGCGCCCTCAGCTCCATACATGATGCACTCAGTAGTACACAAACAGATGCGCCGGCCTAAGCTTGTCATCCATCAAGCTTTTAATGCTAAGTGACAGGAGTCGTCATCACGCATCTAGAAGACTGAACAGTTGACAGCTTTTTCATAAAACAAAGAGCCGTCGACGTCAGCACCAACACTACTTATTTTTTGGCTATGCTCTGCCATGTGGATGGCTAAATAATTACAAGCACCTCTACATCCATGCGCTCAAAACTTTGCATGCGCCTCCACAACCATGCTCCTAGACTTGCTATTGACCCCATAAAGTTATATGCCAAAGTTCCCTCATGCGTCAGATATTAGGCAGATCCAAGCAAATCATCCTGCAACAAATCAAAGACCTTTGAGCAATGAGCATGCATCACGTGTCATTGACTCAGTTTTGCTTACGAATGGGTGCTAACCATCCAAGGTCTCGGCAACAAATGAATCTCAACAACCGCTATATGTCAGCTCTCCCACAGCCTAACTGTGCAGTCTCAAACAGATCCAGTTCAAGCTTCTTGGTGCAGACTCCATACGCCCAACAAAGTCAGACACATTGCATCCCTACGTGCAAGATTTCTATGCGCGTAATGCATATGCACTCATAGATGGATCATTCTGTTGCCTATAAATAGAAGGATCTTTCCTTCATTCAAGCAGCTTCAACCTTCATCAAATCCTCTAAGCTATTCAACAGCTTCGACTCATCACCTTCCAGAGCAACTCAAACCTTTAGAGAGCTCGAGATCGTTGTCAGATCATCAACGGAGTAAAGAATCATCTCTCCATCGCCATGGTTCCCAGATAAAATAAAAGTATACTAGAAGAATTCCATCAAGATCCTACATTGTATTCTATTCGTTTGTTATTATATATAAAGTTTATTTCAAACTTTTTAATGGCAAACAAGCTGGCGACTCTCCTAAGGACCATTTTCTCCTCTAACAAGAAGGTCGTGTCACAGTCTGACGACAACATGCTCGGCTCCTTCCAAAAGACACTGGTGGTTGTAGAAGCATTTAATTTTAGGCGCATCTATAGGCCAGAATTCCTATGCGCTTAATACTATACTGCTAGACTCGATCATGCGCCATGGAGTTCAAACAAAGTACTTGGCACAGCAAAGGACAATAAAATTATAGACATAAAAAGAAGGCTTTTATGTCATATGAAAGTATATTACATGTCTAAAAATAGGCTTTACAAAGGAGAACTTTTATAAAAAGAAAGATCCTAAAGCTACAGCCAGGCGCAGAAATTGCCATGCGCCCCATGCCAGGCGCATCATTCGTCAGGCGCATCACTCTGATGTCTCATCCAGGTGCATCGCCTCATCATTATGGCACATGCACATCAGAGCCAATCAACCCTTGTCTAGCAGCAGGAGGAGCTCTCTTAGATCGCGGTACGATGCCTCGGTCTTCGTAAGCAATAGTTACACTCGGCAGCCTATGGAGCTTCAAGCATAACGAATGACGGAGCACGACCGTCCCGGTCTTTAGATGCAACAGACACCATCGGCCTGTGTCAGGACTCGACGATCCCGATATTTGGATGCAATAGACACTATCACGGAAGCTCAGAGCGAGGGGAAGACTATGGCAGTGCATCTTCACCCTCGGGAAGAGCTTGTAATCAAAACTTCTACAAAAACTGAGTTCGACAGTTCGCCAAGGCGGAGCTCCGGCCAAGTTCATCTTCATGTCGAAATAAAGAATGGAAGCAAAGCTTTCCTTCATGCGGCTATTTATAAGCACTGGCAACCTACACCCAAGTGCCAAATGGCTAACTTTCTAAATTATATGCAATGAATTTGCAGTAATAGTAAGTGAATCCATCTCCTCGTATTTAGCTAAATCAAAGCCTCGAAGAACTCAACAAACGGGCGAAAGAGGATGTGACACCTAGCTGATGTGCCATCAACATCATGCGCTCCTTAGGGATGCGCCTAAATGGGCCAAAGACCCATGCACCCAAAGGGACACTAACTGATGCACCCTCTTCAAACTGATCACCATCAAACATTTAATGCTGAATAACAAAGGCGACAATGCATTTCAAGAGCCGTCCAATCAGCAGACCTTTGCAGAAAATAAAGAGCCGCTGATGTCAGCACCATCATTACACCTTGGGTCGATAACAACTGCCATGTGGCCGATCGATCATTCATATGCGCCTCGTGGCCAAGCACCCAGAAGACGGCGTGTGCCCCAGCGGTCATACGCCCCCTCAGCTTACTTCTGATCTCAAGCAACAGAAGACTAAGATCTGCATGTGCCTCAAAAGCCATGCGCCTGGACTTCCTTATGACTCCTAAAAGTCATGAGACCAAGTCGCCTCCCCTACGCCTGATCCTAGGTGCACCCTGATGCGAAGCTCTGCATGCACCTCAAAAGCCATGCGCCCAGACTTGTCTATGATGCCTAAAAATCATAAGACTAAGTTACCTCCATGCGCCAGATCCTAGGCGTACCCCGACAGATCACTCTCCTCCAAAATCGAGATCTTTGAGCCACATGCATACGGCATGCATCCTTTGACTCAGTTCTATTCAAAGAATGGGTGCTAACAACCCAAGATTGTAGCAACAACCAAATATCAGCAACTGCCATGTGTCAGCTCCTCCATAGCCCAATGAAGCAGTTTGAGCAGATTCTACTACAACTCGGGGCGCATCGTCCATGCGCCCCTGCCAGCATCAGCCATGTGGCATTTCTACGTCCAGGTGCATCTGACATATGTGCGCATGAGCAGCCAACCTGCTATCTAGAATAGAAGGATCACTCCTTCATGATGGACACACACAGACAGAGAAAGAGATATATACAGACAGACTATTATATCCACATATAGAGGCCAGAAGAGACACTTAACGTCCACTTCTGCTCACAATGCTACGACATCCAGAGCAACCCAGACCTTCAGAGAGTTCAAGATCGTCGTCAGATCGTCAATAGAGTCAAGTATTACCACTCGTTCCATCGATACAGTACCTAGATAAAAACAAAAGTGTACTTCTAGGACTACGTCTAAGTCCTACACTGTACTCTGTTCTGTTTGTAATTAGAAACATCAATCTCAAAGAGTTTTAATGGCAAATAGTGGCACACTTTGATTAGCAAGCATACGAGGAGTTCATCTCTGAAGGCAACGTGAGTCCTTCGAAGCGGCTTCCAAAGCCGAAGAAGACTCGCCAAGTCTGGGTATGCAAAGGCGATACGTCGAGTACCACAACTGAAGTGGCTGTGCCTGTACAGTCATCCCTTCATACTGATGCTCTCTGCAAACAAGAAATTACTACTAGTACAACCCATCTGCCAGAGAATCACAGTGCTGACTGCAGCTTCCAACCCTCTTTTTCCCAGTCGAAGAAGATGTGCCAACGGAACAAAGGCGCAACCGCCCTCCCGTACATGAACTCTACGATACAGGAAAAGCACTCTGTCTTTGATAGAATCACTCACTGTAAAGGTGAAGAAAAGTTGGATTCTAAGTACTATGTACTGTTCGACATAACAAAAGGTTATACGTACTTTTTGTTTATTGAACTTGAAAAAGGGTACAATCGATTCCTATGTGAGAAAATCTAAGTACAAAAATTCTGGGAAAGCATGACAGTGGAGATCGAGTACTGCAGTGGCTCTTTTACTCTATTGACGATCTGACGACGAGTTGGACTTGCTTTGGCTTTTTGGTACCTTTGATGGAACTCTAGGATTACAGATCAAGAGGATGCCGGAGTTGAGGACTTCAAAGCTCTGACTTTTGCCTTCTGCTTCTTTTCTATCTATGTGTGTCCTCCTCATCTTTTTTGTTGAAGGGAAATCTCCTTCTATTAAAAGGGAAAAGGGGGCACATATGCAATGTGCACTCGGATTTAAGATATAAAGGAATCTGTTGTCATAACACGGTGCAGACTTCTGCTGAGGTGACACGTGGAAGATGTCGAGATTCCTTTCTTTTGAGATCTCTGGTGGTTATCAAAATAACCGAAGAAGGAGACACATGGTGCGTGTCTATTGTTAGAAATCCTCTTTTTAGATGAAGCCGAGTAGATCATGGATTTCATCTCAGAGTAGGATTCTATTTAATCTTCAGGAGGCTATCTATTTAAACAAATCGACTTGATACGACCTTTATCAAAAGAGAAAACCTCGTCCTTATCTGAGTTTTAAACCAATTGATAAGATATTTGCACTTATCAATATGATCAACCTCTGTCCTATCCTTGAGAGTGACAGTTTAAACAAACCAATTGGGTGGGACCATGCAACCTGTGTCTCTAGCGAGGTCTTAGTGTTGCTGCACTTCTGGTACGACAAGTAGACTGTTCTCCTGGAGACAACGGAGCCTCTGTGCTTTCAGGTGACGAGTGGACTATGTTTCGAAGACGACGGAGCCTTTGTGCGTTAGAGCAACGAGTAGGATATATTTTGAGTAGAAAAGTCATTGTACTTTGGGGCGACGAGTAGGTTCTGCTTCAGGCTAACGAGGTTACTGTACTTTTGGATTGGCAGGCGGACTTGTGTTGGATGCAATTGTGTTTCCCAAGTCTTTGATGAAGGGGTTTGAGCTTCTGGGTCAAAGCAGAGGTCTGCACCGTTGAAACTGGGATGATGTGAAGTCATCACCAATTTGCCTCCTACTGGCGTAGGATTGTAGCTGCACTTCTGGTTTAAAAAAGCTGTCTTTGAAGTCTTCTTTAAGAGCAATTAATGAAAGCTCTTTAAGGAACGACTCCCTCTTAATTGCCACCGTTACTTGGAGAATTTCAAAGGGTCTTTTAATGGTCTAAGACTTAGTCGAATGAACCTAATTAATGAGGTTCATCATGTTGAGTCTGAGGTTCATCCCATTAATGTGGGAATTTTGACTGACGGCAACGTGGCCTATGTCTTGGACCACTCTCGCCCTATATAAAGGGGGAGTTTCTTTTGAAGAGTCACGTCTTCCTCTTTTTGTCCTTCAACACCATGCTGGATCCAGACTTAGCTTTAAGCGGCCATTGGCCTTGCCTAAGTCAGATTTTGGTTAAGGATCCCTTCGTTCAAAGGAGTTGTGCCTTCATAGAAGAACTGCTAATGAGCTTCGGGATGTGTTGGAATGCTTCTCATGGGGAGTTCGAACCTGAGCAACATCTTAGATGTCTTGGAGGTCCTGACGACCGAGTTCGGTCTGGTTGCCAACATGAAATACCGCAGGTTGTGCTCTGCCCTGCTCATTGGCGGCTGCGCACTTTTGTTAGGCTGGAAGAGCCTTAGAAGCTGATGTGCTTTTGAAAAGGGTCTCTTGTCGTACCATAGACTGAATTCTTGCTCGGGTCAATAGCTACACCAGGAAGAGCTGCGCGTCTGGAGGGGTGCTGTGGTGGCAGACTTTGATGGCGACTGTATTCACATCTTCTATCCACAGTCCCTCCTCTCATGACGATCACACTGTGAAGATGAACCCCAACGTAGATCCATAGGAGCTTTTTAGTTCAGCACATGTAATCACAAAGACTTTGTAATAGATCCTTAGGAAGTATTCTTTTATGTAATCATGGCGAATCTGTAATAGATTCTTGTAGCCATGATTTAATGAAAAGAACTTTCCTTGAACTTTTTATCTAATTTTTGTGAGTTTTTCTTTTCTATTGGTGTGCTTGACCGCCTGCCCTTCTGTGAAGCTGGGTTGGTAGCGAGAGCACCAACATGTGTTGTTCATCATCTGCGCCTTTGTGAAGATCGGTAGGTAGCGAGAGTACCCACCTACGCCTTGTGTCATCCTGCACTTTTTCATGCTTCTACAAGACCCCTTTCAAAGTGTCCCGAACTTGAGTCAAGCTCGGGATACTTTGAAAAGAAGTATGACACGTCTTTTTTTGTAGGCAAAATACCCATCACGTCTGCTGCCAGGCTGACATCATGCTTGGGCTTCAGCATTAAATAACTCAAGCCGTCGCTTCCTTAAGTTTTGATGATGACTCTTTATTTTTTGTAAACTTTATTATGACCTTTTTCTGAACCCACAACGTTTTGAGGGTTTACAAAGCGTCTTGTCTTCTTTTGTTGACGTGGCACGGCTCTGTGAGCACCCCCTAGAGCGTGAGGGCTTCCGCTGGTATTATTTATCTTTATATATAGTATTTTTTTAGGAACTTGCCATTGATTGGCATCATAAGTAAGTCATCATTAGATTTGGCCAGTCGGTAAGCGCCGTTGGAATACACCGTCTTTATGACGAATGGCCCCTCCCACTTGGGTTCAAACTTCCTGCCATTTTATGGGTCATCACCATTGGTCTTAGAACTGCTAAGACAAAGTCGCCCACTTGAACGTTCTTTCCCGGATATTTTTGTTAAAGGTCCCGAAAATACGAGCTTGGTAAAGCTAGATCCTTTGCTGCGCTAGTAGGCATTTTTTGCCCAAGGCCTCTAACTCTTGTAGCCGTCGACGTTGATTGTCTTCGTCAATCAGCTGGTTGGTGATAGCTACCCGTAACGACGGAATTTGGATCTCCAAGGGGAGCACTGCTTCGCTCCCATAGACAAGGAAGAATGGTGTGCTGCCCATGGGTATCCGAATGGTCGTACGGTAAGCCCATAGATATTTGTCCAACCTCTCATTCCAATCGCGTTTGTTAGAAGAGACGACTTTCTTGAGCAGTTTGACGATGGTTTTGTTGAATGCCTCAGCTAGTCCAGTAGCTGTAGGGTTGTAAGCCATTGATGCCACATTCTGTATTCGATTCTTGTCGTAGAATCGATGGAATACATGGCTCACAAATTGGGGGCCATTGTCGTGTACAATCATTTTAGGAACTCCGAAGCGATAAATGATGTAGTGCTTGATAAAGCTGATCACGTTAGAGATTTTCACTTCTATCAGTGGTACCGCTTTCGCTTATTTGGAGAAATAGTCAGTAATGGCGAGGATAAACCGGTGTCCTTTGGAGAAGGGCGGTCTGATCGGCCCGATGATTTCCATTCCCCATGCCTCAAATGGCCAAGTGGCCACCGTAGGGTATAGATATTCCGAAGGTCAGTGGATAAAGTCAGCGTGAAACTGACATGCTCGGTACATCTTTGTGTAATCTACGGCGTCTGCCATCATGGTGGGCCAACAATAGCCCATGCGATGCAACTGGTCTTGTAACCTAGGGCCGGGTTGATGGGCTTCGTAAGTTCTATCATGCGCCTCTCGGAGTGCCTCTTGCACTTTTGTCTGGGACAAACAATACAGAAGGAGTCTGTCGTGTGAACAACTGTACAACATTTTGGTGGCCGTATCGTAGAAGAATCGGAGTGAGCGTCTCCTGACGGAGGTCGCTTCCTATGGGTCTTCAGGCAGGATTTCGTAAACTGCATAGTCTATGAATGGAAATCGCCAGTCTCGAATGTCCACATCAGTGTCTACTTGTACTGAGTAGCTTTAACATGCACGTAGATCATTCTTCAGACAAACTAGCTTTCGTCCCATTATTGTAATAGCATATTGGGGTCCAACGGAGACAGCCTGAGAAGCGGCGAGGCCGGCTAGTGCATTGGCCTATAAGTTCTGTAAGCGCAGCACATGTTCTATAAAGAACCCTGTGAATGTAGAGATGATATCGATCGCTGCTTAGGGGTAGGGGATCAGGTCTTCATGTCGAATCTCATACTGCCCTCGAACCTGACTGTTGATTAATTTCGAGTCTCCATAGGCCTCGATGTAGTCAACCTCCAGATTTTTAGCGAGTTGGAGCCCAAATACTGTGATGATAGAATACACATGATTGATGACTAGGCCATCAGGGGTGATAAGGACATCCCAACTCCTACGATGATATCACTATTTGGTCCTGTTCTTGATGCACCATCAAAGAACATGTGCCAAACCGAGCTGTCTAAGACTGCATTAAACTCTAGATCTTCATCTGGGATATCGTCGTAGAGTTTTGATGTCTCTGGCACAGGCTATGCTGCCAGAAAATCTGCCAACGCTTAGCCTTTGACTGCATTCTGCAGGACGAATACCATATCATAAGGAGTCAGAAGGTTTGCCCACGTGGCTAATCATGAGTTTAATGCCTCTGGCTTGGTCATGAGGACTCTGTAGGGATTGATTATGGATACGATATGGATCGTCTATCCGGTCACATAGTACCACGTCTTCTGGATAGCAAAGAGAAGGGTGAGGCACTCTTTCTTAACATGATTATACCTATGCTTGGCTCCAATCATGGTTCTACTGAGATAGTAGATCGCCTGTTCATGGCCTTCACTGCTCTTCTGGGCTAGCAAGGCACCAAGAGAATGGTCCGTAGCTCGGACGTATAGCAGAAAAGGCTTTCCTACAACCGGTACTACCAGTACGGGAGGACTGGTGAGGCACTTTTTGATGTCGTCGAACGTGCATTGGCATTCTTCGATCCATACAAAGGAGACCCCTTTCTTCATTAACTTGGTGAAGGGTTGACATTTGCCAGAAAGGTTCACTATGAACCTTCTGGTGTATGCCAGACGTCCTAGCAGGCCTCGAAGCTCTCGGAGATTCCTTAGAGGAGTTATGTCCAGAATTGCCTTAGTCTTCTCTGGATCAATGTGAATCCCCTTTCCTGTGATAATAAAGCCCAAAAACTTGTCACTGGAAATGCCTATGAAGGACTTAGTCGGGTTCATCTTTAGTTTATACGTTCGCATTAAATCGAACACAGTTCGTAGATCGTCCAAGTGGTTGGACTTGTCCTTGCTTTTAATGACAATGTCATCAACGTAACACACTACCATTTTTCGGAGATGCTTGTGGAATATAGTGCTCATAGCCCATTGGTATGTTGCTCCTGTATTCTTCAATCCAAAGGCATTACTATGTAACAGTATACTCTTTTTGGAGTTCGGAATATTGTATGTTTCTCGTCTTCGGGGAGCATCTTGATCTGGTTGTAGGCTGAGAAACCATCCATAAAGGACATGTGCTCAAAGCCACAGGTGTTGTCAACCATCACGTCGGTGATCGGAAGGGGAAACTCGTCCTTAGGGCAGGCTGAGTTGAGATCCCTGAAATCTATGCATATTCGTATCTTTCCATTTTTCTTAGTGAATGGGACAACGTTTGCCACCCAATCTAAATGTTGCTCTTCCTGAATGAAGCCACTCTCAAAGAGTTTGTCTACTTCTTTATCGTTAGCATCCATGATGTTGGGGCGAAACCGACGTTGTTGCTGTTTGATAGGCTTAGCATCGGTCGAGATGTTAAGGTCGTTCATGGCGACTTGTGGGTCTAAACCCAGTATATCCTCGTAGCTCCAAGCGAAGATGTCGATGTATTCTCGGATAAGCTGCATCAGAGATTCCTTGTCTTCTTCTGTCAGGCTTTTGCTGATGAAGATGGGCGTAGAACAAGCCTCATTTTCTAACTCGACCTGGATGACTTTATCTTCTGTGGGAGGTTCGTGTTGCTCGTAATGCCAGTCCCATTAAGATCCTAGGCGCTATGACTAGGGTTCATCTTTGAAGTATTCGAACATCTGGTCTTCGTCCTTGACTGGAGGATTTATGGAGACCATGTTAGCGGATAGTATCTTTTTGAAGACCTGACCGGTACTGGTGTCAGAGTCCCAGAATGAGGAGTCAGAAGAATGTAAATGCATCATGACTTCTATCTTTGAGACTTCTAAAGTTGAAGTGGGTGTAACATAACCCAACACCCGACGGGTGCGCTGGTAATAGTTTTGAGCCTTTTCCTTTGGATCTCGAATCTGTAAGGGAAGGTGCCGGCCTTTACCATAGTTGAGTCCTTTGTTGCTGTTCAAGTTGTAACCCATCTTCTGGAAGAGGTATTTGGCATGAGTAGCGTAATGGTACAGTTGTATTTTGCCGTTGTCGGGTTCTGGTTCTCCTGGAATTAGTCGCTGAGGATGCTCCAATCGATCAAAGATGATGGGTACCTCTTCCTTCTTTCTTGTTGGAACTAGGAAGTAAGAGCCCCAGGAAGGGACAACTCGGCTCGTAAGGTTGGCGGTTGTCACTTGTGTTTGTAGCATACCTATAGAGTTGTCTAAGAAATATCTAGTGTTCCAACATGCACAAGAGTAATTCGAAGACAAATTTCTATTAATAAAATAAGAAATTTAATCCTGAGGGATTACATCATCTAAGGAGTGTGCTTCGGTATCGGTGCATACGTAGTCTTCTAGCTCCTCATCGGTGAGGACTAGGGCTGTCGAGGGAGGAGGGCAATGATGCTTCCCCTTTAGCTTGACCACCAAGGGAGCTGCGGTCGGAGGTTCCTGCACCTTCACGGTTGGCTTTGGGGACCTCTGGGGTAGCCTTATTCGTATAGGCTCCTGGCCATCATCTGACGTCACCGAGGGCAAAGATGGTGCTTTGCCTCGGAGCTTGACGACGAGGGGTACTGATACCTTGGGGTTTTTTTCCTTTCAATCGAACCTTTATTGGTTCTTCAGTAACTACAGCGCTTTCTGAGGTTATCTCTACCTCGTCATCGGCATTATTGCTCTTATTATCCCAGGGGACTGACTTGTACAGATCAGCATCCGTACAGTAGGCTTCAAGTCCCCGAAACGGGTCAATGTCAGCTAATTCGATCTTGATAGTCCTGTCGCTGGCCACGTACTTCATGCATTGATGGAGAGTGAAAGGAACAATCATGTACTCATGAATCCATGGTCGTCCAACAGCATGTTGTAGTTTATGTCAGCATCGATGACATAGCAAGTCACTTTAGTGTGGAGGTTGCCTATTTGGCACTTTAAGCAAATTTTGCCCAAGGCTTGCTCTTTCCTGCATTGGAGTCGCTGATTGTTGTGTTTGATGTAGTCAGCCGATGTATCGGAATCCCTAGAGTTTGGAGCAAACTCCCTGGGATGATACTGAGAGAGGAGCCTGGGTTGATGTGGATGCGATCGACTTTAATGGTACCGACATATCCTGTATAGAACAGAGGCCTATTATGTCGGTTATTCTTCAACAGCATGTCTTGTTGGATGAAAGTGATACTGGGGATCACTTCGACAATACTGTGATAATATGGGCAAGCCGCAGGGTCTTCCTTGGGTGTTCGCACCTGAGTGAGAAAGGACTCGGCGTTCTGTATGGCTTCGTTGAGCGCATCTCGAGTCTCTTTGGAGAGACGTATGATCTCAAAGGGTGACAATCTAGCCCGAATATTGGCTAGCTGTGCCAGTATGTCAAAGTTATAGGGTTTGATAGGCCCTACTGTCGAGTCTTTCTTCAGAGGTTTTTTGAAGCGAACCACATTTTACTTCTGCCTATCTACAGCCGGAGTCTAAGACGGGCCTGCTTTTGGTATATCAGGAGCAGGGGTTGTAGTTGGTAGAGGTGCTGCCTCCTATGGAGCTTGGTTCTCCTCTTGCTGCCGTGCCAAGCGAGTGGTCACCAGGGTGTCATCGATCGATATCGAGACCATGGGACATGTCCTGACCTTCCTCCTTTTGATAAAGAGGGTTGTAGGTGCCATCATGTCTGGTGTAAGGACGATATGGACCCACATGACCTCGTCTTATGGTGTAGATAATGAGATGAGCCCTTGAGCTTGTCACACACTGGTGGAAGATTGAATACTTCTATTGTCGCCCTCGGGATGGGGACGACCCCGTCCTGTGCCTCCGTGGTTAGGAAAACTTCCAAACTGGAGAGTAACCATGTTGGCCGTGACAGTCTTTTTTATAGTCAAGTGATATGACATTGGCATCGATGAGGCGCTGAATCTATCTTTTCAACACGTAGCAGTCTCGTGTCGAATGGTGGACATACTGATGATAATGGCAGTATTTAGGGTTGTCCACCTTCCCCACTTCGTCGGGGTGCTTTGGTGTTGGGAGAGACAGCTTGCCACTCTTCGTCAGCATACGAAGAGTTCCAGCATATCCTTGTCGTTGAAGGAGTAAGTCTTCCTTGGCTTCTGCGCTTCTGCAGACTTGTGGTTCATGGTTATTGAACCTTTGGAGATATTGACGGTCATGGCTTGTTTGCCTTTTCCGTCCTTGTGGTTGTTGCTAGACGAGCGTCTCCCATTGTTTTTGAGAGAAGGAAAGTTTAATCCCAAGAACTACGCATCTTGGCTTTCCTTTGTGCCACATCTGTCTCTGTAATGAAAGGCGTCCACTCTGTGTAAGGAGCACTATGCCAAAATTTTATTGTAGGAAGTATGTTCTTGCGGCATGAGTCTATAAGTTTGGGCTCGGGCATGCCAGGCGGTAGCCTCAAAGCTGCCTGGCAGAAGCGCTCGATGTATATGTGGATATGCTCTTTCTCTCTCTGGACGACCTCCATGAGAGTTGACATCGTCATGTCCATCCCTCCTTTATAGAATCGGTCGATGAAGAGAGTCTTCATGTCCCCGAACGATGAAATGCAGTCATCCAAAAGACTACAGAACCACTCATAGGCTACCCCCTGCAGGGCTCATATGAATATGTTGGTGAGGAGAGCGTCGTTCTTTGGTAGGTGCCCTGTTACTGAGGCAAATTACCTCAAGTATTGTCAGGGAGACTCCTTTCCATCGAAGTGCGTGAGCGTCTGCGGATAGTATTTGGGATGGTAGACTACGTTGTCCTACTCGGCAGGATATGGCTACCGAATCCCCATCTTCTGGAGTGTTGCTTGCTTCTTTTTGGCATCATAGCGAGCATACAGTTCCTTGATGGGCTATTGTATTTCGGTTGACATTGCAGGTCCTGTGGTCGATGGAGTAGACGACGATGGTGCCGCTTGGTTGATGATAGACAGCTTACTGTATTCGTCGTTAGCTGCCGGGTCATGCAAAAATGTGGAGGCATTGGGGACAAAACTCCTCTTGATCTCTAGTACGATAGAATACAAGGATTTCATTGTAGCATTTAACGTATCTAGGCTCATCTCGAGAGCTTCGATACGTTTCAGCTGGTCAGGCGCTTCACTATTGTCCGCCTCGTCGCCATCGGCCATAAATACAGACCTTGTGTGTGGATGGGTGGAAGGGACAGTAGAACCTTTACTCTTTGGCTCAGATGCCTGTGCCTCGTCGTTTTAAGGATAAATTGGAAGGTTACGGACTTCCTCAGACTCATTACGGTTGCTACCCCTAGTCTGGTAGCTAGCTACGCCTGTGAAGGTATCTGTATCATATGGTTCCTTCTCAGACTGGAACACGGTGTTGTCATGGACGGTGGGTGGCTGATTACCCCCGACGTCTGACGTGGTACCCAACGAAGATTTGGAACACGTTCCTTGGAACACACCTGTATTGGTTACCTTCGCCTTGCTACTCTCAGGCCGCTTCTTGGTCTTGGTGGCCGAGATGGGATGATTCTTGGATGGCTTTTTGACAGATTGAGAACCTATGTTGCGTTGCATATAGCAACACAAAGTTTATCTTCATCTGCGCTTGCCGACCCCCTGTCGAACCTCTGACGTTCGGTTGACGTCGGCTGCAGCCTTTGGAAGACGGAACGCCTCCTTGGCGACACGGTGGCTGCCTGTTGACAACAATAGATGATGGTAATCTGGGTACAAGGATGCCTTGATTTAGGCGTGCCCTGTGCCGCAGAATCCTCTTTCGCCTTAGCTTGTGTGAAAGCGTCAAGTCCTCTACCCCGGTACCTCCATTGTACGCACAGGAAAGCTGTGAGCGGGCACGATCAGAGTGGGGCTGGCAAGGTAGACTCCTATCATGCTTACAGGAATGCTGCTTGTATGAGTCCTTCTCCATAGGATGTACCCCTGGCTTGCATCACGTACATGAGTGCTAAAGCGACATAGGGGATTAACTGGTCGAGGCATCGAACACGGGGACCAATTTTGTGTAAATTCCTATTGATTGTGCGTGTGACTGTCAATGCAGGCCTTTGGTCGGTCATTAGCATAGTATGTTTGTTGCACAAAGGCACGTTCTGCCTTAGATTTCTTCCTACTACCCCCAGCGGGTGCATAGTATTCAGAATCCAATGAGGGCTCGCTTGATGGGAAGGCAATTCTATCGAAGACAGATCTTCTCACCGACAATGCTTCCTTTGTGAGGGTTGAACCGCCACGCGCTTCCTTCAACGATGTGCCCTCGTCAGGCCCCCCATTAGGGAACTGTCTTCCTCGTCATATTTTTCCAAAGTGGGAATCGAGTGAGGTGGCATGTTCGCAGTAGCCAAAATCTTCTCCGGGGCTTCAGCATTTAGAGGGTCCTGGATCGAAGTCCCCTCTGTCGTGCTGCTCGTCGCAGCCGCCTTGGACACCAGACACGTCGAGTCTTCTTCGGTTTTACAAACCGCTTCAAAGGACTCGACTTCTCTTCAGAAATGATATCTTCAAAAGCATCTTGGTCGAAGCATAAGACCAGCATCTTCTGGGAAGATCCCATCAAGTTGTCGTCAGATTGTGTCACCACCATCTCGTTAGTGGAGAAGGTCTTCCGTAGTAGAGTCGCCATTTTGTTCGATATCACAAAAGGTTATACAAACTTTTTGTTTATTCAACTTGAAAAAAGGTACAATCGATTCCTATATGAGGAAATCTAAGTACAAGAATTCTAGGAAAGCATGACAGTAGAGATTGAGCACTGCAGCGGCTCCTCTACTCCGTTAATGATCTGACGATGAGTTGAACTTGCTTTGGCTTTCTGGTACATTTGATGGAACTCCAGGATTACTGATCAAGAGGATGCCGGAGTTGAATACTTCAAAGCTCTGCCTTTTGCCTTCTGCTTCTTTTCTCTCTGTATGTGTCATTCTCCTCTTCTTTGTTGAAAGGAAAACTCCTTCTATTTATAGGGGAAAGGGGGCACATATGGGATGTGCACTCAGATTTGAGATATAAAGGAATCTAATGTCATTGCACGGTACATGCTTCTGCTGAGCTGACACGTGGCAGACGTCGAGATTCCCCACTATCGAGATCTCGGGTGGTTATCAAAATAACCGAAGGAGGAGACACGTTGCGCGTGTTTATTCCTGGGAATCCTCTCTTTAGATGAGGCTGAGTAGATCTTGGATTTCATCTTAGAGTAGTATTCTATTTGATCTTCAAGAGGCTATCGGTTTAAACAAACCGACTTAATACGACCTTTATCAAAAGAGCAAACCTCGTCCTTATCTAAGTTTTAAACCAATTGATAAGATATTTGCACTTATCAACATGATCAACCTCTATCCTATCTTTTAGAGTGGCGGTTTAAACAAACCAATTGGTTGGGACCATGCAACCTACGCCTCTAGCGAGGTCTTAGTGCTGCTGCGCTTCTAGTGCGACGAGTAGACTGTTCTCCTAGAGTCAACGGAGCCTCTGCACTTTCAGGCGACGAGTGGACTATGTTTCGAAGACGACGGAGCCTCTATGCGTTTGAGCGACGAGTAGGCTATGTTTCGAGTAGAAAAGTCACTATGCTTTAGGATGACGAGTAGGCTGTGCTTCAGGCTAACGAGGTTGCTGTGCTTTTGGAACGACAGACAGACTTGTGTTGGATGTAATGGTGTTTCCCAAGTCTTTGATGAAGGGGGTTGAGCTTCTAGGTTGAAGCAGAGGTCTGCGCCGATGAATCTAGGATGATATGAAGTCATCACCAGTCTGTGCCTCCTCCCGGCACAGGATTGTAGCTGCACTTTTGGTTTGAAGAAGCTGGCTTTGAAGTCTTCTTTAAGAGCAATTAATGACATCTCTTGAAGGAATGACTCCTTCTTAATTGCCACCGTTACTTGGAGAATTTCAAGGGGTCTTTTGATGGTCTAAGACTTAGCCGAATGAACCTATTTAATAAGGTTCATCGTACGACATCCCTTCGTGCAAAGGAGTTGTGCCTTCGTAGAAGAACTGCTGATAAGCTTCGGGATGTATTGGAACGCTTCTCACGGGGAGTTTGAACCTGAGCGTCATCTTGGAGGTCTTGGAGGTCCTGACGATCGAGTTCGGCCTGGTTGCTAACATAAAATGCCGTAAGTTGTGCTCTGCCTTGCTCATTGGCGGCTGCGTGCTTTTGTTAGGCTGGAAGCCTCATAAGCTGATGCTCTTTTGAAAAGGGCCGCCTTTCGTGCTATATATGGACTAAATTCTCGCTCGGCCCAATAGCTGCTTTAGGAAGAGCTGCGCGTCTGGGGGATACTGTGGTGGAAGACTTTGATGGCGATTGTATTCCCATCTCTTATCCACAGTCCCTCCTCTCATAATGATCACACTGTGAAGATGAACCCCAGCATAGATCCGTAGGAGTTTTTTAGTTCAGCACATGTAATCACAAAGACTTTGTAACAGATCCTTAGGAAGTCTTCTTTTATGTAATCGTGACGAATCTGTAATAGAATCTTGTAGCCATGATTTAATAAAAAGAACTTAAACTTTTTATCTATTTTTTTGTGAGTTTGTCTTTTCTGTTGGCGTGCTTGACGGCCTGCGCTTCTGTGAAGTTGGGTTGGTAGCGATAGCACCAACCTGCGCCGTTCGTCATCTGCGGCTTTGTAAAGATGGGTGGGTAGCGAGAGTACCCACCTGCGCTTTGTGTCACCCTGAACTTTTTTATGCTTCTACATGCACCTTCACGGGCTAGTACAAAGAAGCCCAAGGTAGCACGGGCCATGAACCATCAACGTGCTATGCCAGCAAGGAACCAGAAATGTGTGCTGAAAGTCATATGCGCAGCTGATTGTAAGCTGTATAGAGTTGACTTAGGTGCTTTAGCACCAGTAATGAGTCAACTCTTGAAGTCCCCTTTCCACTAGGGCGCATCTCCTGCGTGTGGAACCAAGTTGAGTGGGACAAATTTTGTGGCTCTGAACCCATGCACCCATGTGGGTTGTGCGCATGAAGTGGGTTCGACTCGTAATATATGCTGCTCTCCGACCATGGGTGCATTTTATGTGTTGAAACTGGATCAGGGGGCGCATCACTCACATAACCACCCTGACGCTTGGCCTTTCCATACGCTTGACTAGGGTGATGATGTGAAACTCTCCTCACACGATCTGCGTAACATGATCACTCACAAATGTAGATCGGAAGAGATGACTACCATGCATAATGTAACCCTCATAAGGCATACTTGTGCTACGGTCACTTTCAATTACTGTTGTTGTAAGAAAATAGCTTTACCACAAAGTCAGTCTGTATTCTAGCAACTATAATTGGCCATACCTGTCCGACGTCGGCTCGTGCCACGTCATCTCCAGCTCTCCTGTTCCCAGGAGAAAAATAAACGCTGCCAACCCTCCGGCCTCGGCTACGTCCAAGAGCCGACTGAGAGGAAACAAAACAATAACTCTGTCGAGCGAGATATTTCAGAATACTCAGTTGAGGATGAAGGCTGCATCGATGGCACAGGCTAGGGTGATCAAACCCCGACTGTCCACAACAACCCCTCATTCAAGGATGAGGGTATCTATCAAGTAACTGACACCGACATGGCTGGGGATAGCCAGTTCGAGGGGTCAAAAGAAGCAATCATACCAACCTTTTCGTTAGAAAGTGCGGCTGAAAGTGAAGCGTCGATTAATCCATCCACTTCGACCCATATCATGCCTATCTATAAGACAGGGGTGGCGGGGAAGAAGAGGGAGATGCTTCCGGTACGGATCTTGTGCGTTGTATGGATACTCTGGAAGAGGGCCTTAAAACCCTTTCCACTACCATGCAGTCCTTAACTCAGGTCATATTCGAGATCTAGAATACCCTGATGGTACAACCTTCAATAGGGGCCCCTATATCCCCTGTCCCAATCCAGGGGCTAATGGAGAATCAAATGTACCCCCTCAGTGGGTATTTACGGGGACGGTTCATCACACCCTGCCCCGGACATCAGCACCCTTAGGAGTTCAAGATCGTACCTTGCCTCAATCATCTGCTCCTAGCTCTTCTGAAGAACCGTTCCAAATGGTGAGGGACCTATACAACCATTTTTGGCAAGAAACAAACAGGAGGAATGCCAGAATCTCGTAATTTGGCAACCCTATCCTCCTGAGTGGAACAATGTGGTTTATCCCGCCAAGTATAAATTGTAGTCACTGGTACCATTAGATGGAAAGGAGTCTCCCCGTCAATACCTGACCTACTTCTACTCCATGACGGGGCATCTGCCGAAAGAGGATGCCTTACTCACCAGTTTGTTCATCGAAGCACTGAAGGGGGTAGCTTACGATTGGCATTGCAGCCTCCCTGACAACTCCATATCCTCCTTCGAGACTTGAAGCGCCTCTTCCTTGCCCGATTCTATGACGGCAGGAAAGTTATGACTATGTCTTCTCTTATGGAGATTAACCAGAAAGAGAATGAGACAGTCTGGGCCTACATCGAGCGCTTTCGGCAGGCGTGTCTTAGGCTACCTTCTGGCATCCCCGAGTCTATGCCGATGGACTCTTATAGGAAAAACATGACACCAACCAAATTTTGGGTTGACGTCACCCAGTATGCAGACTGGACCGCATTCATTATCAGCACCGAAGCTGCCAAGTTGAAGCCCCGTGATGCTCATCTTTCGGGAGTTAGCTTCTTCTCGTTCGAAGACAAGGGAAAGCGCGACACCAATAACAACAACAGTGGGCGCGAGCCAAAGGGAAAGCAGGCACTGACTGTGAATACCTCCAAGGGTGCGTCGGCACCTGCTCAGAAGCCACCAGCCGCACCAAGGCAGAAGAAGGTCCACTCCTTCAATGATAAAGATACTCTGTAACTCTTCGAGGTGCTGATGCAAGGAGACAAGATTAAGTTGCCTGATCCTAAGGGCCCTAATGAGGTGGATAGGGTAGGTGATCCGAGGTATTGTCACTACCATCGGTTCATCGGACACCCAACTCGAGACTGCTATATATTGAAGAACTACATTCAACGCATGATCAATGCGAATTTTCTCTCTCTCTCTCTCTCTCGATTATGAAGACAAAAGAGTCTCTACGAACAAGTTGTCCCTTCAGTTTGGCTCCCTGCCACTGACTGAAGCTCAAGACGGCGTCATCCCCATCCCAAAGGAGACGATGGAAGTAACCAACCTTCTACCAACTCGTGATAATGTGAGTGGGTTGGTGCCACTCACCACATCCAAGGGCGAGATCCTGTGGGTTCACCGATATCTGGCTTTGAAACTGACTCAACAGGTGGTACGTTCTACCTCCAAAACCAAAAGTAGGAAGACCAAATATTGCCGAATGGTTACTTCCTCTTCGGATGAAGCCCTTCCGATACAGACGCATTCTCAATAGAACGCCCAAAAGCAGGATGCCCCAGCTGAGGAGACGCCTCCCGTCACCACTACTGCTGCCTAAAAAGAAGGTCTATCTCAACCTCCAGCAGTAGATAAAACAGAAGCAAATGGAGGCTCGTTTTGACAAGCCCCTACTAAAAGAAGCTACATCGGGGTTGACCAAACCTCACAACTTTGACATATTGGCACAGCTCGCCAGTACTCCGGCTCGATTATTACTGTTTGGGCTTCTCCGACTATCTAAAGCTACTTTGGATGCTCTATGTGAGGCACTGAAGGATGCTGAGTCCTTTATCAGTCAGGTCAAGCCGCCTGAGGAAGATCCAACAGCATGTCCGTACTGTCATAGTGTAGGGAAAATCATTCCCAACATCACATTCACTCAGCAAGACATGCTACTCAAGAACAATTGGCATAACAAACTGTTGTATTACACATGGTATGTTAGCGCCATCAAGTTAGATCGGATTCAAATCGATCCTGGGTCTTCCCTCAGCATTATCCCTTAGACTCTGTTTCAAATACTGGGGATCCCGATGCATCGCCTAACTGCATCTAATACTACAATCAGCAGCTTCAACGCTCGAAAGAACGAGTAGGCAAGATCCGGCTAAAGTGCCATATCGGCGATCTCCATAAAGAAGTGACTTGCTACGTCATTGACGCTGACATCAACTATAACATCCTGCTGGGACGTATGTGGATACATGAGTACATGGTAGTACAGTGTACTCTCTACCAGTACATGAAGTATGTATCTACCAACGGCATAGTCAGTGTCACCCTCATTTCCCGTATTTTTCGTATTTCGTATTTATACTCGTATCTGGATTTTTGGCATGTATTTTTATTTTTATTTTTCTCAACTTGTGGGATTTCAGTATTTCTCGTATTTGGGTTTGGCATGGCTCGGTTTTATTGGGTTGTTTTGGTTCGGTTTTATGTGTGTTGGAACACCCTAGCCCTATGCTACCCCTCATCCCCACCACAACTCCCCCTCTTTATAACCCCCACCTACCACTCTCTCTCCTCATAACTTCCACCATTAATTTCCTTCTTCTTCTTCTTCTCCTTCCTCCATAACTCTTCTAACCCTAGGCAAGTGCACCTTGCCACTTCATGAGAGCCCTATTTTCTTGGTTCATTTGCTAGATTAGGAGATGGGGATCAACATTAGAACTTGGTGTTTTGTCATTTGAAGTCTCCTTTGCTCTAGATCTAAGTTATTTCTATTTTTGGATTTTGCATGGTTTGATCTCTTTAAGTTGGATTTTCATGGGTTTTGGTGTTTCCATGTGGAAAAGCATTTAGTTTCACTCTAGTTGGAACTTTGGAAATCTGGATTTGGAGTTCGGATGGCCAAGTTATGATGCTTTGAAGCCTTGGGTTCATCCATGGTGTTCTTGCTGTTTGGAGAAGACAGTGAGCAGTGTGCAGAGCTGTTTAACTCATGCACACTGAACTATGTGCGCTCTTTAGCGTTGCGTACGCAGACTTGGGTACGCTCCCTGTTGGAAACGTGTTCCCTTGAGCGTGCGTGACTTTTCACGCAGCTGCTCCCTTGAGCGTGCGTGACTTTTCACGCACACTGTTCCCTTGAGCGTGCGTAACTTTTCACGCAGCTGCTCTTTCAGCGTGCGTGACTTTTCACGCACACCTTTCCCTTGAGCGTGCGTGACTTTTCACGCAGCTGTTCCCTTGAGCGTTTGTGACTTTTCACGCAGGTGCTCCCTTGAGCGTGCGTGACTTTTCACGCACACTGCTCTGTAGCGTGCATGACTTTTCATGCACACTGCTCTGTAGCGTGCGTGACTTTCACGTACGCGGCTCTTTCAGTGTGTGTGACTTTTCGTACGCTGCTCCCCTGACCCCTTTCTTTAAGCTTGGCTTTTCTATGGTCCTGTTTATTGATATTTTATTAGATATTTTACGCCCATTTTATATCCTTATGCCTTTTGTCATGAACTTGATTTTACCTAAAATGTTTGGAATGACTATTGTACATGGCATGGTATGACAAGGAACTAGCATAACACGATAGTGACCCGTAGTGGTGCACTCCTGACATGACCAACCTGACATGATAGTGGCCGTCGTGGCGCACTCCTGACAAGTACCCTGACATGATTTATTTTAATGTTGTTACTTGACATGTCTTGACACCGTGGGTGGTTCTTTCTTGCTTGCTTGTTAACCCACTTGTCCTGTCTTGCATCATGCCTAGGATGGGACTCCTGAGTACCATGGTCAGGAGTACCTACTAAAAGGGATTAAGGTTAATAACTAGAATAACACAGTAGTCATGAAGAGATGACACAGCTACAGGCAATCCCGTTACCTGGGCGCTCTTGGGATCTGTAGCCTGCCGTCGAGTAGGGCACATTTCCAGCACACCGTCGCGTGTTGCACCCTCTAAGTCACCTAAGGATACATTTGCCTTCTGGGCGATGTATCCACCTGAATTCAACCCTAATCTTTCGTCCTGGGTAACCTGGATGGTCTGCAGGGCTTGCGGCTATGGAACAATCTCACTGCATCTTGTTAGTAATTAGGCCTGTGATAACCCTAGTTAGTTAAAGTAGTAAGCCGTAGTATCTGCTTGGCCGTGATTGATTGAATGAGGTATAACCCGTCTAGCCATGTCTTGATCCAGTACAAGATTGCTCCCTGTCTTGATTTATTGCATTATTATCTTGCCGATAAATGGTGGGAGACCAAGTTCTGTTCAGATGAAGGGTTACAACCCCGGTCCTTCTTTGGTTTACGGGTTGTAACCTAGCTGTCGGAATAGTTCCATGGTTATCTCGTCGTATATCATCCTGACATGTTTTCATAATTTTAGTTTTATTATTAGATTTTCTTGTGATAATTGCTGGCTTTTGTTCTTATTTCGTGGCCCCCTTGTGGCACTTGCTCTTTCTGGGGTTGACCCAGCTGGTTTTGTGTGGCCAGATTTTGGAGCAGCTCCCGAGGATCTACCAAGCTTCCAGCCCAATGGTGGCGACTAGAAGGAACTCGGGCTACGAGTGGGTTTTCTATTTTGTTTCGCTCACTCTATTGTAAAAATTATTCTTTTGAGGCGTTTAGCCGACGAGCACCTGTTAGCTCGAAGCACTTTTACTTACTGTCTGCCTACGGGCTGTAAACATGATTGACAAATCCTAGGGTTGATCATGTATGACTAGACTCTTGCTAGTCCTAACATTTTGTAATGACTAGCTTCATGATCAGCTAAATATGTAATATTTGGGATGCCTTATTATTGTATATTTAATGATCATACATCTTGTGACTTTACTTACTTGTGGTGATTTAGACACTAGGTTTGTTCATGACCATAAGAGACTGTTGGCTTGTAGAAAACCCTCACATATCTAGACAGCCGTGATCGTATATCGAGGTGGTTCCCATTTCAATATACGTAGCTGGCTATGTCTGCCCCCGCTCTCCAGTATTCTGGTTCTGGGGGGTGACAGTCAGGACGGAGTTCGCTGATGTCGATCCCTTTAGGGGGATCGAGGCATTCTTTACTGATTCTGATCTGTATAAATCAATCCACTTAGAGGATGAGGCCAACGACACCGATGATGAAGCAGAGGCCGAAACGAAGGCCGAAGCAGAAGCTGAGATGGCGACTGAAGCACCTCTGAATGTAAGGCTCAAAGGGAAGCCTATCTGGGTATTTGGCCTACTAGTAGCCAAACTGCTTGGAAAGGCTCCGACTTCAGCTCATTTGGTCGTCAAACTCCCAGGACGGGCTCAATAACCAATTCGAGTCGGACTCCCTAGTAGATCTTCGAAAGCCCCTCATGGCCAGACGACGGCTCCGCTGGTGGTAAAAATACGGCGGAAGACTCCCGCGCTCCTTCCCAAGGCTGTCCCGGTCTTAACAGACGATGAATTGAGAGACTATATATCTGCTAATGTAGATGCACCTTTCCTCAATGATGTAATTTTCTGGGACAAGATCCCATATTTTATCAATAAAAGGCTATCTTTGAACTACTCTAATCTTCCACACGAGAATGCCATGTACACTTTAGATAATGTCTTACAGTCGTTGCAAACATAAATAACAACCGTTAATTATGTAAACCGAGTTGTTTCGTACCGACGGGTCTACTATATAGTTCCATCCCGGAACAAGGACGAAAAGCCTATCATCTTCGGTAAGGTCGAACGTCATCAGGACCCCTCTCCAGTCGAACCATAATTGGATACTCGTAGATTACAAATATACCAATACACCAATCAAGCAAATTATCTCATCCAAAAGATGGGATACGACTTGAAAAGCGGCTATTTTCCATAAATAAATTCCTTTATTTATTGTGTATCTGGGAAAATTATAACTGTAGGAATCTGATCTAGAAGACGATCACTTTATCCCTTGGACTATGCGAAGAAGAAAAGCTCTCAAAATTTTGACAGTAGATAACTATGTATCTGTACCATGAATGAGAAAAAGAACTCTATTTATAGAGTCAAAAATAATAACTGAAAAGATAACTGTCTTCACAGCCTGTGCTTAGTTGAAAATTACGCAGAATTTAACATACGCAAGATTGTGAGCAGTTACTGGACGTGGCCTGTAACTGTTGGACACATGGCAATCATGCATGAGTCGTATGCAAGTTACAGGACACGCAGACGAGAGATCAGTGGCATGGCTGCCATGTACTCCAATTTGATAAAATCCACGCAGACTTGTTGAAGACGAAATCCACGAAGACTCGGGGTAGAAAGCTTCAAAATCCACGCAAACTTGGGGCAGGAAGCTTCAGAATCCACGCAGACTTGGTGAAGAAAACTTCAGAATCCACGCAGACTTGAGGAAGAAAACTTCAGAATCCACGCAGATTTGAGGGAAAGCTCAAAATACACGCAGACTTGAGATAGGACTGCCAGCTGTCTTGATTCAACGTGCCTCAACTGACATAAAATCTCTGACAGTGATTGCTTTTGTCAATCGCATTAAATGATAAGAAGCTCTTTTGGTACGCCAACTTGACGAAGGTTTAGTCTTGCTGAAGAAGATTTCGAAAATCACGCAATAGACGGCTGTGATCTCTCGAATTCTGTGCATACGTGGCATACGAAGAGACATTCTTTGATTGTTGTGCTGTCAGTCATAATTACTCTCTGACAAATGATGAGCTGTCTCCTCAGCGTGATTTGTAAATATTGTCCTGATCAACTGAGCGTGACTTTTGACTCTGTCCTGATCAACTCAGCGTGACTGTCATTTTTGAGGCCTACAAAACCCCCTTCAAAGTTTTCGAAAAATGATAAATTATTTTGAAATACTTTGAAAACGAGATGATAAAATGAATTCAGTCACGCTGAGATGACTTCAAATTTTTCGGAAGTCGAAAAGACTTCGAAGTTCTTTGAAAACATCCAAAAGAACTTATTAAATGTCATAATGACTTTTCGTTCTCCGAGACTGATTGCATCCAATTTATGGTAGAATATGAACCACCGGCGAGCTCTGTTATATAAACAGGGAGAAGATTCATTTTTAATCTTCATCTTACGTCAACATGACACCAAAAGAAGAAGCCGAAGAAGAAGCACGCAAATTGGGTTTTTGTTCCCATGGTGATCCCACTTTTGAGGGTAAGGAACCGGAGCCCCTAGTCTTCGAGTTCAAAGACGCTCCCATGCATTTAGCCAAGAATTTCCTGAGCTATTTTGTTCTGGATGGCTCGTCTTCTTCTGACGGACGCAGCCTTGCAGAGCAGCGTAAAATGTTGAAGGCTCTGTTACACCGCATGGGGGTTAAGAACGTAGAAGAACTAGACACTAAGCTCAGTCGCTCTGCTAAATAGAGCGTGTCTTTTATGCTTTTGTTTTCTTTTGAAAATGTTGCACTTCTTCTTTTGTCCTTTGTAAGGCCATCAGTGCCTGTCTTGAAGAATGTAGTACAACTTTTGTGTTTGAACAACGTGCATTAATGAAGAATGTTAATTAGCACTCTTTGACTATTTCCAATGTTGCGCTGTCTTCCAAAGCACACGTGTCATTCATTCCATGGTTTACGAGCGCTATTTACGCGGATCTTTTCCAAGAATAAGCTTGTACTTTGTCCTTTAAATAGATAGCTGAGTTTCAAAGATACTTATCTCTCATTCTTCTTCTTTTTCTCTTAGAATGAAATTTTTGGGAGATTTCATTCTCAAACAGGAAAGCAATGCTTTCTAATGTTCGATTTCTGCACACTGTATCAAACATGAGTTTGCCAATTCTTAGCACCAATCTTGAAGGTAAGTCCAGTATAGTACGTGTACTACTTTATTGCTGTTGAAAATGGGCTTTTTGTTTCTGACTGAATAATGCACGCTTGACTAGCCAGTGCGTGCCAAATGACATTTCTGTTGATTAATCTCCTCTTCTTTGATGCTTTCTGCAGGAATTCGGCTGAAAACTTTCTTTAGAACTGGCATTGGTGATGTGGATGCTGTGGAGAATATTCTGCTGACACCTACATCAGGGAGCTCATACGCTTTTGACGCGTACATCAGACAACTCAGAACTCTCCGTGGGATAGAAGGGTCTTCCTCAGATGGTAGGAAGAGCCTTTATACACGAGAGTTGGATGGTGGAGTCAACTCTACCCCGAAAAATCGGGTAGTTGAGTTCCTTTCAAGGCAGAACTAGGAATTGTATCCCAATATAGAATACATTCCTATCTTCCTTGAGAGGTTACCCCCAATCCACCAATTGTATTGGCAGCACCACGACTTCGGGCTGCCATACTCTGTGTTTCTCCTCTCGTCTGAGAGAGAAGACCAGAGTTTGATTCCTGCTGATCTGGTCGTGACTGGGACTCAGACAGTCAGGAACTGCCACCAACAACGAACCTGACGGAGAAGGTCCGACGGAGAAGATCCAAAGAAGAAGATAGATCTCTTTTTAGGTTATTGTTGTGGTGTAGAATGAAAATCCAAGATTGTAATAGATTTCCATTATGATTTGTAAGAAAGTCTAAGAAAATGTAATAGACTTTTTATGGTGAAATGAGAATGGAAATGATAATTCTTCTATGCTCAATAATTTGTATTTGTGGATGAATTGTGGACATGATAGATAATAAAATCTTCTTTTCTGTTTTAGAGTATAGGATATTATCAGAGGTATTATGGACGTGATAATATGTATGAACTCAAAAGAAAAATAGATTGATTTCTATGCAGAGGTCAAAAATGACAAATGACAAATGAGTAGATAGATTCGGAATTGATTCAGAGGTTATGAAAACATGATAAATAACGAATCCCCATATAAATTGATAGAAGATCATGAACGGACGAACGTAATAAATGAACGGATGAACCGTCAAGTATTAATGAATGTGTGAATCGTCGGATGAATGTGAGAAATAAACGGATGAACCGTCAAGCATTAATGAATATGTGAATCGTCGGATCGTCGGATGAATGTGACGCTTCACTATTTGAGGAACTTCTGCCTATAAATATAGCAAAAATCTGACAAGAACGAACACTTCTACTTTCAAACATAAAAAATGTCGTCTGAAGAAGCATCCAAGAAAGCTGAAATTGCCATGAGGATTCAGAAAGGCACTGGAGAACGCCCTGCTGATCCAATTCAATTGAAGAAGGCGGTAGCAGGCGAAGGTTCGTCTGTACCCAAGCCACCAAGGGATATTCTGGACTTCCTGCTCGAACCAGAAAAGACTGAAGAAGAAGAAGCCATGAGAATGGCTGCTTGTAAGTTCCTCGTGGGTTCCAGCAAAGAGGTTCTCAGTTCTTTTGCTGATCGCGTCTTCGAGAAGGACGGCAGTGGCCCACATCCAAATGTAGAAAAGGATGATAGTGATCTTCTTTAATATCATGTATCATCATTCATGATAAAAATAAAATAAAAATTTTATTTCTAAACATGAAACTGTCTGATGATTACAAGCATTTACATTTATACATAGTACTTCTTAAGGAATTTGCCATTAATAGGCATCAAAACTTTTTGACCATCCAATTCTGAGAGTTGATAAGCTCCATTTGAGAAAACTTTGCTCACAATATAGGGTCCTTCCCACTTTGCGTCAAATTTGCCCTTGCTCATATGAGTCATAGTCATAGGACGTCTGACTGTTAGAACAAGTTCTCCTTTTTGATATGATCGAACTCTGACTTTCTTATTAAAAGCTCTTGAGATTCTAGCTTGATAGAATTCAATATTCTGTTGAGCAGATAATCGCTTTTCATCCAGAGCTTCTAATTCTTGAAGTCGAAAATGATCATTATTTTCAGCAGTGAGTTCATTAGCGATTGCTATCCTTAAAGAAGGAATTTGAATCTCTAATGGAAGAACAGCTTCGCAACCATACACCAGAGAGAATGGTGTACATTTAGTAGCATTACGAACTGTAGTACGATAAGCCCACAAACATTCACCGAGCTTCTCACTCCAATTACGTTTGTTAGTAGAGACAAACTTCTTTAGGAGTTTGATGATAGTTTTGTTGAAAGCTTCTGCTAATCCGTTAGCTGCCGGATTATATGCAGTAGAAGCCACATTGTTGATCCGATGATCGTCACAGAATCGAGTAAACTTCTGACTGACAAACTGTGGTCCGTTATCATGAATAATGCGTCGAGGAACACCAAATCTGTAGATGACGTAGTGCTTAATAAAGCTGATGACATTGGACGTCTTAACTTCAGACAAAGGAATGGCTTCGGCCCATTTGGAGAAGTAATCGGTTATTACGAGAATAAACCGATGACCCTTGGATGACGGCGGATTGATCGGGCCGATAATGTCCATGCCCCAAGATTCGAAGGGCCATGATACTGTCGTCGGATGTAGAAATTTCGAAGGTTGATGAATAAAATCTGCATGGATTTGACAAGCTTTATACTTCTTTGCATATTCGATGGCGTCTGATACAATAGTGGGCCAATAATAACCCATACGTCGAATACGGTCTTGAAGTTTTGGTCCAGGCTGATGTGCTCCATAAATTCCATCATGTGCTTCGCGAATAATTTGTTGAGCCTCGTCACCGGCAACACATCGAAGAAGTAAACCATCATAAGCTCGACGATATAAGGTCTTTGTTGTATGATTGTAATAGAATCGGAGTGATCGTCGTCTGATAGATGCTGCCTCACTCGGATCATCCGGAAGAATAACATACAATACGAAATCTAAGAAAGGAAGTCTCCAATCCGCATCCGTATTTTGATTCTCGGCTGAGTTACTGAAGATGAATTCTATGCTGGAATCAGATGAAGATGATAAAGATTTACGACTAAATCCAAATCCTCTTGTTGTGTTGATGTCATGAGATGTTGATTCTTCAATGTCAACTGGAAGTCCTAGGGTCAGGTTATTTTCAAGATGAAATAATTCTCGATTGCGAACAATAATCATTTGTTGTCGTCTAATCGGGATAGCCAACACCGCTGCAAGATTAGCTAGAGCATCAGCTTCTGTGTTACATGCTCGCCTAACATGTTCAATGAAGAATTCTTCAAACGAAGAAGCCATAGATATAGCTGATCTATGATAAGGAACCAGATCTTGATGGCGAACTTCATAAGTACCCCTTATCTGATTAACAATGAGTTTAGAGTCTCCGTACGCCTCCAAATGTTGAATATTTAGATGTTTAGCGAGTTGAAGACCAATGAGTAATGCATTGTACTCAGCTACGTTGTTTGAACATGGCTGATCGAGAGAATAAGCTCTTTGGATAGCAAGACCTTCTGGCGATACAAGAACGATTCCAACTCCAGCGACAATATCACCATTAGGACCTATCCTTGAAGCTCCATCAAAGAATAGACGCCAAGTAGGATCTTCTTCAGCAATTTGGTTTGAATCTAAGACTTCATCTGGAATTTCGTCATAGAGTTTTGAATCTTCTGGAATTGAATGAGCAGCTAGAAAATCAGCTAAAGCTTGTCCTTTGACTGACTTCTAAGGAATATAATACATGTCATACTGAGCAAGTAGGATTCTCCAGTTAGCTAATCGAGAATTCAAAACACTGGGTTTCTTCATCATGATCCGTATAAGATTGATCCTGGAGATGACATGAATAGTCAGGCCAATGATATAATGTCGTGTCTTTTGAACAGCAAACATCAAGGCTATACATTCTTTTTCGACCGGTGAATATCGAGGTTCAGCTCCGATCATAGTACGACTGAGATAGTAGATGGCTTGTTCATGACCATTTTGATTCTTTTGAGCGAGTAATACACCCAATGAATGACTCATTGCTCGAGTATATAGGAGAAATGGAATTCCTGAAATGGGAGGTACCAATACTGGAGGGCTCATCAGATATTATTTTATATCATCGAATGCTTTCTGACATTCATCATTCCAGACAAAAGAAACACCTTTCTTCATAAGTTTGTTGAATGGTCTGCAGCGTCCTGATAAATTAGAGATAAATCTCCTGATATAAGCGATCCTTCCTTGAAATCCTCGTAGCTCTTTTAAGGTGCGTGGAGGACGCATCTCTTGGATGGCTTTGATCTTCTCGGGATCCACGTGTATACCTTTAGAGGTAATGACGAAGCCGAGAAATTTACCACTAGAGACGCCTAAGAAGGACTTAGTAGGGTTCATCTTTAATTGATGCTTACGCATTAGATCAAATATAGTCTTCAAATCTTGGATATGATCCTTCTTTTGTCGACTTTTGACTGCAATATCATCAACATAGCATTCGACTATTTTTCGCAAATGTTCACGGAATATAGTGCTCATAGCTCATTGATAAGTTGCTCCTGCATTCTTGAGACCGAATGGCATAACTGTATAACAGTATGTACCGATTGGCGTTCTGAAAGAAGTGTGCTTCTCGTCGTCTGGAAATATTTTAATCTGATTGTACCCAGAATACCCGTCCATGAATGACATTCGTTCAAATCCACAGGTATTATCAATCATGACATCAGTGATTGGTAGAGGGAATTCGTCTTTAGGGCATGCCGCATTGAGATCGCGGAAGTCTATGCATACTCTGATCTTGCCAGTCTTTTTAAGGACAAGAACTATGTTAGCCACCCAATCGGGATGTTGTTCCTCTCTAATAAACCCGGAGGTTATGAGTTTATTGACTTCAGCTTCAATTGCATCCATGTCTGGACAAAATTGTCGCTGTTGTTGTTTGACTGGTTTAGCATTCGGCAAGATATTGAGCTTGTGAGTTGTAATTTGTGGATCAAGTCCTGGCATATCTTTATAACTCCAAGCAAAGACATCGATGTAGTCACGAATGAGTTTGATCATGTCTTGCTTATCAGTTTTTGAAAGACTTTCACTGATGAATATTGGTTTGGGAGATCCCTCTTCACCAACATCTATTTGAACAAGTTTGTCTTCAGTTGGAGGTTCTTTTTGCTCGAAACAGAACTTCCATTGATTATCTAATCTTTGGGCCCATTGTTCTGATTTAGGTGAGATTTCAAACTCTTCTTCGTATTCATCACTTTCTTCAGAATGGTCAATGGAAACCATATTGGAAGACAGAAGGTTGCAGTAGAAGTCACCGATACTTGTATTGGAATCCCAAGAGGTAGTACTGGAAGAATCAGATCTCCTATCTTCGTCAGACTCGGGATCTTCATGAACAATATTGATAAAAGGAGTATGAGCAATATAGCCCAATCCGTATTTTGTCCTTCCATATTTCAGAGGAGGAATACGAACAGGCATTTTTCTTCCTTTTCCACTATTGAGGCCAGCCCTGAAGTCATAGCCCATATTTTTGATGATGTCTTTAGATTTCTGACTATAACGACGTAGTTGTAATCTTCTAGTATCATCATTTCTGTCATCATCTTCTAAATCAGAAGGACTTTGAGGCCCTTTGTAGAAAAATATTGGAATATCTCCTGGCTTTCTGCTGGGAACTAGAAAGTATGAAGATTGTACAGGTTCTAGGGATACATCTGTATGAACAGTCTGTACAACTCCAATGGTTATTGTGTTCAAGTCATCTAACAAATGTAAATAACTATGAACAAAATTACACACATCAGCGTACTGCAAAGATGGAGATTTTTCATTAAATGTAAAAGCAGCAATATTTACATTGGGAGAAGGCTAAGCCTTAAAGATCTTAGCCAAGTCAATGACTAAAGGGGAAGAAGAAGAAGAATGAGAAGAAGCTTTGTTTCGATTAAGATCGATAACGAATGGCTCAGAAGAGGTGAGCTCCCTTGAAGCTTGAGATGGAAGAGTAATCCGCCCTCCAACTGGAATTAGAAGAGTATCCTGTGAAGATGCAGGAACTGTAGCACGCCCACGGACAGGAATGATCATTGTGTCTTGAGCAGACGACTGAGGTAACGGAGAGATCCGTCCATTCACTGGAATGATGAAAGAACCTTCTCCAGAGGGTTTGGGAGATTGTTGTTGAGTAGTTCGACCTTTAACAGGGATTATTAAAGTCTCACTTTGTGCATCCTCTTTCTCCATAGCTTGTATGACCCTTGTATACTCTTCTTTGTACATTCGGGAATCATTGAAATAAGCTTCAACCCCATGGAAGGGATTTATATCAGCAACTTCTTTTTGTACTTTTCCATTACTATCAATGTACTTAAAACACTGATGAAGAGTAGAAGGCACCACATTATTTTCATGAAGAAAGGGCCTCCCAAGAAGAAGATTATAGGATCCCATGATCTCAATCACATAGAAAGTGACTTTGGATCTGAAATCGCCTATCTGAAGCTTCAGATGAATCTTTCCCAAAGGCTCGCTTCGGCTTTGATTGAATCCCAGGATAGTAGTAACCGTCTTGGAGAGCTTGTGAAGAGGAAGTTTTAGTTCATCCAATAGGCTCTTTGGCATGATGCTTATAGCAGACCCTGGATCAATAAGGATACGATCTATCTTCATCGTATCGATATAACCAGTGTAGTAGAGACCGATCATGTCGATTATCCTCCAGTAGCATGTCATCTTATGTAAAGGTGATATTTGGGATAATCTCCAATACACTGTTGTAATGTAAGAAAGTGGCAGGTTCTGCATCTGGCTTCTTCAATTGTGCAAGATAAGAGTCTGCTTGAAGAAGTGCTTCACTTAACGTCTCCCGAGTTTCTTTTAGAAAGACGTAGAAGTTCAAAGAGGGACATTCTAGCTGGAGTATTAGCAAGTTGAGCTAGAATATCGAAATTATAAGGCTTCTGAAGTCCAAGAGGAGAGGACTTCTTGATTGGCTTTTCAAACCGAGCCTGTTGTTTGCCTTTCTCAAGAGCTGTAGGCTTGGAAGGAACAGGTTCAGTGGATGATTCTTCTTCAGGAGGAACATTAGGAGTATCTTTATCAGCTGGAGGGATATCAAGAGTATCCTCAGGATTCTTGGAATAATCCTTTAGATAAGGTTTCCCCGTTCGAGTAGCACCAGCAAGTGCTTCTTCTTTCTCTTTTGGCTCTGTGTCAGAGGTAGATCCAAGAGATGTCATATGACATGACTTAATCTTTCCAGCCTTCTTGGACTTTCGAGAAGTAGTCTTTTGAGAAAAAGGCGATTCGAAATCTGCCACTAGATCAGGATGAATCCACATGATTTCTCATGTTTCCAAAGTGATTGGCACTAATCCTTCAGGCTACGGAGGAGGAATATTCACTATGTCAAAAGTTGCCTTGGGAATAGGAACAATCCCACTTTCAAGGAGTTGAGGAGGGAAATCTCCGAATTGCATAGAGACGACATTGGAGGTGACAGTCTTCTCTTTCGGAGTAAGAGAGATAGCTCCAGACTTAATCATCTCTTGGATCTTTCCTTTCAGTATATAACATGTACGAATTGTGTGACCCAGCATTCTGTGATACGGGCAGTATTTGGGATGATCTGTCTTACCAGCTTTATCAGGTTTCTTGATCTCAGGTAATTGTATTTTATTACCTTTCAGCAGACATTCAAAGATACCAAGGACATCGTCATCATCGAAAGAGTATTCTTCTTTGGGGCGAGGTGTTCTTGGTTGTTGAGTTGTAGAAGTTTGAACAGTTGATGCATCTTTGCTCTGAAGATTAACTTCAAGAGTTTCTTTTCCTTTGCGAGCATTGTTTTTATTGTTAGTACCTTGACCTGTTTCTTTGGGAGTTATCTGCACTCCTAAACCTTTGAAGGTTTCAGCACTAATTTCTGCAGCCTTGGCACTAACTATGAGAGAAGGCCAGTCTTGGAATTGGGTGGATCCTATCCACATGCTGATGATTGGCAACAAGTTTGATTTGCATGTGTCGATGGTGACAACATCAGGAGTTCCAAGAGGCATCTTTAGAGCTTTTCTTCGAAACCGTTCAATGTAATCCTCTGTAGTTTTATTATTTTTCTGCTTGATTCTAATAAGAGCAGACATAGTCATGTCATTGAGCCCTTCATAGAACCGTTCAAGAAACATCTGTTTAAAACCAGAAAATGAGGTAATGCTCCCATCTGGGAGACTTCTATACCATTCATAAGCCGTTCCCTTGAGACATCCAACAAACACCCGAGTAAGGAGGGCGTCGCTTGGTTGCAGCTGGTCAGTCATTACTTCAAAGTGATTAATAAACTGACTTGGAGAAGTGGTTCCATCATAGAATGAGATAGTAGGAGGCTTGTATTTAGGAGGATACGATACTTGCTTCCATTCTATCGGATAAGGTTGTTTGATGCCTAACCTTTGTAAACCATCCTTCTGTTTGAATGCCTCGAATTAAGTTTTGAGATTCCTCAATTCTTTATTAACAACTCCGGAAGATTGTGGAGTTGTAACTTGTAGAGAATAGTTGGGAGGAGGAACAACATTGTTAGCACTACCCCCAGCTCCAGAGAGACTAGGATTTGGTTGAGCTGGTCCAGGAGTATTGGATTGTACTGCTGGAGAAACTTGTACTGGACTTATATCAGTATCAGTTGGTATGGCATCTGGTACAGTCTGTCGATTTTGCAACTGAGCTGTCATGAGTTCATACATCGACTTCATAGTATCAGCCATAGACTTTATTTGCTGTTCCAAAGAAGCAATCCTTTGATCTTGAGGAGTCACCGAAGAGGAAGGTTCATTGTTCAATTCAGTATTCCCATCCACCATATATGTTGTGACTGTACGAGGGATTATTGATGAATTAGTGGATGTGGTATGCTCTGAATCACTGCTTCGTGTATCAAAGTCATTTATAGGAGAACTACCCCCAGTAGGAAGAGGTGGGAAGTTAGTTTCTCCAAGAAATTCAGAATCATCTTCAGAGATCAAATTTATTTGACTAGAAGCTAAGACTCTTGCTCTGGTGTTTCTATATACTCCATCTGGACTATCAGCTCTACCCCCAGTATCCCGAGAGGTCATGTTGACAGAAGCAAAAAAAGGCTCTTCTTCATCAGGCATAGGTTCACACTGAATCCGATTGAAGACATATTATCGTTTTGTTTGACATCTGCATTGCATTATGACTCTTGGCTGGAAGTCACATTCATGATCAACATGGTCATAAGCCATTGATTGACATTTGCATTGAATTATGACTCTTGGATAGAAGTCACATTCAGCATGGTCCTTTGACACAGAATCACTTCTTCTCTTCTGTTGAAGATATTCTCGTAAATCTGTTTGTGAATATTGAGGAGTATATTTCTTGTTCTTGGGTCTTGATGGCTCTTGATTATATAGAGAATGATTAATATGAGCCACATAGTTTCTTGCATACTCTGCATTTGGATCTCTTATCCTTGTTTCCAACCGGTATGGTTTCTTAACTCCAGAAGTGTTAAGTTTTGTTCTTAGATCAGTTGGAGGTAACACATTGGTTTTGGAAACATGGAGTTTTCCTTCCATTGACCTATATATTTGCAGATAAGGAAAAGTTAAACCACCCCCTTGATTAGGAGTTGGTAACAAAACCCTCTTTTATGGACAGATTATGTGCCCAATTCGAAGAAGTCATAGAAGAAGACACTAAGGAATGTTTCTTCTTAGACTCATTCAAGTTTTGAGACATAGAATGTCCAGAAGGAAGAGTAGTCAAAAGACCATCTTCTTTTCTTTGACTAACAAAATTGTCATTCAAAGCTGTTCCTGAAGTAAAAACTACAGGAACAGAAGAAACAACTAAAGAGTTATTCCTTTTCGAAGGGACTTTGTGTGGAAGACCACCCCCAGTTCTAGTAGAACTTGGCAAAGAAGAAGAGATAGCTAAAGAGCTATTCTTCTTAGATGAAATACACGCTGAAACAGGCTTGGTTAAGGAACCAATGCTGTTAGCGTGACTTTTGACTTTGGAAGTACACGCTGGAACAGACTTGGCTAAGGAGCCAGCACTGTTAGCGTGATTGTTGATTTTAGAATTACATACTGGAACAGACTTGGCTAAGGAACCAGTGCTGTCAGCGTGACTTTTGGGTTTGAAATTGTACGCTGGAACAGATTTGGCTAGGGAGCCAGTACTGTCAGCATGACTTTTAATTTTGGAAACACACACTGGAACAGATTTGGCTAAAGAGCCAGTACTGTCAGCATGATTTTTGGATGTGAGATTGTACACTGGAACAGATTTGGCTAAAGAGCCAGTACTGTCAGCGTGACCTTTGATTGCTGTCATCTTCGAGCGCACAAGAGTGTGCGTGCTTGCAGTAGAGTTCTTGCCAGTGTTAGGAGTAGACACTGTGGCAGAGACTTCACCATTGGCTGCCAACTGATTCTTAGGGACATAGACAGAGTGTCCCTTCGATTTGGCAGTGATGATGGAGGCTGTAGTGGGCTTACCACTCTTAGCCCGCTGTATTTCTTCATAGGCGAGTTGATCGAATTTGATCGTCATCACCTTCTTCGTCGAGCCGATTGACGAAGTGTCGCATTGAGTTGTTGCCATCTCAGAAGAGGAGATGGTTTTCCCCAACAGAGTTGCCAATTTATTTTCCATAAATAAATTCCTTTATTTATTGTGTATCTGGGAAAATTACAACTGTAGGAATCTGATCTAGAAGACGATAACTTTATCCCTTGAACTATACGAAAAAGAAAAGCTCTCAAAATTTTGACAGTAGATAACTATGTATCTGTACCATGAATGAGAAAAAGAACTCTATTTATAGAGTCAAAAATAATAACTGAAAAGATAACTGTCTTCACAGCCTATGCTTAGTTGAAAATCACGCATAAGTCGTGTAACTATTGGACACATGGCAATCATGCATGAGTCGTGTGCAAGTTACAGGACACGCAAGCGAGAGATCAGTGGCATGGCTGCCATGTACTCCAATTTGATGAAATCCACGCAGACTTGTTGAAGACGAAATCTACGCAGACTCGGGGTAGAAAGCTTCAAAATCCACGCAAACTTGGGGCAGGAAGCTTCAGAATCCACGCAGACTTGATGAAGAAAACTTCAGAATCCACGCAGACTTGAGGAAGAAAACTTCAGAATCCACGCAGATTTGAGGGAAAGCTCAAAATACTCGCAGACTTGAGATAGGACTGCCAGCTGTCTTGATTCAGCGTGCCTCAACTGACACAAAATCTCTGACAGTGATTGCTTTTGTCAGTCGCATTAAATGACAAGAAGCGCTTTTGGTATGCCAACTTGACGAAGGTTGAGTCTTGCGGAAGAAGATTTCAAAAATCACGCAATAGACGGCTGTGATCTCTCGAATTCTGTGCATACGTGGCATACGAAGAGACATTCTTCGACTGTTGTGCTGTCAGTCATAATTACTCTCCGACAAATGATGAGCTGTCTCCTCAGCGTGATTTGCAAATATTGTCCTGATCAACTGAGCATGACTTTTGACTATGTCCTGATCAACTCAGCGTGACTGTCATTTTTGAGGCCTACAGCGGCAAAGGCTTGAACTACGGCAAAGGTCGACTCTTCCCTTACGACTTCCAGTTCCAAAGGAAATCCTTGTAGGAGCGTAAAAAAATGCTTCATAGACCAAGTCAAAGAAATAGAGCTTTACGCTCAACAGGCTACTCTACGCAGGTTACTCTACGCAGGCTATTCTACGCAGGCTACTCTACGCGAGCCGTTTTTACGCAAGCTACTTTACGCCGGGGACAGGCTGTCAGATCATGCATTAATGCAAGTAATAATGAATCTGACATAATGATTTGCTGACAGCGTATAACACAGAATTCGAAGAGATTTAATTTACACAGAAACCAACATTGTCGTTTAGTGTGTAGACTGGGTTACTTTACGCTCAAAAGATGACTTCTTTTACGCATGAATATTACATGAGCTTTTTACGCTCACAGTTGACATGTGCGTAAAGTTTATTTGAGCTACTTTCTACGCCCAAGGCTATTTTATCAGCCACTTTATGCAAGAAGTCTATTTTTGGGCTATTTTACGCCTAGTCTACTACTTTACGCTGGAAGTGTATTTTGAGTCATTTTTACGCCCGATCTTTTCTGACCATTTAAGAACGTGGTTTGCCCACGTGGCTTTCATGCCACACTTCTCGAGGAACGTGTGTAAGTGCTCTCCCTATTTTGTTAAAGTAGTGGGACATGTGTTCCCATGCGTAGAGATCAAACTCTATGTGGGACACGTGTCAATGTGCGTAGAGGATGAGTTGCATCGTGGGTGACAGTTGCTAGCGTAAAGACTCGATTTTGCTGCTTTTTACGCACAAAGGGTTAAGTCTATAAATAGACTTATTTTTCATATAGACATCATCAAAAGAATTTACAGAGATCAGAGCCCAGAGACTTTGATTTTCCAGAGCATTCTTCTTCAACTTTTCTTCCAGAACAGAGTGAAGCAAAGCAGGAAAGCATTCGACCTCGCCATCAGTGCCCAAGTGCGTCGATACCTTTCTGGTGACTTAGTTCTTCCGGCTGTTCATCTTCTAGCAGTACTCTTTATCATCATCGTATGGTCCAAGGAACAAAGCGATCGCCTTCAGATCAGACTTCCATAGCAATACTTCCCAGAACAATTTGTACTTCTTGTACTTTTTCTCGTTTTATTTCAAAAGCCAATTTTAGGCATTTTGTTAAGTGAAACAAAATGGCGACTCTGCTGGGGACGACCTTCTCCTCTGACGAGGAGGCAATTGCTCAATACGATGATGTGCTGATAGGATCGACAAAGAAGACTCTGGTTGTACACTTCGACCAGACTGCCTACGAAGAAATACTTCGAACTGGGGGTAGTACTCGCTGCTCTAATGTTCAAAAATCGCGGATGGCATGAAAAGTTTGGATTCGCAAATCCAAAACATCCTCGGATCTCCCTATTGTCTCTGAAGGCAAAGGAATCCTTCCTACTCCTGTTGTAGGGGCTCCCGTTTGTAACGAGGCAGTCCTTACTTCAGTGTTGTGCCCTGAGCGTAAAAAGCAATCTCCCGTCGGTGATGGGGAAGATTGCCAAGTTTTACGCCCAGTGTGTAAAAGCCAAGTTTTACGCTCAGCACGTAAAAGTGAGGTTTTACGCCCAGCGCGTAAAAACCAAAATTTATGCTCTGTGCATAAGAACAAGTCTCCCATCTGTGACGTGGTAGACTCCAATGCTTTACGTTCTGGCATAAAAATAAGTCTCCCGTATGTGACGCGGTAGACACACAAATTTTACGCTCCACGCGTAAAGAAAAATCTTCCGTCTGTGACGTGGTAGATACTCATGTTTTGCGTTCTACGCGTAAAGGTAAATCTCCTGTCTGTGACAGTATAGATAAAATTCACAATGATATTTTTACATCTAAATTGAATTTACCTGCACGCAACCAGTGTAAAAACATTGTTGGTAAAACTTCGGTTCTTCACCAACAGCCTTCGTACACTGCTTTATGTAAGGTACCAAACCTACAAATTACGCGTAATGCTGATGGAGTTCTTTGTGCTAAAAAATCTCAGGATTTACGTACGCGACTCCAAGCGCATAAAAATGTACAGTTTGGTTCTGCGAATGCAGCCAGTAATCTTCTTTATACACAAGGGACTATACGTTTCTCTACCCCAAACGTAATAAAGAAGACTACTCCATCTACTCCCTCTACTTCTTCTGATTTACGCGAGTTGCTAATGCAAAAGCGTAAAAATAGACAAATCTCCTGTGACACTTCCCCAAGAGAATCACCATTGTGAGTGTCACCATATTAAAATCAAATGATGTTGTGCAGCTTCTAAACGGTCAGTTTTTGACCGGTTGAGCTTCAATGCGCCTCAACAACAAGTTGATGACCAAGAACATGAGTTGTCCTATGCGTCAGTTAACATAGCATCTCATACCAACAGAGGACGACGTCCAAGACGCAACTCATCCCAAACTCCAGGGCAACAACAATTCAACAGACTTCTTGATTCCTTTGAAGGAGTATATCAGAATACTCGATCAAGAAGACAAAGACAGTTGCAGACTTCTGATTCAGAAGCTGGGGGTACTCAATCTTTTGCGTCTAAAATTGATAGTGTCGATTCATACCTCTATACCAATCCCTCTGTATCTTCAAGAGAGGTTGAATCCTATGCTATTGGAGATGAACCGGAGACGTCATCTGCTAATACGGAACAACGTCTCTCTGCCGTTGAGCAATCACTAGAGGACATACTTACCATGATGTAAAGCATGCACCAGATAATAATGACTCAGCAGACTGCTCAGCCGGCAATAGTAACACCGGTGCAGGTAGCAGCACAAACTCAAGATAGTCAAGGGGTTGATATACCTTTGAATAATCAAGAGCCTGCTGTCAATCAAAATTCTACATCTCCAGATCCTATCATTCCAGAAGATGTACCACCTCCGATGGGGGTCACGGTACATCCAACAACTATACAATCTAATGTGCTTCCTCAAACCAGTGAAGCTATTCAAGCAGTGCGCGAACTAAAAGCACAGTTTGAAGTTCTGAAGCACAAAAATCAACTCCAGAGGTTAGGGATTAAGCAACCTTGTCCTCCTCATTGGAATGATGTACCATTTCCTCCAAAATTCAAGCCACAATCAATGGTATTGTTTGATGGAAAGGCTTCTCTTAGTCAGTATATCAATTATTTTGATATTATGACTGTACATCTGCAAAAAAATGATGCTCTTCTCACTCGAGTGTTCATCGGGTGCTTGACGGGTTCAGCTTATGACTGGTATTGTAGTTTACCCGACAATTGCATTTCGTCTTTTGACAAATTTAAAGCAATGTTCCTCTCCCGCTTCTATGAAGGAGGTATGGATATGAATATGTCATCCTTAATAGAGATCAAACAAAAGGAGAAGGAAGATACTCGGATGTTCATCGAATGTTTCCGACAGGCAACTTTGAAAATGCCTCCTGGTATACCAGATTCAGCATTGATTGATACATGCAAGATGAATCTGCGGCCATCCATTGCTGTCTTCACGGGTTTCCAATTCACAGACTGGGCCTCGTTTATTATAGCAGCAGTTTCTGCCGAAACCAATGGTAGGTTGGCTCGTGAACATGGAATGATTTTTGCCTCAGAGGACAAAGGAAAGAAAGGCTCTTCTGGTAATAATTTCGGCAATCGTAATAGGAAAGTAAAGGATACCCTTATGGTTAATCTTTCCAAAAACAAAACGACGTCGAATAATCAGTAGTCTTCTAAGCCAAAAGAAGAATACACTTTTGACGAAAGCGATATCCCAGGGATATTCCAATATCTGGTAAAGAGTGGCAAACTCCAGATTCTAGAGCCAAAAAGACCTAATGAGGTGAATCTGACTGACAATCCCAAATACTGTATCTATCACAGATATATAAATCACCCCACCAAGGCTTGTTATGTCCTAAAGAAGAAAATCTAACAGTTGATAAATGCTAATGCCATCGCTTTAACTAACGATGAGCATACAGTCACAACCAATATGGTTTCCCTTCAATTTGGAGGTTTTCCTCCACAGCAAGTCCCAGATGGAATTGTCCCAATTCCGAAGGCGACGATGAAGATTGTGAATATCCCGCCTGCCAGAGAAGAAAATGAAGGATTGTTGCCTCTCACATTAAAGAATGGTAAAATCATATGGGTACATCCTGACTTAGTACCTGAAATAGAGGATGAAGGTAAAACTTCAAAATCCAAGAAAGGTAGAAAAGTTAAAACCTGTAACATGATTTCTCATGTTATTCTAAATCTTGATGATTTGGATCATCTTTGGGATGGCATTCCTTTGGAGGATAGGCTGAAAGGTTTAAACATATGTCCTCCAAGTTTAGCTCCTCCTACCAAGCTCAAACTTACTCATCAGCAGTGGTTAGCTATGAATATTGTTCCCTTATACAGGGCACAACGGGTTTTTGCTGCTTATGAAAATGCTCCTACAGGGATTTTTCCTCGTGTCCCGAATACTCCTTTTCCTGTAGTTACAAAGGTTTCTGCTTCTTCTTCCTCTGTTGAACTACCTATTAAAAGTCTGCTGCCCATTCACTTGTACAGTCAACAATCAGTCCATCTCATGAAAAAGATGGGCTATGACTTTTAAAAAGTAGAGGGTTTGAACTATGATAAAGGAATGCGACGTCCTTTACAGATTCAAAGTCAAAAATCCACTGTTGGATTGGGTTTTGAACTTTCTCTTAAAAATTCTCGCAAGAAGAAGGGTAGGGGAAAGAAGACTAAATCCTGCAATATGGTACTTCCTTCTCATGGTTCTGAAGAAGAAAGTTTTGCTAGAATGAGATCTGGGAAAGAATACCATAAAGATTACGATGGATCTTCCAAAGAAGCAGAGGATGTTGTAGAAACGATCCCAGTTCAACCATCTTCTGTTCCTGCTAAACCATCGGTGGTTGAGAAAGGGAAACAGAAAGCAGTACGCTTTGACGTTCCCTTAAAATCTGCTTCAAATCAAGGGTAGTGATGAAGCCCTATAAATTTTATATTCTAGCTCAGTTAGCCAATACTTCGGCTAGACTCTCTATATTCGAGCTACCGCGTCTTTCTAAAGAAAGTAGGGAGACTTTGAGTGAAGCTTTGCTACAAGCAGATTCATGCTTGGCTCAACTCAAGAGTCCTGATAAGACACCAGGGTCGTGTCCACAATGTCATAGTATGATGGAGGCAATTCCTAATATTACCTTCACACAAGAAGACATGCTGTTGAAGCATAACAAGCACGACAGGCCTTTGTGCTACACTGGGTATATTGAATCCACTGAAATTGACAGGATTTATATTGATCCTGGGTCTTCTATTAGCATTATTCTTCAAAGTATGCTAAGACCTTTGAGGATTCCTACTAGTGACTTGATTTACACTAGTACCACAATAGTTGGTTTCAACTCTGGCAAGAGTAAACCACTGGGGAAGATTCGTCTAAAGATTCAGATTGGTGATCTTCGAACTATGGCTACTTTCTATGTTATCAACTCAGACGTATCCTACAACATCCTTCTTGGAAGACCGTGGATACATGAGCATAACATTGTGCCTTTAACTCTCCACCAATGCTTCAAGTACGTGGATTCACAAGGAGTTGTGAAGTCTGAATTTGCTGATATCAATCCCTTCAAGGATGTTGAAGCCTATTTTTCTGACTCAATACTCTACAAACAAGAGCATGTGAAGGAGATATCAGATATAGCTGAAGATCAATCACCTGTTGAAGATCAGTCTGTCAAAGAAGATCCTCCGGAAGAGCAACCTTTGAAGATCAAAGTCAAAGGTCGAATCCAACCCCAACCTGTCAATGATCAACCTTTGATGATCAAAGTCAAAGGAAGAACTCGAGCTTCATCGGAGGAATCAGTGAATATTCCTGCCAAGAGCCAAGTTCAACCTCTTATGATCAAAGTCAAAGGACGTACTTCTCGTACGAATGATCCAGAACCACCATTGATCATCAACCTTGGCAAGTCTACGCAGAAGATGGATGACGGTCCATTAATGATAAATCTTAAGCGTAGTACTCAACTTGTAAATGATGTAAATATTGATCATTCTGTACTTTCTGATATCAATGAAGATTTTCTTTTGGAGTATATGGCTGTCAAATTTGTTGAAAGAATGTCTTTATCTTCTGATGATCAAATTCATCAATATCAAGATGACATAAATACAGAGAAAACTTTGTACATTGATCATAAAGAAAACTCCTTTTCTCCTCATGTCGATGTTGGACCTTATGCTCAAAAGTTCCTAACGTCTTCCCCTATCTTCTTCCTGTAGTCTCGCCATCACAAGCTTATGTAACTTTTAGACGTCACGAAGAATCTTATTTCGTGATTCCGTTCGATAAGAAAAATAAGCACCAAATTATGTTTGGCCTGGCTAGAAACATCCCTGTTGTTCAGACAGATGATCTTAGAGATAAAGATAAAGAAAAAATCCGAATTGACAAATATAGTCAACAATCTCTCAAGATTATCCAGAAAATGGGATATGATTTGAAGACTATGCAAGGTCTCAATCAAGGAAAAGGTAGATGATTACCATTATGTGGTGATCCGTTTTACCAGAAAACTTGTCATGGGTTGGGATATGATCTGTCTCACATGTTTAATGACGATATACAAGAAGAATTCTCTTCTAGTTCTTCACAATCCTCCGATTCGGAAGAAATTCATTTCATCGAATCTGATATATCCCACTCCTCATATACAGGAAGAGACTATTGCGATGAATCTGAGTGTGTATTCTTAGTCAACATGGTTCAAACTGAAGAAGAATCTGAGCTATTTAAAAATGACCCTTGGGCTCAACAGATGGATACCCAATGGGAGCTTCATTTTGAACAACGACAGCCACCTACAAAGGATGAGATTCTCCAGATTAATGTTGGAGACGAAACTACATCCAAACCAATATTCATCAGTAAAAACCTTTCCAAAGATGAAAAGGAAGAGTTAATACAACTGATTAAAGAATATATTGATATCTTTGCATGGAGTTATGAGGATATGCCGGATCTAGATCCTAAAGTTGCTACTCATAAACTTAATATTCTTTCTAATACCAAGCCTGTGAAACAACAACAATGGCATTTTCGACCAGACATAATAGATGCAATCGAAGCAGAAGTCAAAAAGCTGATTACATGTGGCTTTGTTCGTGAAGAACAATACCCAGACTGGGTTGCCAATACTGTTCCTGTTATGAAGAAGAACGAAAAAGTCCGAGTTTGTATAGATTTTTGAGATCTTAATGTAGCTTGTCCAAAGGACGAATTTCTACTTTCCATTACTGATGTCATGATAGACAATACATGCAGTTTTGAACGCATGCCTTTCATGGACGGATTCTCAGGATACAATCAGATTAAGATGCATCCAGGAGATGAAAAGCATACTGCTTTTCGTACGCCCCTACGAGTTTACTGCTATACAGTTATGCCGTTTGGTCTTAAAAATGTCGGTGCCACGTTTCAACGGGCCATGAGCAACATCTTTTAAGAACATCTACGAAAAACAGTTGAATGTTACGTAGATGACATTGCTGTCAAAAGTCGATCAAAAGATGATCATATTCAAGACTTGAAGACAGTATTTGAATTGATGCGTCAGCATCAATTAAAAATGCACCCTACTAAGTCTTTACTAGGGGTTTCCAGTGGCAAGTTTTTGGGATTTGTCATCACTTCTCAGGGTATCCATGTTGATCCTGATAAAATCAAAGCAATTCTTGATATACGTCCTCCACGCAATCTAAAAAAACTCCGAGGCTTCCAGGGTCGCATTGCTTATATCAAGAGATTTATATCCAATCTCTCGGGGAGATGTCAACCTTTCTCCCGTCTATTAAAGAAAGGTGTATCATTTGTTTGGGATGAAGCATGTCAGAAAGCGTTCAATGACATCAAGCAATACCTTACAAATCCACCTGTTCTGGTACCACCAGTAGCAGAAAGACCATTTTTGCTATATGTTCGAGCATTGGATCATTCACTTGGTGCTCTTCTTGCACAGAAAAGTGATATGGGTCACGAACAAGCAATTTATTATCTTAGTCGAATGATGGTCGGAGATGAACACAGGTATACTCCAGTAGAAAAGGAATATCTGGCTTTGGTTTTCGTCGTTCAAAAGATACGACATTATGTGACAGGACAGAGTATTCATGTCATCTCCAGAATAAATCCTATTCGGATATTGATGAGAAAACCAAGCATTCTTAACTCCAGGTTAGCCACCTGGGCGATGTTGCTCACCCCTTATGACATGGTCTATGTACCTCAAAAATTAGTGAAGGGTCAAGCATTAGCTGATTTCTTAACAGCTCACCCTATACCTGAAACATCGAAGCTATATGAGGACATTCCAGATGAAGTTGTGGATTGCAACATGAATTTAAAGGATGACATTTGGCAATTATACTTTGATGGAGCGTCACGAGTTGGACCTAAAGGCAATATCGTCTCTGTGGTAGGAATCGTCTTGGTTTCTCCTGACAAAATGGTCATATATCGTACTTATTCTCTCAATGAGCCATGCTCCAATAACGTGGCAGAATATAATGCTCTGCTCATTGGTCTCCAAGTAGTAAAACAATTGGACATCGAGTTCCTGAAAGCTTATGGAGATTCTTAACTGATTGTTAATCAGGTTAGAGGGACATACGAAGTCAGAAATCCTGACCTCATCCCTTATCATCAAGGGGTAATCAAATTGGTCCTCTCATTTAAAGGATTCTTCATTAAATTTGTACCATGTTCTCAAAATTTGAAAGGTGATGCTTTTGCTAGCTTAGCTGTTCTAATTCGAAGACAAAATACCATTACTTTGTTGGACCGAGACTTATTCTGTGTTAAGAATAATCTGCATATTGAACAGAGTTATATTTCAAAATCAAGTTCCCAACAGAGGGATTGGAGAAGTCCATTTATTGATTATACGGTTCATGGGATTTTACCAGAAGATCCAAAAGAAGCTGCATCAATCAAGAGACGATTATTTCGATTTTATTATGATTCGTCTCTACATATGTTATATCGTCGTTCATATAATGGACTTTTGCTACGCTGTCTTTCAGAAAATGAAGCTAAACAAACACACCGCGAAGCTCATGATGGTGTTTGTGGTGCTCATCAACCAGGTCCAAAATCACAAGACCGCATTCGAAGAATGGGGTATTATTGGCCTTCAATGATAGCAGATGCTGTGGATTACTCCAGAAGGTGTAAAGCATGTCAGATTTATGCAGATTTTATTCATCAACCGTCTGAATTCCTACATCCTACAACAGCTTCTTGGCCCTTCGAAGCTTGGGGCATGGACATTTTTGGTCCAATTAACCCTCCTTTTGTTAAAGGACATCGGTTTATACTGGCTATAACCGATTACTTTTCTAAATGGGTGGAAGCAGTTCCTCTTGCTGAAGTAAAAACATCTAATGTGGTTAGCTTCATTAAACATCATGTCATTTATCGTTTTGGGATTCCCCGACGGATAATTCATGATAACGGACCACAATTCGTCAGTCAGGCATTTTATCGATTCTGTAATAAGAATAGGATCCAAAACTTGGCATTTACGGCTTATAATCCAGCTGCTAATGGTTTAGCCGAAGCTTTCAACAAAATGATCATCAAACTTCTTAATTAGTTCGTCTCTTCTAATAAACGTGATTGGAATAAGAAACTTGGAGAATGTTTATGGGCTTACCGAACGACAGTCCGAACTCCTACTGGTTTTACACCATTTTCACTGGTTTACGGATGTGAGGCTGTCCTTCCACTGGAAATACAAATTCCATCTCTTCGAATAGCTATTTCTAATGAGCTAACTACAGAGAATAGTGATTGCTTATGACTCCAAGAACTTGAAGGATTGGACGAGAGGCATCTTCAAGCACAACAGCATATTGAGCTATATCAAGCCCGCATATCTCGAACTTTCAATCGTAAAGTTAAAGAGAGGGTATTCAATGTCGGTGAACTAGTTCTAGCTGTTCGAAGACCGATGGTGATGACTCATAAAAGTAAAGGTAAATTCCAAGCAAAATGGGAAGGCCCTTATGTCATCGAGACAGTTTTCTCCAACGGTGCCTATAGATTGTCTAAACCTAATGGAGATTTACTCATGATGCCGATCAATGGCAAATTTCTGAAGAAATATTATGTTTGAATTTCTTTCTTATTCCTCAGCTACCAATGTTTGGTTAAGCTTGGAGAGAAATTTTAATCTTTTATCTTACCAGTTGATTAAAAAAAATTGGATCTATTATTTATCATGTTCTCAGGACCTCTGAATAAATATTAAGTCTGCTTGGTTTTCCTATCTATCATGTCCATTTGGCCTCTGAATAGATATTAATCTATTTTTCTTTGAGTTATTTCATTATCTATTATGTCCATATTACCTCTGATAGTATTGTATACTCTAAACAGAAAATACGATTTCATTATCTATCATGTCCATTTGGCCTCTGAATAGATATAAATCTATTTTTCTTTGAGTTATTTTATTATCTATCATGTCCATATTACCTCTGATAGTATTGTATACTCTAAACAGAAAACAAGATTTTATTATCTATCATGTCCATATTACCTCTGGATAGATACAATTTATTTGAGTTTAGAAGACTTGTCATGTCCATATTACCTCTGACAAGTGTTTTCTATCTCATACCTATTGTTTAAATTCAAAATAAATGATAGGATCACAAAACAAATATTTTATTCATTTCTTGTGAACATTACAGAATGAATAAGATAAAAGATTAAAAAAGCTCTTTATTTTTCTGAAGGCGGAGCAGAGATATCTTGAAGTAATTTCTGCAGCTCTGCCAGGCGCCTGTCATGAGAGCTCAATACTTTCTTGGTAGCTTCAGCACGTCGAGCTTCGGGAGTGCAAATATGAGAAAGTCCAGCAAAGCTGATTATCAGGTTATCCTTGGCATCATCAAGGGTTCTGATAGTAGATTCATCTCCGTAGGCCTGTTCTTCCAAAATTGAACTCTGAGTAAGGTGTTGGTCCCGAGCCAAGATCATCTGCTCCCTCTTTGCCTTCAAGCGAGCCAGCTCAGCCTCAACTTCTTGAATTTTATCATTTTGTTGCTGAATTTCCATATTTGAGGTGTCATAGGCTGCTCTATGACTATCCAGCTCGGGCTTTATTCCAGCCAAAAAATCTTTCTCTTTGGTGACCTTTGTGCTATATTCATGGAGGGCTACATTATATCTCGTCTCCCGAGCAAGGTAATCAGCCGATAAGGCATCATATTCTTCTTGGATGAGACTTTCAACAGTTTCACTTGACAGCTTAAGATACTCTGTGATGGGCTGTTCAAGTCCCTCCACGATCTTCTCTAATGCTGTTGCTCTCGCTGCATCATTGAACATAGCAACATTTCTGATGGTAAGAGCCATTGCCGCCTTCAAGCTCTCATAATTAAGGCCCTTATTCGGGACCATTTTGAGTAAAGTCACCAGAGTTTTATAAAAGGTTTCAGTGTGAATCTCAACTAGGAGATTCATTTCTATACTTGAACTCGACGTTGCGGCAGTATCTACTAAGTCTCTTCTCTGAAGACTGGGAACAGAGGCTGTTGCTGTGATAGCAGGTTGAGATGAAGCCATTCTTGTTACTGCTACCATAGCCAACTGGTTACTAGGAGCTTCAAGAATAGTGTCTTCAATATTTGTTACTCCAGCCGTTTCTGGAGCTGAAACTACTAGAGTTTCGACGGTGGATTTCTTGGGGGCCATCGAATTGAATGCAAAAGTATGAAAGGGGAAGAAGAGGATTCGAGAAAGATCGGGATTATGAAAGTAAGGAGAACAAGTAAAGTTTTCTCTCGCCCCGAATAACCCTATTTATAGGAATTTTTTAAATCGGTTCAAATTCCAGATTTTACGCCGACTGTTGGATATCCCAAATTTTACGCGGATGACCGTTGGATATCCTGAACTCTATGCTTACTGGTCAAATCCCGAATTTTACGCTTCTGTTTAAAGTATTTCAAATGTTAAAAATATTTGAAAACTTTGAAGGGGGTCTTGTTGGAGCGTAAAAAAATGTTTCATAGACCAAGTCAAAGAAATAGAGCTTTACGCTCAACAGGCTACTCTACGCAGGCTACTCTACGCAGGCTATTCTACGCAGGCTACTCTACGCGAGCTATTTTTACGTAAGCTACTTTACGCCGGGGACAGGCTGTCAGATCATGCATTTAATGCAAGTAATAATGAATCTGACATAATGATTTGCTGACAGCGTATAACATAAAATTCGAAGAGATTTGATTTACACAGAAACCAACATTCTCGTTTAGTGTGTAGACTGGATTACTTTACGCTCAAAAGATGACTTCTTTTACGCATGAATACTACATGAGCTTTTTACGCTCACAGTTGACGTGTGCGTAAAGTTTATTTAAGCTACTTTTTACGCTCATGGATATTTTATCAGCCACTTTACGCAAGAAGTCTATTTTTGGGCTATTTTACGTCTAGTCTACTACTTTACGCTGGAAGTGTATTTTGGGTCATTTTTACGCCCGATCTTTCCTGACCATTTAAGAACGTGGTTTGCCCACGTGGCTTTCATGCCACACTTCTCGAGGAACGTGTGTACGTGCTCTCCCCATTTTGTTAAAGTAGTGGGACACGTGTCACCATGCGTAGAGATCAAACTCTACGTGGGACACGTGTCAATGTGCGTAGAGGATGAGTTGCATCGTGGGTGACAGTTGCTAGCGTAAAGACTCGATTTTGCTGCTTTTTACGCACAAAGGGTTAAGTCTATAAATAGACTTATTTTTCATATAGACATCATCAAGAGAATATACAGAGATCAGAGCCCAGAGACTTTGATTTTCCAGAGCATTCTTCTTTAACTTTTCTTCCAGAACAGAGTGAAGCAAAGCAGGAAAGCATTCAACCTCGCCATCAGTGCCCAAGTACGTCGATACCTTTCTGGTGACTTAGTTCTTCTGGCTGTTCATCTTCTAGCAGTACTCTTCATCATCATCGTATGGTCCAAGGAACAAAGTGATCGCCTTCAGATCAGACATCCATAGCAATACTTCCTAGAACAATTTGTACTTATTGTACTTTTTCTCGTTTTATTTCAAAAGACAATTTTAGGCATTTTGTTAAGTGAAACAATCCTCAAGACTACTACCATCACGCTCGATGGGAGGTAGCCTACGTCATGCCTCCGACAACTTCAGAGAGTTCAAAAACTAAAGTAGTTGAGCACCCTCACTCATCTGATGCGTTAACTTGGGACTCCGACACCAGTATCTGCACAATATTCAGGAAACTGTTGTCAGTCAACATGACATCCGCACATCCTCCAGAAAAAGAAGATGACAATAAGAAAGTAGAGTTCTTCGAGAAAGAACCCTAGGCGCAACACTTAGGAGCACAATGGGAATCTCTCTTCGAACTACGAGAACCTCCTATCAAAGATGAAGTCGAACAAATCAATTTAGGGGATGAATCCTCGCCCAAACCCATCTTCATCAGTAAAATCTTGGCAGGGAAAGATAGTTAATCTTTGGTTCAACTTATCAGGGAATACATCGAGTCTTCGTCTGGAGCTATAAAGACATGTCAGGTTTGGACCCGTAAGTCACAATGCACAAGCTTAACATCTTACCTAATGCTAATCCTCTCAAGCAGCAATAACGATGCTTCCATCCTAACATCGTGGATGCCATTGAGAAAGAAGTGGATAAACTCATATTTAGTTGGTTTATTCGCGAGGAGCAACATTCGAACTGGGTGGCCAATATCGTTTCTGTTACTAAAAAGAACGGAAAGGTCCAGTATTCATCGACTTCAGGGACCTCAACTTTGCCTACCCGAAAGATGAGTATTTCTTTCCGATCACTGAGATGATGATCGACAACACCTGTGGCTTTGAATGTGTGTCCTTCATGGATGATTATTCGGGATACAATCAGATCAAGATGTCCCCGGACGACGAAAAGCTCACGTCGTTCAAAATTCCAAAGGGGGTTTACTGCTACACAGTTATGCCCTTTGGCTTAAAGAATGCAGGTGCAACATACCAACGAGCTATAAGCACCATCTTCTGTAAACATCATCGCAAGACAGTCGAATGTTATGTTGATTTCATCGTTATCAAAAGCCGCCTGCGAGGTGATCAACTGCAAGATCTGACGACTGTCTTTGATCTCATATGAGCACACTAGCTCAAGATGAACCCAGCTAAATCCTTCCTTGGGGTTTCCAGTGGCAAATTCTTGGGCTTCATCAGCACTGCGAAGGGTATCCACGTCGACCCTGAGAAAACCAAGGCCATCCTTGACATGAGCCCTCCAAAGAACATGAGAGAACTTTGAGGTTTGCAAGGACGTCTCGCGTACATCCATAGGTTTATAGCAAATCTTTCAGACGGTGCCAACCCTTCACCAGGCTTATGAAGAAAGTAGTCTCTTACGCTTGGATAGAGGAGTGTCAGAAGGCGTTTGACGATATCAAGTCCTATCTCACAAATCTGCCAGTTCTTGTAGCACAAATTGTGGACAAACCCTTCATTCTCTACGTCCAAGTAATAGATTATTCTTTCGGTGCCCTACTGGCTCAGAACAATGATGCAAGCTATGAGCAAGCTATCTACTACTTAAGCAGGACAATGATTAGGACTGAATACCGATACAATTCCGTCAAGAAGGAGTGCCTAGCTTTGGTATTCGCGATACAGAAGACTCGCCACTACGTCTTGGGTCAGATGATCTATGTCATCTTCTGAGTTAATCCACTCAGGGTCCTTATGACGAAGCCCAGAGCACTAAACTCTCGATTAGCTATATGGGCAATACTATTAACACTGTATGATATGGTACGTCTTACAAAAAGCTGTCAAGGGCCAAGCGCTGACCGACTTCTTAGCCGCATATCTGATCTCGGAGTCATCCAAACTCTATGAGGATATTCCAGATGAGGTGATGGAATCCAATGTTGCCGAAGAGGACTCCGTCTGGCGGATGTTCTTCGACGGCACATCAAGAATATGTAGGACCATTGAGCACCACTAGAGGGGGGATGAATAGAGTATCTACATGTGTAGCAGAAAATAATCAACAATTAATATATTAAGCAGTTATATATTGTAGCACCCAGTTTCCCAAATGAGGGTAATTTTGAAATTTTGTGTTTATAATTATTTTAATAATATTTAATTTATGATATAATTTTTGGTGATTTTTAAATTATTTTAAAATTATTTAAATCAATGACTTGTGGTTTTGACGTTTTGCTAGTGAAACCCTAGAGACTGTTTGACCTAAAGCCTAACCATGTGATTATGATATTTTAATATCATTTTTGGCCTAAGGATATTTTTTTTGTATTTGACCTCTTTGAATTATTTTGATATTATTTTATTATTTATGATATTGTTTTGGGGTTATTTGAGTCGGGTTCGAATTTTAACTCAATCCGACTTGAAACAGGGACCCGGGGGTAGTTTGACTCTAGTGGGACCCACACACTAGTTAGGTATGGCCCACATGATATTAATTTTAGTCCACATGATAGAAATATTTTAGTTAGAGGTTAGACTAATTATTATGGATAAGGTTAGTGTGATTAGAGACTTTAGAATGACTAATTTAGCCCCAACCAATTAGCCCTTTCCTAATACTCATAGAATAGGTTAGTGGGGGCATTTTGGACCTTACCATAATAGGACAAATAGCCCCATATGGCCAGCCACTTTGGGAGAGGATAGGCTCAAGTTCATTTCATAATTCTCATCCACACTCTCTCTCTTGTTCTTCCCCAAATTCTTAGAGAGCAATCCCTGGCAATTTCTCCACCAAATCCTTCCATTTCACCACCAAATCTTCTTCTTTTCTTCTCCATTCTAGCCAAGGAGGAAGCTACCCAAGTTTGGGAGGATTCGGAGCTCGTTCGTGTCCTTTTGGAATCTCTACGTGTCGGTGTCGCTCCGGGAAAGCTTTTCTTCGATTCGATCTACCGGAAGGTATAAATCCCTTCTCCTTTTTATTTCCTCATGCATATAGGTCTATTTTAAACCCATAGGAATGACCCCCATGGTTGTATCTCCATTTGTGTCCATTTCGTGTCCATTTGGAGGTCATAGGAGTGTCCTTTGTGTTGTGGTTGTGTCCATGTGGGAAAATTCCAAATTTGGACACACTATGTGTTGTTGTTATGTATGAATAAATTATTACATGTTTAATCTCATATTTTTGTATTGGAGATGTGTTCTATAGTGTCTCATATATATATATTAGTGTAAAGAGTGAGTTCTTGATATATTATGTTATATACTTGTGTTCTTTTGTCTCAAACTACCTAAATCCGTCATGATTTTTATCCACGTTTTTAATTTCAGCCCTAACTTAGAAATATCATAACTTTTAGCTCAAAGCTCGATCTAATCTCCTGATTTTTTTTAAAAGAAGCATATTGAAGTTAGCTTTCCAAAAACATGTATTAATAGTCCTAATTCTTTCTGTAACTTTCTGGAGAATTATTTGAGTGTCAGCTGTACGAAAGACAAACACGTTCTCGGTGTTTTCGCGATTCCGGGAGTTTTCGGAAACGAAAACGCGATCCGTTTGAAGTTTCGGAAAGCTAACACATAGATCTATAACATACTTTAATCCTAGATTTTAATTCATGCTGAGATGGTATAGTATTGATTATTAGTAGGAGTTACTATTCGGCATATGCATTTTGTGCACTCTTGTGTGTAATATAATGTTCTATTTGATTTTAACCCCTGTTAATGTATATACATTATGTAATTAAATAGAAAATGCAAGCATGAGTAAATGGTTAAATAAATGATGTATGAGGTGTAAGTATCCTATCTAATGTAAGCATGTATAAGTATGGCTTGTAATGAATATGTAGGTTCCATAGTATGTAATGTATGGTACATATAGTAGTACAAGAGAATAAATGAATGATGAATGGATGCAAGCATGAATGTAATGTAATAATAGATGTAATATATGCAATATACAAGTTAATGAGATGTAATGTTCTATGTTAACACAAATCCTATATTACCTCATGTACCCCCTTACACTATGTTGACACTATCACACTTGACACATTGTTCACTTACACTTTGACAATCTTTGATATGTATACACTATGTATGCCCATTTAACCCTCACTTGCCCCTTTGCCATGTTCACATACACACACCTAGCCTCTTAAATAAGTATTTATGAATATAGTTAACTTAGCTATGTATGTATATTATATATATGTTAGCATATTGTATTGTAATATATAAGTTTATATAACCATTTGAAATGCAATGATTATAAACCTAATGTTGAATACCAATATATGCATGTGTATATATGTGTAGACATATATAGCTTAAAGTAATAGATTACCTAGTGTATATCCAATGTGAATTCTTGCCTATTTGAGTATTGAATAATTGTATGCTATATAGAGTTGGGTGTATGTTGGCTTGTATAGCCTTGTATTGATGTGTGCTTGCTAGGATAGTCTTGGTTAGGCCTAGTAAGACTTACTGGGTTAGGACATGACCTAGTTTGACCTAGTTTGACTAGTGCAGTTGACCAAAGTTGACCAAGGGTTGACTTTAGCCTAGTTTGACCTAGATTCATGTAGAATACATTGTAGTGCTTTATATTACCCTTCTGGACATGTTGTAACTTGTGCTGTTCTAATTAGGAGCCAGCCACCTCTCCTCGGACAGTATCTTTATCTTGGACATTCAGATATCAGGCGAGTACATTCTTTGATCATTTTATATCCTGTTTAGAATTATTTTCCTGCTTTAAATTACTTTACTTGATACTGTCACGTTGGTCACACGGATTGGTACTATATGGATCTTTTCATGAGATGTTATCCCCCTCGGGAGCATCGGATACTGCATGTTTTGTGCGTTCCACGAATCATCACGTATCTCTATGCTTCCTCTGATTCACGAATTGCTTGTGACACATGTACTCTCATGTTCACAGAGCCATCATGAATCACCTTCACGTATCACTCATTTTATGAGCCATGTGAAGTTTTACGAATCTTAACATAACTTGAACAGATCCTTGTGTATTGATTGGGGATGGGGGAGTAGAAATAGACATGTGAATATTATCCAAGTAGCTGTAGTCATGAATCACTCTCTTAGCTGTAGTCATGAATCTCCTATGCCATTCACATGTTTATATTTTACTCTGACTCACTAGTCACTGTTAGTTCTCTATGTATAGTAGATATTTCTATTACAGTTCTCTTTTTCTGTTTATATACTGTATTTCCTTCAGATCCTGTATCTTACTTTACTGCATGATTATATTTTCTAACCTGCTATGATCTGTTGAGATGTACTGTGCTCGCTCCAGTCCTGACTGGACCCGTTGATAAATTTTACAGATAGCCTGGAGGTTGCCTGCTAGCCTAGAGGAGACAGTAGAGGTTGCATAGATAGCTAGGGTTTTTGCTTATAGTTTATTTTTAGTCATCTTGAGTTGTATTTATGGATTACTGTATTTGAGTTTTGAGATGTATTCTGAGTTTTTATCTTAGACACTTAGACTTCTATCTGTTGTATCTCTTTTCGATTTCATGTTTTATATATCTTCTTTTATGCTCTACCTTAGATGTGATTGAGTTTACATTCTGCTATGTCACCCCCATTCGGGGAGTATAAACTGTTTAGTCTTATACTGTTAGATGCATTGAGACCTAGGACAGCGTTCTACCGCCGACACTACGGCGTAGGCTGGGCGTTGTTACGTTCTCGTGCCCTAACTCTAGGGTGCGGGTCGTGACATATATTATGGAAGATAAAAGATGATAAATAAAATACGGTACAGTAAGAGTCCAAAATTCAAACTCAGTAACACATCGATGTATACTAGTTTCCTTTTGAGAGGACTAGTCCAGTCGCGAGTACTCATGCTTGCTATTAACCTACTATGGCACAAGGTTTAACTGGGCGCTTGCAACTCTTACAACACCGTGCTTGGCGACAAGTGCACGACCAACTTCACAACACCATGCTTGGCAATGAGTGCACGACCAACTCCAGAAGGTAATTGAAAAACAGGAATATTTTCTGAACGCAGCCTTCGATATAACTCTTCAACGTCAAACTATAGATTAAACAGAAACTGTACCGGCTTGGCTAGGAGTCGTAAAGGCTTAGATATGAAAAGCTCAGAACACTTTAGATAGAGAAGAGAAGAGAAGAGAAGAGATGAAATAGGATGATTGAAATGAAAGGTAATCTCAACTCTATTTATAGTATTTTTGGGGATCGAACTCGGGCAGAGTTCGGATGCTAGAATTTTGCATACGAACGTTGGATGCAGATTGGTGGGAACGGTATTTCGAATTTACGCAGACCGAACATGGGCCGGGTTTTGACCGAGTTCGGGTGGAGTTTTCCCAGAATAGTTGGCCAAATTTTAATGGATTTTGGGCTTTTTAATATGGGGACTTTTGGGTAGATATTTGTGGATAGGTAGGCTATATATTGCGGAATGAGAATAGCTAAGCCAGTACCGATCCGATCAATATCACATTTTTTTCTAGACTCAATAAAAGAAAAAATAAAGAATAAATATAAAAACTAATAGCCCTTTTGATGACGTCTTTTCCTGAAATTGAAGACGCATTTTTCCTTGACGACAGTCGTCTAAAGATAAAAAGATTTGAAAATCTGAATACCTTCCAGGGACTTCGCCTCCGAACCACCACGGAAGGCGCTGCCCCCCTTGACCCCCATCCATTGAAAGGGCAGTGAAACCCCCGATGCGATGTCCCGGATAGGTCATTAGGTGGTTCAGAGAAATATTCTTGTATTACGTCGTCATTGACCCATTAATAATTCTTCATTGCATATATCCTGGTTTGATCATGCTTACTGCTTATCTGCAAGTACATTTTAGATGAACAAAACAAAATGATGCAGTATGATACAAGCATAAAAATATGATACAAAACATTTCGGACAATGCTAAGTTTAAGTAGCAATATGATAGTGAATACATGAATATTAGTGACATCAATAGTTAAACTCAATTGATTAGCCATATTCAAAACACATAATATAATCATTGGGCTAACAATCTCCCCTTTTTTTATTATGGCAAATCGGTTAAGTTTAAGAAAGATACGATAGATGCATGTTCCACTAGTAAACACATGATTACTAGAATTGCGTGCTAACTTAAACTTATTTATCTCCCGTTGACATGATAAAAAAAAGCTCCCCCATAATAAGATATAAAATTAAATCAATCATAACAGGAGAAAGACAGAAATAATCATGAACAACAATTTGGATAACAGTGTAACGACAAGTTTAGAAATTTACAAAACTAAAGTATAGAAACTTGTCAAAACACAATATAGTTGGTTGAACTTTAAAAACAATCGAAAATCTACCAGTAAATAGTTTACCAACTAAAAATCCAAAAATGACATTCAAAACACAATATGATGAATAAATGTAACTATAGTTTTGAAATTGATCAATAAAGGATTTTAATAAAAAGTAGATACTAATAAAGTAGAAATCAATTGTTGGTCATCAATAATACATGAGGATAAAAATTCACATATCTAATATATATCAAAAAAATCAAAAATATAATAAAACTTTTAACAGTGATCACAAAAAAATATGATTCATAATTTGCCCATACAAACAAGTGAATCAATTCCATAAGGAGTATAATTATCGAAAAGAAATCAAAATATACTAGAATCTATGCAAAATCTATGCCAAAGTTCATGCATTTGAATTCAATTAGCTTAGCATGATATATGTATATCCATTATATAAACATGAAGGTAATGAAGACAAAATACTTGAGAAGGAAAAATTCAGTCGACTTGAATGCTCCCTCGCAATGTATAATTAGTCTAAATATAGATACTCATGAACTTTGAGATAAAATTCCAATAAGAAATGCCAAATCAATTTAAGCTCAAAGGAATCATCAATAAGGATAATTAAATATATTTGGCAAGATAACTTTTACAAACTCATAAAATGAATGAATTAAAATAAATAAATAATAATAATCATATATTCTCTCATAAACTTACTAAAATAAAAATCATGAACAAATCAACAAGATAATTTAAGTAAAAGAATATATGTCCATGATGAACTAGATATACCGCATATTAAGGGCATAAAAGAATTGAAACAATTAATTTTCTTTCCCTTAAAATATGCATATAGTTCCAAAGTAATTTATATGCATAAAATAGGTAAAATAATTAATCACAAGATCTAAGGAATAACCAAGATATGCATCTTTCTTTCCTTTGGTCAAATGCATACAAAGTTCCAAACTTGAAACAAATATCATCTTTAGGCAAGTAAAAAAAAATCCAATAAATAAACGCTTAAAGATGAACAAACAAAATATGTCTCCAATGAAAAATATATATTCAAATAACAAAAATAATTTCAAGACAGTAAAGGATTTTTGAAAACTGCCTTAATAACAGTATTTGATTAACGGACAGATTCAAAAAATTAGAAGACATTTGAAATATGGAATTCATTATGAAAAGGTTGTCCTAGTAAAAGTTCGAATGCATCCGTTTAGTCCTCAGACTCACAACTGACGATTCAAAACTATTGTATCACAAAAACAACTTTAATAAAAGATCCATAGCCCATTTTAAATAAATAAAAACAATACTAGATAAATGCCCAAATAAATAGTATTCTAGATGTATGGCATGTTAGGTGAATAATTGATTTGAAATAATTAACTGCTCCCCTTTTCATGGGTATATCCAAAATTAATAATATTGATAGATTTAAATTATAGAAAAATATTTCAAAAGTACAAAATTGATTGATCAAAATATTATGTCTTCTTATCAAAGTTTATTTCTTTCCTTTTAAAACCTTAGCACGGTGTCCATCTGACAGCTGTAGGGTTTAAAAAAAGAAAAGCTTTGAGAGAGAGAATTCAATTAGCCTGACTTCTCCTCCACAAAGAATTACTGCTATAGGCAGTTATTAACATGAAATAAGAAGAGAATAATAAAATCTTAATAAAAAGATATCATGAATACGAAAAACAATCATCTTTAGACAAAAAAGATAATATCCATTTAAATGAACACTTAAGATGAAACAAACAAAAGATATTTCAATTTAGCATAAATAAAAAAATACGATGAATAAGCATAAAAGACGACATAAATTTATCTATGCAATAGTATCTCACAATAGACAAGATAGATCACCATATGTTGTCTTTTGTGAAGAGATAATATTGTCCATCAAAATGAAAGTTCAATTCTAAAGACGAAATCCATATCTCTTTGCTTAGAATTGAGATTAATCCAAGATTATATATCATTTTAGAGAATATAAAAATAAGTGCATCCACTGAAATCAAAAGATCTCAAACAACAACAAAAATTAAATCATTTGTAGCTATAAGCATAAGATGTATCAATTACATGTGTCCTTATATGTGCTATAAAATCATTGGACAACAATAAAATATAAAATATTTATAAATCAAAATATAGAGCCTAGATTTGTTGATGTATTCTGGAACCTAGGAGACTGGGTTCAATGCGTTGGATCCAGAACTATATAATAGTTGCAAGTAGAACTTAATAAATCTTAAGTCTATAGAGTATTGATCACTTTGGATTAGCTGTAGGGGCTGGTTCCCAGCTAGCGGTAGTCCGAAGACTAGTACACCGTATCGTTTCAGGCTATTTACACCTGTATGACAGAAGGACCCTTCGGCTTGTACCGAAGATGATTTCTACTTTAAGAACTAAAATTTAAAAGAATATATGCAGTATCATCAACCAACAACAAAATCAAGAATTCCTAAATATAAGAGAAGTAAATACCCAAAGAATGATCATCAAGATTGCTAAGAATATTTTCAAAAAGCTTTCATAGTGCACTTATAGAAGTAAATATATAATATAAGTGTGCACTAACAAAGGAGGTAAATTAAAAAAAAGATAAAGCAAAACGATCTTGTGCTTCTTAAAAGAACACTCACAATTAATCATGAGCAAGAAATCAATAAAATATTTCTTCTCAAAGTCCCCACTTAAAGATGTTAAACAAATAAATATCAAAAGTTAGGAGACTACTAATATATATTTATATATATAAAGATGTTAAACAAATAAATATCAAAAGTTAGGAGACTACTAATATATATATATATATATATATATATATATATATATATATATATATATATATATATATATATATATATATATATACATATAATGGCATACATGACATAGTTCAAAAATAAATTAAATAAGAGATATCTATCCAAAATGTCAAACAAAAAACCAAGAAAAATGTCATTTAAGAAAGGCTTTGAGGAAGAAGCTAATAAAGAGAAGAACACAAATTTGCTCAAAGTAATCAATAGCTGAAGTATGAGGTAAGCACAAGTTCGAAGATAACAAATATAATTAAATACTTTATAAAATAATATAGAACTTGAGCTGAACTCATATGCCCTCATAAAGTTATTTATACAAAAATATATATCAATATAAGAAATATATGAGCAATATATTCATGCATCCTTTATAAGCCTTGAAAAAAATTATCACAAGATCAAAAACATGTATAGATATGCTTTATTAGGAAAAGATGTAATTAATTCATAAGAAGTTAATCAAAATAAAATATAAGAATCAATTGTGAATATATTATACAAGCATAAGGTTAACATAAAAGTATACGTATATACTTTTCAAGTAAAAGGAGACTTGTGCTAAACAAAAATACCAATTAATGAAAATATGACATGTTAAAGATAAATCAGTAACTATTTCAAAAAATTTAAAGACAGAGTCAAAAACACATTAACTCAAAAAGCAAAAAAACTTAAGGTCTATAGACTAAAATGGTATGCACGCTTCATAGATGAAGACTAAGAGTAAAGTATATATATAGATAAATTTGTCACACTAATAGAAAATGAGTAAAAGACTATATAGTATGACTAATCGTTTAAGCTAACCAACTAGTCATGCTACGATTATATCTCACATAAATAATTATAAAAAATTAAAAGATATCAATGAGAGCTAATAGCAAGACATCAATAAGAACATGCTAGATATTAAAATCTATTTAGGAAGCATGTTACCAAAGTGGTTCTAGTAACCACACATATGTTGGTGCAATTGCTTAGAAGATGACCGTTGTAGCTTTGCAATCACCAACATGCTCCATGGTACTATGGTTCAGCATAAGTAGCTCCACCTGAAATATTAGGTGAAGACTTTGGTATCCGGTACTTGGATCCACATTTGTTAGCCTTGGGAATCCATTTGTACAAGTTCATATCAACTAGCTTTCTAATATGACAATTATTAGAAATGTGTCCATTCATACCACAATAATGATAGAAAGTATTAGCATTAGTGCAATGTGAAGCAGTATAAGAACATTTAGTGGTGTGATATGATGTGCATGGAAATTTATAATAAAAGCATGGTTACGTGAAGCTTTAGCTTTGCTTGCTTCCTTTATAAAAGATCTGTCGTGTGTGACTTTGTGATGTGTCACGTGTCCTATGTTAGACTGAGTCATTGGTATACTACTTGCGTTCCTAGTCTAATCTTTAACTTTTAGAGTTAGCACAAATCTCATCATATTTAGCAGTAAGAGAATCAATTCTACATGAAGCAATAGAATACTTCTTCTTTTCTGATTCTAATTCCTCCTTCACTTTAGAATTTTCTTGAGTGCTTTTCTACATACAATCAAGTCCTCATGCAATCTAAACTCAAGTGTGGAAATTTCAGTAGAATTATCAAAAGTAGAAGTGTTTCTAGCATCATTCAATAAGCAAGTAAACTTTTTATTCTCACGCTTATAGGATAGAATATTCTTTTAGCTTGCTTATACTTATATAATACTTTCTTGTGTTCAAATCACTAAAAGCATTAGATAACTCATCATAACAAAATTCACTCGCTTCAAGAACAGATTTGTCTTGTACCTCGTTGGATAATGCTATTGAGCATATATTTGTAACTTGACGAGGTCTCTCTTCTTCTTTGGAATCGCTTGCTTTACTTTCACACCATATGCTTGTGGTAGCGTACTTGTGTGACGACGATATTTCTTTGTATGATTGTTCGTAGCGGTTCTCCTTTCTAGCTGTAGTAAAATCTTCTTTGATGTGGCCTATCTTCTTACAGTTGTCACATACAAGCTCTTCTTCATATAAAGGATTGTGTTGAACCTTAATCCTTAATGTCATCGTGCATATATTTACATCATTATGAAGACTATCCTTCTCTCTGGAGCTGCTAGCTTTGTTTTCGTACCAGTGCTCACAAGTAGCTTCAAGAAGTTTCCAAATTTTATGAGATGTTGTACAAGTACTAATAAGGTTGAATATATTTTTGTCTACAGCACAATAAAAAGTATGCATTACTTTTGCAACAACGCTAGCTAACTTCTTCTCTTCCTTCGTGTAACTATAATAAGGCTTATTGATTATAGAGGCTGTGAGAATAGATGTGATAGTAGGCTTTTTGTAGCCATTAACAATAATTGACCATAAGTCAAAGTTTTGAGACTTCAGGTACAGGCTCATCCGTATTTTCTAATAACTATAGTTCGTTCCATCAAATAGTGGAGGTCTATTTATAGACTACCCTTCACAAGTCAATATAGATTTCACGGCTACCATATGTATTATCTCTAAAGTGTTAGCAATACCTATATAAAGAGAACCAGCTCTGATACCAATTGCAGGACTGTTGAGCACATCTAGAGGGAATGAATAGAGTGTGTGCATGTACAGCAGAAAATAATCACCAGTTAATATATTAAGCAGTTATATATTATGGCAGATAAAAGATGATAAATAAAATACGGTAAAGTAAGGGTCAAGAATTCAAACTCAGAGACACAGTGATGTATACCGGTTTCCCTCTGAGAGGACTAGTCCAGTTGCGAGTACTCTTGCTCGCTATTAATCTACTATGGCACAAGCTTTAACTAAGCGCTTGCAACTCTTACAACACCGTGCTTGGCGACAAGTGTATGACTGACTTCACAACGTCGTGCTTGGCGACGAGTGAATGACAAACTCCAGAAGGCAATTGAAAAACTGGAACATTTTTTGAATGTAGCCTTCGACACAACTCTTCAACACCAAACTCTAAATTAAACAGAAACTGTACTGGCTTGGCTAAGAGTCGTAAAGGCTTTGATATGAAAGTAAAAAGCTCATAACACTTTAGATAGAGAAGAGAAGAGAAAAGATGAAATGGGATGATTGAAATGAATGGTAATTAACTTTATTTATAGTATTTTTTGGGGACCGAAATCGAGCAGAGTTCGGATGCTAGAATTTTGTGTACGAACGTTGGATGCAGATTTGGTGGGAATTATATTTCGAATTTACCCAGACCGAACTCGAACCGAGTTCTGCCAGAACTATTGGCCAAATTTTGAGGGGTTTTGGGCTTTTTAATATGTGGACTTTTTGATAGATATTTGTGGATAGGTAGGCTACATATGAAGACCAATAGCCCTTTTGATGATGTCTTTTCCTGGACTCAATAAAAGAAAAAATATAGAATAAATATGAAGACCAATAGCCCTTTTGATGATGTCTTTTCCTGGTATTGAAGGCACATTTTTTCTTGACGGCAGTCGTCCAAAGATAAATAGATCTGGAAATTTGAATACCTTCCGAGGGCATGTGTCTGGACCATGCCATACTAGGAGACGCCTATGTCAACATCAATGATTGGCAATTTTTGTTCATAGACCATGCCATGCCAGCAGACGCCTGTGTCAACGTCAGTGATTGGTGATTGGAAATCTGAATACCTTCCAAAAATAATTTGTGCATGTGTCTGGACCATGACATGCCAGCAGACGCCTGTGTCAACGTCAGTGATTGGCAGTTTTCGTTCATAGGCTTTGCAGCTTACGAAATCCTTCCAGACAACCCGAAGGAAGGCGTATCTGTCAAAAGGTGCTCTTTTCGATTCTACTATGATACAGCTACCAAAATGTGGTATCGTCGTTCTTACGATGGGATTCTTCTTTGATATTTATTAAACGAGGAGGCGACCGAAGCTTTTCGGGAGGCCCATGATGGTACCTATACAGCTTAGCAACCCGATCCTAAGTGACAGGATTGACTCTTACGTATGGGCTATTACCGGCCTACTATGATGGTATACGCTATTGAGTACGCCAAAAAGTGGCATATCAGCCAATTGTACGTCGACTTAATTCATCGACCCTTGGAGCTTCTGACCCTATAGTCGCCTCCTGGCCATTTGAAGCCGAGGGTATGGACATCTTTGAGCCAATCACCCCTCCGTCATACAGAGGACATCGCTTCATCCTACTAATCATCGACTACTTATCTAAATGGGGGAAGTATTACCTCTGTCAAAGGTAAAAAGCTCGAAGGTTATCAACTTCATCAAGCGTCACGTCATTTACCGTTTCAGGGTACCCCGGAGGATCATCTACGATAACGGTCCACAATTCATAAGCCACGCATTCAGAAGGTTCTGTGATAAGAATCATATCCAGAACGTAGCATCGACCGCTTACAATCCGACAGCAAACGGATTGGCTGAAGCTTTCGACAAAACTATCATCAAACTACTCTAGAAAGTTGTGTTGTCTAATAAATACGACTAGGACGAGAAGCTACATAAATGCCTTTGGGCCTACCGTACGTGGGTACGAACTCCGACGGGCAACCCACCATTCTTCTTGGTATACGGGAGCGAAGCCATGCTTCCTATTAAAATCTAGATCCACTCACTTCAAGTGGCCATCACGAACCAGCTGACGGAGGAAGACAATCAACATCATTGGTTACGAGAGAAATAATAATCAGAGTGTAAGTGCAGAATATAAATAGAGATCAAAGAAGCATACGTAGACACAACAGTTTTTAACCTGGTTTCCCTCGTGGAGGACTAGTCCAGGCCTGAGAACTCTTGCTCAGGATTGAAATCCACTATTTGTGAAATAGCGTACAACCACGTGCCTTTACTCAGAAGAGCTCGCCAACTTTATACAGATTTGCGGATGGCGAGACTTAAAATTGTCCAAGTAACTTTTTTAAAACTCTTGCACACAAACTTCTAGTTGACTCGCACTGAGCACCTTCGGGACTTGAAAAGTTTTGTGGCTAGTTAGATAAGAAGAATAAGCTCTTAAATGTATAGGCTATAGGAGAAGAGACGATTGGATGATTGAAAATGAGAGAAATCAAGGCTTATATATGCTAGTCCAGATAGGCAGAGTTCGGTCAGAACTTTGTCCCAAATATTCAAATATTTAGCTGTTGGACAACTAGCACCCAGCAAGCCCTAAAAATCAGGTCCTAAAATTAAGGGGGCAGAGTTCAGCCCGAACTCTGTGTGGGGGCAGAGTTCGGCCTGAACTTTGTCTCCTAGAGGACAGAAACTTTAAGTGGGCTTTTTGGGCTTGACAGGTTTTGCAGTTTGTTTGGTGGATCTTGGGTATTAAGTCTAGGGTTGAGATACTCAGTGCGACTCAACTTACAATAGCCTAGATTCAATAAAAAGTAAAAATACAGAGTCGGATAACAAGTAATAGCAGCACTGTCGAAGCAGTCGTCAATGATGTCTGTCTTGAACTGATATGTGATGACGTTCTATTTTGGAGCTTGATGGAGCTTGATGTGTCAAGTTGGATTAAAGAGATATCGAATTGTTAATTATCAAGATTAGGTTGACTATGATCCAATTTTGGTCAATAATCTCCACCATTTTGATAATTGAAAAAATATAATATTTGTATATCGCAACATTCATACCTGGATACATGAAATAAAGATGATAGCACCCCTATAGATGAACATGTCAGCTCTCTCGTAAATAGATATGTCCTATGACAACTTCTAATCCAAGCAAGTACAACATAATATATATAGAAGCTCAAAGCACATATCAAGTATTCCCAAAGCAAATATCAAGTATTCTTCCCCTTTGTCATTTAGCAAAATAAAATAATGACGCCCCCATAAAAATAGACAAAGTGAATACATGCAATCACACAAGTTGGAACATAACCATAAAGAGAGAAAGTACTAGCAGTTTTTACCTCAATACTGAACCAAAGTGCATAGTTTTGAAGGAAATACAATGCATGAAGGAAATAGAAATACTACAACCCAAAGTTTTTAAAACTACTACATACAGCAAAATGAAACTATAGCCCAACATCAGTAGCATCCGCATGTAATAAACCATGACCATCATGGAGCACGGGATGGACCAGCAGAGTCTGAAGGGTCGCTGGCAGAGCGACGAGGTCAACAAAGGCCGCATCCGGGTCCAGATACCGCCTGACCTATGTGTCGCCAATACGGTAACCTTCGCGAGAAGGGTCCTGTATGATAGGGAACGACATAGTAGGATGGGTGGCCAGGGTGTACTGGAGGTCGTGCAGCGAGTTGCTGATAGCACTCATCTGAAGGGTGGTACGGTAGTCTAACTGGGTCCAACGGTCGTCTTCCAAACGGAAGCGGTCGTACAACATCGCCTGGATAGAATAAAGAGTAGCAGGAGGCTCGGGCTCAGGAGCATCAGAGTCAGAACATGCAACAGCAACATTAGTCCTATGTGCCTTAGATAGAGATGCAGGAGCAGGTAGGAACTGACAGTCATCAAGAGGGATATTGAAGGCACAAAAATCTTTGGAAGGTACATGGCATAGACTAAGGATTTTGGTTTTGGTCTCGCACGAATCATCCAATCCATCATCGTGCGAGGAAAGTTGAACGGAAGACAAAAGTGAAGATGATATAGAGCCGATATCTCAAGATAAGTGACTTCATCGGTAGATCCCACTTTGGGCAAGATCGAGGAAAAGATGATCCGATGGAGTTCATAAAAATAGTTGTTGAGATATTTAGCTCGAAGCTTGCGAGGACGTGTGTTAGGAGAACACAATGCATCCTTGAAACCTTCAAGAGTGGGATCACCGGGGAATTGGAACTGTCGGGCATCAATAAGTTTTTCCTAAGTGTTTGGTTCTGGGAGGTCAATGTAATCGTAAAGTTCAAAATCATCAAAAGATATGTCAATGCCGGCGACATGAGAATAAATTCTAGTGTCGTCATGAGTTACATTACAGTAAAACATCTATATGGTATTAAGATAGACAAGAGATGAAGTTGTGACAAGTTCATCGAGGCATAAATCGTAAAAAAAGTGCGTCATATGCCGAAAAAATTATAAAGTTTATCGGATGGCCCGAGAACACACTACGTGAGCGAAAGTCCATGTACCACTCAATGGATGCATCCAATGAGACAAAAAATTACTCATTGTAGGTGTTGGAATTTGGTGGAGCTGGTGGATTGAACAAAGGATGACTAGAAGGAGGAGGAGGGTTAGGTGAAGATGTCCCCTCACTTCTCAACCTCTTTCCTCTACCAAATAACTTTGGAGCCATTGATAATAAAAAATGAATTTGAAAGAGATGAAAAATAAGAGTTATACCTCACAAATGTAGTTGGAGATGGAAGAGATCCACCAAAAACCCTTAGATCTTGAGTTTGGGGAAAGATTGCCCTAAGAATTGAGTTTTCTAGGGTTAGGGTTTGAGGAGAAAGGGTTTTGAGGGGGGTATAAGAAGAGAAAAGTGATGTGAGAGAGAGAGAGAGAGAGAGTTCAGGTATATGAGCATTAGGGCCAGCAGGTCGGGTTAAATCGTGGCCGTTAGATCAAAAATTGGATGGCCAGGAGCAGCTGGGGGTTCTAGATGCAGGCACACAGTGTTCGGCCCGAACTCCGTATAGGGCAGAGTTCGGCCCGAACTCTGTATAGGGCAGAGTTCATCCCGAGTTCTGTGTCTCTGGCTCCAGAACAGAAAAGGTTTAAAAAGACATTTTTGATATAAAAAACCTTGAATTTAAAATTTTGAATCTTATAAGCCATAAAAATAGTGTAGCCATATAATAAATATTGTTTAAAACGATGATCATTACAGTGAAACTACTTTAGGTTAGCTGTAGGGTCCAGATCCCAGCAAGCGGTAGTCCGAAGACTAGTGCACCGTGTCGCTTAGGCTTTTACGTCTTGTTGTCAGAAGGCCCCTTTCGACTTGTACCCAAAGCAATGTTACCATGAATGATATACATTATAACCGTTATTTACGTAGTACATCTTATTGTATGACAGTTTTATCAAAAATTCCTAACTCTCGACGAAGAAAATTGAAGCACTCTTCGGCTAGTGGTTTTGTAAAGAAATTTGTTAGCTGATGTTCATTGTCAATGAATTCTAAATTAGTAGTGTCGTGCCGTTGATGATCACACAAAAAATGATGTCTAATCTCTATATGCTTTGTGCGTGAGTGACATACTGGGTTCTTGGTCAAATTTATTGTACTAGTATGATCACATAAAATAGGTATGCGCTTGAATAGTAAGTTATAGTCTTCAAGAGTTTGCTTCATCCACAGAATCTGTGCACAACAATGACCAGCTGCGATGTACTTAGCTTTTGTTGTGGATAGTACGACATAATTCTGCTTCTTGCTAAACCATGAGACTAAAGCCTTTCCTAACAAATGACATGTGCCGCTGGTACTCTTACGGTCGACTTTGCATCCCGCAAAATCCGCATCGAAATATCCGATTAATTCAAAAGAAGTGGTTTTGGGATACCCCAAGCCTACCATAATCATTCCTCTAAGATACGCTTAATAGCGGTCATATGTGATTCTTTAGGATTAGCTTGATATCTAGCATATAAGTAAATGCTAAATATAATATCGGGATGACTAGCAGTTAAATACAATAGACTACCAATCTTTACTCTATACTTATGTTGATCAATCAGTTTACCTCTTTCATCATATTCCAGCTTTCTTGTAGTAGCCATAGGAGTGCTGATAGGTTTGATGTTGTCAAGCTCGAACTTTTCAGCATGTCCTTTGTATACTTCGACTGACTGATGAAGACGCCTTGCGATTATAGTTTGATTTGCAGTCCAAGGAAGTAGTTGAACTCCCCCATCATGCTCATCTCAAACTCGTTCTGCATACATTTGGCAAAATCTTTACATAGGCCCTCATTAGTAGACCCAAATATGATATCATCTACATAGATTTGTACTAGTAAAACAGTGTCATCAAGGGTTTTTATGAAAAGTGTAGTGTCAATTTTTCCTTTTGAAAAACCTTTATCAAGTAAGAAAGTACTAAGGCATTCATACCAAGCTCGAGGAGCTTGTTTGAGGCCATAAAGAGCTTTCTTAAGTTTAAAAACATGGTCAAGAAATTTGTGATTTTTAAAACCAGGAGGTTGCTTGACAAAAACCTCTTCTTTAATAAAATCATTTAGAAAAGCACTTTTCACATCCATTTGAAAAAGTTTAAAGTTTTAGGAATTTACAAAGGCACAAAGTATCCAAATAGATTCAAGTCGTACAACAGGAGCATACGTCTCATCGTTGTCGATACCCTCCTCTTGGTCGTATCCTTGAGCTATGAGACGAGTCTTGTTGCGAGTGACCGATCCGTCTTCATTAACTTTGTTACGAAAAACCTATTTGGTACCAATAATTGAATGATCAGCAGGTCTAGGAACAAGTTCCAAGCCTGATTTTGTTCAAATTGGTTGAGTTTTTCTTGTATTGCAGATTCAAAATTCATTGTTAAAAGCTTCTAAAACATTTTTAGGTTCGATTTGAGAAATAAAAGCAGTGCTAGCAATAGAATCATTTAAAGAAGATCGAGTAGTTACCCCTTTCGATACCTCACCTATTACCAAGTTTTCTGGATATGAAGGTTTGAATTGGAAATTCTTTGGTAAGCTCTCCAAAGAACTGGTTTTGGGTGGTGTATCCACAGGAGTGGAAGTTGATGGTTTATCATCATCGGGAATGATAGCTATACTATTGTCCTCATCAAAAGTTATGTTAGTAGACTCTTCAACAATTATGGAGCATTTGTTGAACACTCTATATCCCTTACTCTTGGCAGCATAACCAAGAAGAATTCCTTCGTCAGCTTTGGCATCAAACTTGGCTAAGTTGTCATTGGTTTTCAAGATAAAGCAGCGACAGCCAAACACTCGAAAGTAAGAATTAGAGTTTTTTAAAACCAAAGCTCATAGGGTATTTTCTTCGAAATAGGTCGAATCAAAACCCTATTCAAAATATGGCACGATGTGCTGACAACTTCTGCCCAAAAATATTTCGGAAGAGAAAATTGATTCAGCATGACTCTAGCAATATCGGCAAGAGTCCTATTCTTTCACTCCACAACACCATTTGTTGAGGAGTTCTAGGACAAAAAAACTCATGATTAAAGCCATTTAAATCACAAGACATTTTAGCAAAAACTTTAAAAATTGAAATGGTATCATTTTTATTTGTAACAAAGAAAACTAAAGTGAATCTTGAAAAATCATCAACAATAACGAAAGCTTAGAGTTTTCTGCCAAGACTGACTACTCTACTAAAACCAAATAAATCCATATAGAGTAATTGCAAAGGTCGAGTGGTACTTACAATATTGATGGATTCAAAAAAAGATTTTGTAGCCTTATTCTTTTTACATTCGGCACATACCGTATCCTTTTGAATATAATTTTAGGCAATCCTCTACTAGCTTCTTAGTAGATAGTCTCAATATGGTATCCATGTTAGCATGACCAAGACGCTGATGCCATAATAGTCTTTCATTATTGTGGGCGTAAAGGCATCTACCTGTACTGTTAGTATCTCTAGATAGATAGAAAATATATATGTTATCTTCCATTATCCCTTCGAAAGCGATGTCTCCAGATAATCTTTCATAGATAAAGCATTTAGTTTTACCGAACTTAATATCATATCCGTGACCAGCAAGATGACTAATGCTGAGCAGGTTATGCTTTAACTCGGTCACTAAACAGACATCCTTAATAACGGGAGAAGGAGGATAACCAATTGTACCGTTACCTATGATATAGCCTTTCCGATTCTTACCGAAGGATATATATCCTTCCCTTTTCATCGATAGTGTTTCAAATAGATTAGCATCTCCAATCATATGTCGCGAGCACCCACAATCGAGAATCTATTTGCTTCTAGTTTGAGAAGGAAGGTCCACCTACAACATGAGTAGATGTGACCTTCAGTACCCAGATTCTTGTAGATCCTAAAAAGTTAGTCTTCGGTACCCATGTTTATAGATTAATATCCATTAGTTTTCTAATCCTACACTGTGGTGATATGTGTCCATGTAAACCACAGTAACTATATGTTGCATACATATTGGTATTGGGTGCAGGATGATAGTGATGTCTATATTTGGGTGTAGGATGATGATAACTATGTGTAGTAGTAGGATGATGATAATAATTACGTACAGTAGCAGGATAATTATAACTACGTGTGTGTATTTTATGTGCTGCATGGAAGTAGGTGTACATAAAGGCATATTTTTGTGTGGTACGTGGATGAGTGTTCTTGTAATGATGTGCTCTCTTGTGTTGAGCCGTCTGGTCTTTAGTGTAAGTGTTGTGATTATGAGACTGAGTTTGAGGTTGAATAACCTGTTTACCCAGTCTAATCTCTAATTTCTTAGAGGCAACACGCAACTCATCACATTTAACAGTAAGACCATTTATTCTACCACTAGCAATCTTGTACTTATTTTTCGCTTCAACAATTTTTTTATTTAAAGCAGTGATATCATGTGTCTGCTTATCAATAAGAGATTCGGCATCGTGCAAGCTTAACTTAAGCTTAGATACCTCCTCAGCATTTTTCGTGGGTGTAGTGTTTCTAACATTTTCTAATAAGCATGAAAGTCTATGAATCTTGGCTTCCTGAGCCATGATTTTATCCTTAGCATGTTTATATTTGTTAATAACCTTTTTATGGTCTTCGAGTAGATCACTAAAGGCATCACCTAGTTCATCAAAAGAAAAGTCGTCAAAAGAATCATTTACTTTATCTGAAGTTGCCATTAGGCAGACATTTGCTATGTCTTACGGATAGTCCTCTTTTTTGTCTGAATTACCGGCTCCGCTTTCATGCCAGATGCTAGTGTTGGCATACTTCCTTGAGGTTGGATTTTTGTACGGCTTTTCATATCTGTTTCCTTTCTTTGCTATATGACAATCTTTTCTGACGTGTCCAGTCTTCTTGCATCCGAAGCAGGTGGGTTCTTTCTCATCATATTTTTGTTCCTTCTTCCTTCGGTTGAAGCGTAGAAACTTCTTAAAATTTTGAACCATGAGTGCTTGATCGTCACCTTCGGAATCATCGTCATCTGTTTCCTCTGAAATGGTTCTTTGGCAATGAGCTCTTAAGGCATTTTTTTCTTTTGGAGTAGGTTTTTCAAAATCTTTGAGGTCGAGCTCATGCGTCATCATCTTGCCCATCAGAATTTCTAGTGACATAGCCGTAAGATCATTTTCTTCGATAATCGCCGTGACCTTGGGGTTCCAGATCTTCGAAAATCCTCTTAGCACTTTACGTATCTTCTCATGGTTGGAATATACTTTGCCAAGGGAAGATAGAGGGTTGACGATGTCGAGGAATCTGGTAAACATCTGAGTAATCATCTCATTTGGCTTCATTTTGAATGCCTCATATTCTTATGTCAGACGGCTGATCTTTGATTTTTTAACTTATGTGGTTCCTTCATTAGTCACCTCCAGAAGCCTCTATACTTCGTGTAAGGTAGAGCATGTAGAGACCCTATTGAATTCAGTCCTGTCTATTGCACAAAAGAGAGCATTAATAGCCCTAGCATCTAGACTTGCCTGTTTCTTTTTCTGGTCAGAATATTTGTCGTGGGGTTTTTCAATAAGAGTCCCCTTGACAGCTATTCTGGCAGGTTTTTTGTAACCATCCGTAATGATGGTCCACAGATCAAAGTCTAGAGATTTGAGATGAAAACTCATCCTAGTTTTCCAATAGGTGTAGTTAGTTCCATCAAATAGGGGTGGCCTATTTGTGGACTGTCTTTTACCATAGTTGGAAAAGCTAGGTCGTATGGTTGCCATGGATCAGCTCTTAGGATCTTAATCCAATATAAGAGAACAGAGCTCCGATACCAATTGAAGTACGTATAGACAACTCAAGAGAGGGTGAATAGAGTATGTGCTGATAATACCCAATTAAAATAACTCTATTCAAGTCCACCCAACAGAAATAATAATCAGAGTATAAGTGTAGAATATAAATAGAGATCAGAGAAGCATATGTAGACACAGCAGTTTTTAACCTGATTTTCCTCAAGGAGGACTAGTCCAGGCCTGAGAACTCTTGCACATGATTGAAATCGACTATTTATGAAATAGCATACAACTACGTGCCTTTACTCAGAAGAGCACGCCAACTTCTTACAGATTCACAGATGGCGAGACTTAGAATTGTCTAAGTGACTTCTTTTGAAACTCTTGCACACAAACTTCTACTTGACTCGTACTGAGCACCATGGGGGCTTGGAAAGTTTTGTGGCTAGTTAGATCAGAAGAATAAGCTCTTAAATGTATATGCTATAGGAGAAGATTGGATGATTAAAATTTAAGAAATCAAGGCCTACATATACTAGTCCAGATAGTAGAGTTCGGCCAGAACTCTGTCTCAAATATTCAAATATTTAGCCATTGGACAACGAGCAACCAGCAAGCCCTAAAAATCAGGTCCTGAAATTATGGGGGCAGATTTCGGCCCGAACTCTGTGTGGGGCGGAGTTCGGCCCGAATTCTGTCTCCTAGAGGACAGAAAGTTCAAGTAGGCTTTTTGGGCTTGGCAGGTTTTAGAGTTTATATGGTGGAGCTTGGGTATTAACTCTAGGGTTGAGATACTCAGTGCGACTCAACTTACAATAGCCTAGACTCAATAAAAAGTAAAAATACAGACTCAGATAACAAGTAACAACATCACTATCGAAGCAGTCGTCGATGATGTCTTTCTTGAACTGATATGTGATGACGTTCTGTTTTGGAGCTTGATGGAGCTTGATGTGTCAAGTTGGATTATAACAGATGTCGTCTTGTTAATTATCAAGATTAGGTTGACTGTGATCCAGTTTGGGTCAACAGGGACTTGTTCATGATGCCAATCATTGGCAAGTTCCTAAAGAAGTGCTATGCTTGAAACACTTCGACATGTAATTCCATCTCCCCAGCAAGAAAACCTATGAAATCGACAACCGAGTTCATCCCCCTTGATCATGATATGTCTCTGGAGCCTAGCTGCTCTAGGGCATTCCTTCATCGTCTCCCCAGTAGAAAATGTCCAAGTCCACATCACCTCTGAGTTGTTTTCCTACATCCCCACAAAGCTTAGTATTACCACTCAGTAAGATGATGCTAAAATGAGTGTTTACCATGTCTACATTACCTCTGAGTAAACACACTATCCAGCAACCCTTGTGATGTTACATCTCATCCATAAAACATCCATGTCCATATCACCTCTGAGTTGTTGTTTGTATCCCCCCAAAGTCTTTTCTTACCATGTTCATATCACCTCTGAGTAAGAAAATTCTACCACCAACCCCATGTTTACCATGTCCACATTACCTCTATGTAAACATGTCGGTTCTCTCACTCAACTTATCATCTGTACCAAAAAACCAAGGTACGCCAAAGAAGATTAAGTCCACAAAAATATAAGTTCATGACAAATGAGCAGGTAAAAGTTTTTTATTTCTTTTTCATCAAAAGAAGAAAAAAAGCTACATAGCAAAAAAGAAACAACTACATCTTAGAACGACAAAAGCAAAAAAAGTACAAAAGTAGAACAAAATCTAAGGGTCGACAGGAAGCTCGTCGATACGACGCTTCAAAGCCTTGGCCCTGGATTCGACATTCGCTAAGACCAGGCATTCAGCTTCACGATGCATCGCTTTCTTATCCACTGAGGCTGCATGCTTATCATCCAGCTCCTTCTAGTGAAACAAATTGGCCACATAGCGAGTAAACTTTGCCGCTTCCTCCTTAAGTGCGATGTGGACAGCCTGCGCTCGTTTAGATTCTTCTAAGACTTGAGTCCGCTGCTCCTAGAGAATGCAAATCTTGGCATCAACCTCCACCAGATGGACATCAAGAGATTCCCGTAGACCAACCTTCTCCTCTATAGTTAAAGTTAACTCTTGCTCTTTGGCCTTAGCTTTGGCCAATTCTATTTTCCAGACGGCCATAGTAGCCAAATAGGCTGATTCAGCCTCGACCACTAGCTTATCATTCTCTTCTTCTATCAAAGAGGAAAGATCATTCTACCAGATACTATGGAGCTCAAAAAGATGAAGATCATGTTCAGCAACCGAGGCCTCCATGATCTCGACCATATAGTCATGACCCTGGTGAGATCGGATCAACCTGATGTGTGGGATTGCCATTGCCTTGGCTGTCGCGAAGCTTTCGTCCTCCTTCAATACGATGGACACCCCTCCTTAACATCTTATACACAGCCTCGATGACAAAATTCATGTACTCGTATACGTCGGCTAATATTCGAGGCGTCATAGGGGGTGCCATCGGAATCCTCATGTGAGCAGGAAGAATAGCAAAGCTCACCGATGGCGCAACATCTTGGCTTGATGGGGCAGCCGTCACCTTGCTCGTCGAACCCCCAGCCACCTAAACTATGGGGTTTGAGTCCCTTTGAGCAAACCTTGACCCAAGGATTGTCGGGATCAAAGCATCTGCAAACCCTATTTGACTACTAACAGTCTCGAGGTCAAGAACTATGGTAGCCAAACCCGTTAAAGGACCCATCATAGTCCCCCAAGTGGTTTGGACAGAAGGAGATTCTTCCATCATAGTGCCCTTGCCCTTGTTAAGATCTACTTCGAAGGGTCCACCAACATCGAGGCCCACCATAGAAGGCTCAAAAATAGTACCTACTGTCGGGGCAGGCTCCTCTACTCCACCTCCTGAAATGGAAGCAGGCGTAGGACTGGGAGGCAGAGCAGCTTCCTCTATCTCACTTTCTACTGGGATAGGAGTAGGACTCGACAACGGAGTCGGTTCTTCCATCTCGACCTCCGTCACTATGAGAGGAGTAGGATTCAGCTGCAATTGCTTCCTTCCTATCATGATCAGGGCAGAGCTCGGTCATAACCACCCCGGGCTAGTCCTCTCCGCCTATTGTAGAGTCCCCCTCTACATCTTCAATAGCGTCATCTGGGATGGCTTCCGAAAAAGACGAGTCCCAATCGACTTCTTCCTCCAAAGGGTCTTGCATAACCTCCCCCTTATTGGTCTGGAAAGAGGTCTCCCTACCAAGGCCCTCAGACGGTTGCTCCACTGTCCGCTAAGGCCCCACTTGATCTGTATCTTCTAGAACGTTCGATGGGGTTTGTTTAATATTTTTGGACGCTACCACATCAATGGAGTCATCCTCAGTATAGTCAAAGGCGGCAGAACATCCACTTGAACGACATCAACTAGGTCTTCCTCTATCGGAGACTTCACAATGGAAGGAATACGCTCCTCGGAAGAGCTGGCAACTTCCTTCTCAAAAGGTTTGCCCGGACCTCGCTTCGAAGTATGTGACTTCTTCTTCATCGCCTCCTGTAAAAAATAGAATAAAAATAAGAAGGGAAAGACCATCTTTACCTCTTAAAAGTCGACATTGATCTACTTACCGTAGCGAGGGTGGGCTCTGTCGGTCCACCTGCGGGTAAAACTATGGTGGCTCCTGACTTGGTTGCCAAAACTTTCCTTGGCTACTTTGGCGTAGACGGACCCGCATCCGTTGAAGCACGTCTCTTCAACTGAGTATTCGTAGATTCCTCCCGCGAGTCCTCCACCCTTGCTACTGGGTTGTTGCCGGCATTATAGCATATGGCAGGCAATACGTCCGGGCTTTCGTGAGAATGGTTTCAGATGCCTCAAGCTGGGTCCCGACAATGAAACTAGTCTTCCTATTGTACCCAGGAGATATTGTGTTCGCCGAACAAAAAAGCTTGACGGCAGAATACAAGATATACGACCTAGGATTCTGAAGGGGAGCAATAAACCACACCTCTATACACCTACCATTGTAGTACTACCAACCGCGGGCTCTATCAAGCAGGCTCCCTACAAACCTCAAGCAAGTACTTGGGTTGTTCAACATCAGCCGAGTACAACCGAACTGGCAAGCAAAATAGCTTGGTAGATACGGCTCCAGGAAGCAGTAGTTCCTGTTCCGATATACTAAATGTGAATGTCGGATGCTTTATAGCCAGCAAAACCCCCAAACTGGAAGGAAAATAGCATCTACGCCTTTATCCACCAGTCCGTCGTCTGCCTCAAAGCCCAGAAAAATTGGACCAACTTTAGAGATGTCCCACCCTTGAAGCTGGGATAAGATCTTCTACAAACTGGAACGCCGGTATGTAACCACTTCCTTCTGCGGTAGCGACAGATAAAGGTATTACCAGCAATATGCTATTCCTCGGTGCCAGGGCTTATCACATTGGGGTGATGTAATATCAAACACCCCATCAGATATTGGTAAGGCAGTTCCGCTCGAGAGAAGTTCCCACTCCTTCCTTTTGGGGCTATGACATTCACCGCCAACTCTCTATGACCCCGCATCAGGTTGCATACCATTGCGGGAAGTACAACTAAAGGACGACCGAACACCAGTTTCACAATAAGCAGGATAAGGTTTCTGGTCACCCTCTCTACAGAATCTCATCCACCAGGGAACACATAATCTCAAATCAATATCATCAGAAAGGCAACTAGCACCGCCTTCGACGACATTTTGTGCGAGTAGTGCCAGAAGCAGCTGTAGTTGTTGTCGGTGGGCTCCCTATTTTCGTCCTTATGCAGATTTCGTTTGCCAAACTTCTTTATTTCGGCAATAATTTTCGCATGCGTGATACCCTGGGGAGTAGTAAAGCGAACCTTCGTCGGATCGATATTTTCCTGAGAAAAGACATAATCTCTCCAAACGGTCACATGAGGTTGTGCCTTAATCTTATCCTTCCGCTGGTAGAGATAATGGTGGCTCACTACTTCTTTAAAGACCGCCCTCATTTTCTGATCCTTCTCTTCCAAAGCGGAGAGCTCCTCATTCATTGAAAAATACTCTTCGTACGGCTCAGTCCCCCAAGGGAGTTTCGAGATCTCAAACATCTCATGAAATGCCAATCCTAGTTCCCCTACTGGTGTATAGAATGTCCCGGTGTGAGAATTGTACAGCTCCATGAAGGCCAGAAACATAGGCTGGTTTATCTCTATGCCAGTCTGGGTAGCCTAGATGGCAGAGGTCAAACCAATCTCCCTGAGATCATTCTTGTACTTCGCCAAGATCCAACATGTCAGATCATCCCACTTTGGCACATGCTGACACCAACCTTTGACCCGAAATTCCTCTTTCGGATATGAAATCTTTGCCGCCAACATAAGATTAACAAATGTTGAGGCACTGAAGGCAACGATTTGCTGGGGAACATTGCTGTATATGCTTCCAGGATACAGAACTCGCAAAGAGTAAGAGGTCCCGCCTTGCGTAAAAGTAAAAGTATCCTTCTGGTCAGAAACGGAGTCAATCCGGAAGGATACCAAAATTTCCCCTCCCTGGTGTAGAAGCATGAAAAATCTCTGCATAATACAAGGGGCAGAGGCGCAGGTGGTCAAGCACGCCAATAGCAAAGACAAAAGTCACAAACAGATAAAAATCTCAGAAGTCCTTTTTTATTAATCTTGGCTACAAGAGTCTGCTACAGACTCGTCATGTTTATATAAAAGACTGTATAAAGACATAATTACAAGGATCTGTTACAAAAAACTTTGTGATTACATGTGCCGAATTGAAAACTCCTATGGATCTACGCCGGGGTTACTCTTCACAGTGTGATCGTCATGGAGAGAGGTACTGTGGATAGAAGATGTGAATATAGTCTCCATCAAAGTCTCTACCACATCTTTCCCTCTCCAGACGCGCAGCACTTCCGGAAGCAGCTATTGGCCCACCGAAAGCTCAGGCTACAGCATAGCAGGAAGGCCCTTTTTCAAAAGGGCATCAACTTTCGAGGCTCTTCTAGCCTAACAAAAGCATGTCGTCGTCAATGAGCAGGGCAGAGCACAACCTGTGGCTCTCCGGGTTGGCCATCCACCCACAAGCTAGGTCGTCAGGACCTCCAAGACCTCTAAGGCATCGCCCAGGTTCGAACTCCTCATGAGCAGCTTTCCAACACGTTCCGAGGCTCATCAACAGTTTTTCTACGAAGGCATAGCCTCTTTGAACGAAGGAATCCTCAACCAAAATCCGACTTAGGCAAGGCTAACCGCCGTTCAAAGCTAAGTCTGGATCCAGCATGGTGTTGAAGGACAAGAAGAAGAAGAATACGTGACTCTTCGAAAGAAACTCCCCCTTTATATAGGGCAAGAGTGGTCCAAAATGCAGGCCACATAGACGAAGGTCAAAGTTCTCACATTAATGGGATGAACCTAGGACTCAGCATGATGAACCTCATTAAATAAGTTCATTCGACTAAGTCATAGACTATCCTAGGACCAGTTGTAATTCCCCAAGTAATTATGGCAATTAAGATGGAGTCATTCATTAAGGAGCGGTCATTCAATGCTCTTTAAAAAAGACTTTAGCTAATGCCTTCAATCCAGAGGTGCAGCTACAATCCTTCGCCAACCTCAGGTGCAGACTGTAATGTTTTCACACTACCTCAACTCCAATGATGTAGCACTCTGCTCCAACCCAAAAGCTCAACTACTTTTTGTCAGAGTTTTGGGAGATACCATTACATCCAACACAAGTCCGCCTGCCGCTCCAAAAGCACCATAACCTCGTCAACCTGAAGCACAAGCCTACTCGTCGTCCTAAAGCATAGTGACTTTGTCGCTCAAACACAGCCTTCTTGTCGCTCATACGCACAGAGGCTCCGTCGCTTCGAAGCATAGTTCACTCATCGCCTGAAAGCACAGAGGCTCCATTTTCTCCAGAAGAATGGTCTACTCGTCGTCCCGGAAGCGCAGCAGTACTCAGACCTCGCCAGAGGCACAGGAAGCATGGTTCCACCTAGTCGGTTTGCTTAAACCGACTCTCTCAAAGATAGGATTGGGGTCAATCATGATTGATATCTTATCAAATTGATTTAAATCTTAGACGAGGATCAATCAGAATCCAAATCTGAGATAAAATTCCAAGATTTACTCAGCTATATCCGAACAAGTAAATCGGCACACGCCATGTGTCTCCTCCTTCGGTTATTTTGATAACCACCAGAGATCTCGATTAAAGGATATCTCAATGTTCGCCACCTATCAGTGCCACAAAAGCCTGCACCGTGTAATGATGGCAGATTCCTTCACATCTCAAAACCCTAATGCACATCGCATATGTGCTCTCATCCCCGATAAATAGAAAGAGTTTTCCTTCAACAAGAGGAGAACCACCAAACATCCAATCTCCAGCTCCAGGCATCCTCTTGATCGGCAATCCTAGAGTTCCATCAAAGGCATCAAAAAGTCAGAGCACGTTCAACCCGTCGTTAGATCGCCAATGGAGTAAAGGAGCTGCTGCAGTGCTCGATCTCCACCGTCATACTTTTCCAGAAACTCTTCCCCCTGTACTTAGAATATCATGTTTAGGACTTTCTTCTCTGTACACAGGTCTTTTTACGTTCAATAAACAAAAAGTTTGTTCAATGCCATAACAAAGACTCTGTCTTCTCTCATGCTGGAGATCAAGAGAAATTTGGTACCCACTGCCTCCACACCTACCCCTGGTCCAGCAGCCAATGATGGATCCAGCAAACTGTCCACCGTCTATTAGGTAGGACCATCGTCAAATACTTCATCGACTACAGGCCCGATAAAGTCAACCAAGATACAACAAGCCATCATGCTCACTACGATGCCAAAGAGAAGCAAGTAGCACTCCAGAAGATGGGGATTTGGCAACCACATCCTGTCGAGTGGGACAACGTAGTTTATCCTCCCAAGTACAATCATCAGACGCTCACACCCTACGAGGGAAACGAGTCTCCCCGACGATAATTGAGATACTTTGCCTTAGTGACAGGGTACTTGCCGAAGGACGACGCCCCCCTTACCAACATCTTCATAGGAGCTCTGCAGGGGGTAGCCTATGAATGGTTCTGCAGCCTTTTGGACGATTCTATTTCATTGTTCGAGGACCTAAAGAATCTATTCGTAGATCAGTTCTATGAAAGAGGGATGGACATGACAATGTCAACTCTCATGGAGGTCGTCCAGAGAGAGAAGGAGCATGTTCGTGCATACATTGAGCGATTCGATCAGGAAGCTTTAAGGCTACCGCCTGGTATGTCCGAGTCCATGCTTATGGACTCATTCCGCAAGAACATGCTGCCTGTGATAAAATTGTGGCATAGTGCTCCTTGCACAGAGTGGACGCCTTTCATTACAGAGGCGGATGTGGCACAAAGGAAAGCCCAGGATGCGCAGCTCCTGGGACTGAACTTTCCTTCTCTCGAAGGCAAGGGGAGACGTTCGTCTAGCAACAACCACAAGGACGGAAAAGGCAAGCAGGCCATGACCATCAACATCTCTAAAGGTTCGGTAACCAAGAACCCTAAGTCTGCAGAAGCACAGAAGCTAAGGGAGACTTACTCCTTCAACGACGAGGATACGCAGGAACTCTTCAATATGCTGACGAAGAGTGGCAAGGTGTCTCTCCCAACACTAAAGTGCCCCGATGAAGTGGGGAAGGTGGACAACCCTAGATACTGCCATTATTATCAGTATGTCCACCATTCGACATGAGATTGCTACGTATTGAAAGGACAGATTCAGTGCCTCATCGACGCCAAAGTTATATCACTTGACTATGTAGAAAAGACTATCACGGCCAACATAGTTACTCTCCAGTTTGGAAGTTTCCCAACCACGGAGGCACAGGACGGGGTCGTCCCTATCCCGAGGGGGACAATGGAAGTAGTCAATCTTCCATCAGCACGTGACAAAGCTCAAGGGCTCATCCCATTCTCCATGTAGCAAGGCGAGGTCATGTGGGTCTACCCTAACCTGACTTCCGATATGATGGTGCCTATAACCCCTTCTGTCAAAGGGAAAAAGGTCAGGATATGTCGTATGGACTCGGTTTCGACCGATAATACCTAGGTGACCACTCGCTCGGTACCGCGATAAAAAGAGATCCAGGCTCCAGAGGAGGCAGTGCCTCTACTAACTATAGCCCCTGTTCCTAATGTATCAGAGACAGGCCCATCTCAGACTCCTGCCGTAGATAGGAAGAAGCAAAAGAAGGTTCGCTTTGACAAGCCTCTCAGAAAAGACTTAAAAGTAGGGCCTATGAAACCATACAACTTTGATATACTGGCACAGCTAACCAACATCTTGACTAGATTGTCACTTTTCAAGATCCTCCGTCTCTCCAAAGAGACCCGGGATGCGCTCAGCGAAGCTTTGCAGAATGTCGAGTACTTCCTCACTCAGATGCGATCACCAAAAGAAGAACTTGCGGCCTGCCCACATTATCACAACATGGTCGAAGTGATCCCCAGTGTCACCTTCACCTAACAAGACATGCTGCTGAAGAACAACTAGCACAATAGGCCTTTGTACTATACAGGATATGTCGGTGCCATTAAAGTCGATCGCATCAACAACGACCCGGGCTCTGATCTCAGCATTATCCTAAGGAGTCTGCTCCAAACTCTAGGGATTCTGATGCATCGGCTGACTGCATCAAACACAACAATCAGTGGCTTCAACGCGAGAAAAGGCGTGCCTCTAGGCCAAATTGGCTTGAAGTACCAAATTGTCGATCTCTACACTGAAGTGACTTGCTATGTCATCGATACTGAAATAAATTACAACATGTTGTTGGGACGACCATGGATCCATGAGTACATAATCGTTCCTTCTACCCTCTATTAGTGCATGGAGTACGTGGCCAGCGACGGGACTATCAAGATCGAGTTCGCTGACATCGACCCGTTCCGGGGACTTGAAGCCTACTGTACGGATGCTGATCTATACAAGTCAGTCCCTTGGGACGATGAGGGCAATAATGCTGATTACGAGGCAGAGACGGCCTTAGGAAGCATAGCGTTTACCGAAGAACCTCTAAAGGTTCAACTGAAGGGAAGACCCCCAAGGTGTCTACGCCTCTCGTCGTCAAGCTTCGAGGCAGAGCACCACCTTTGCCCTCAATAACGTCAGATAATGGCCAGGAGCCAATGCGAATAAGGCTACCTCGGAGGTCCACAAAGTCGACCATGAAGGCACAGGAGCCTCCAACCACGACCCCTTTGGTGATCAAATTAAAAGGGAAACGTCCTTCTCCTCCTCCCTCGACAACCCTAGTCTTCACTGATGAGGAGCTAGAAGACTACATCTGCGCCAAACCGGAAGCGTACTCTTTTGATGATGTAATCCTCTGGGATAAAATCTCTTATTTTATTAATAGAAAGTTATCTTCGAATTACTCTTGTGTATATTGGAACACTAAATATTTCCTAGACAACTCTCTATGTAAGCTGCAAATGCAAGTGACAACCACTAACCATGCGAGCCAAGTTGTCCCCTTCTGGGGTGCCTACTTCTTCGTTCTAGCAAGGAGAAAAGAAGAGGAACCCATTATCTTTGGTCGAGTGGAGCATCCTCAACGACTAGCTCCCGAAGATCCAGAATTCGACAGCGGTAAGATGCAGCTCTACTGCTACGCTACTCAGGCCAAACACCTCATACAGAAGATGGGTTACGACCAGAACAGTATCAAAGGGCTCAACTATGGTAAAGGCTGGTGCCTTCCCTTATGAATTCGAGTTCCAAAGGGAAAGGTCCAAAACTATTACCAGCGCACCCGTCGGGGGTTGGGTTATATTACGCCCACTTCCACTTCAGAAGGCTCGTAGACAGAAGTCATGATGCACTCACACTCTTTTGACTCCTCAACCTGGAACTTCGATACCAGCACCGGCCAGGTCTTCAAAAGGATGCTGTCAGCTAATATGGCCTCTACAAGCCCTCCAGTCGAAGACGAAGACAAAGCGGACCAGTACTTTGAAGATGAACCTTAGGCTTAACGCCTGGGATTTTAGTAGGAATGGTGCCGTGCGCAGTCCGAATCTCCCACATCTCAGTAAGTGTTCATGAATTTCTTTAAAAGAATTCATCCCTTCTATACGTTTCCCTAGCGAAAAACCTTTCACATTCGTATTACCTCTGGATTGATTCCCTACACCTTAGTCAAGTCGCGTCTACCATGTCCACATTACCTCTGAGTAGTCGCCTACCCCATGATGACTCCATGTTGTCATGACCACCTAAAAAATATTTCACATCCATATTACATCTGAAGTATTATTCTATATCGTGTCTACCATGTCCATATTACCTCTGAGTAGTCACACTTTTCCTATGATAGCCTTGAGTTGTCATAGTTCTCTAGAAAAAATATTTTATGTCCATATTACCTCTGAACTGTTATTCTAGAAAAGGGTACTTACCATGTCCATATTACCTCTGAGTAGGCAACCCTTCCATAACAACCCCCCACGGTTGTTACTCATAGAATCCTTCACGTCTATATTACCTCTGAGTCGTTCTATACCCCCGTGGAGTCTATCATTGCCATGTCCATATTACCTCTGAGTAAGGAAAATGTCTCTACAAAAATTCTCGTGTTTACCATATCCATATCACCTCTGAGTAAACACCCAGTTTCCAATAGAGTCATCTACTCTAAAGTGAATTCATACTTATGTACAAAATACACAACTATGACGACCTGATCCCCTACTACTAGGCGACGATCGACATCATCGCCACCTTCATAGGGTTCTTTATAGAACAGGTGTCGTGCCTGCAAAACTTGGAGGTTGATGCACTAGCTGGTCTCACTACTTTGCTGGCTGCCCCCGTTAGATCCCAATATACCATTACGGTGATAGGACGGGAGCTAGTCTATCCAAAGAATTCTCTACGCATATGTCAAAGATGCTCGCTACAAGTAGATACTGACACTCGAGATTGGCGATTTCCATTCATAGACTACACAGTCTACGAGATCCTGCCTGAAGACCCAAAGGAAGCAGCTTCCATCTGAAGATGCTCACTCAGATTCTTTTATGACACAGCCACCAAAATATAGTATCGTCGTTCATACGATTAACTCCTCCTACGGTGTTTGTCTCAGATAGAGACGCAAAAGGCACCGAGAGGCACATGATGGGACTTAAGGAGTCCATCAGCCTGGTCCTAAGCTACAAAACTGTCAGCATCGCTTGGGCTATTATTGGCCCACCATGATGGTAGACGTCGTAGAATATACAAAAAAGTGTCGGGCATGTCAGTTTCATGCTGACTTCATCCACCAACCTTCAAAATATCTACACCCTACGGTGGCCTATTGGCTATTCAAGGCATGGGGAATGGACATCATTAGGCCGATCGACCCGCCCTCCTCTAAAGGACACCATTTTATCCTCGCCATCACGAACTATTTCTCCAAATGGGCAGAAGCAGTACCATTGATAGAAGTAAAAACCTCCAATGTGATCAATATTATCAAGTACCACGTCATTTACCGCTTCAGAGTTCCTAGGAGGATTGTCTACGACAATGGTCCCCAGTCCTTAAGCCATGCGTTCTATCGGTTTTGCGACAAGAACCAGATTCAAAATATGGCGTCAACGGCTTACAACCCTACGGCTAAAGGACTAGCCGAGGCATTCAACAAAACCATCATCAAGTTGATCAAAAAAGTTGTGTCTTCTAACAAACGCGACTAGAATGAGAAGTTAGGCAAATATCTATGGGCTTACTATACGATCGTTCGTACACCCACGGGAAGCACACCATTCTCTCTTGTCTATGGGAGCGAGGCAGTCCTTCCCCTGGAGATCCAAATCCTGTCCTTACGGGTAGTCATCACTAACCAGCTGACTGACGAAGACAACCATCGTCGACGGCTACAAGAGTTAGAGGCACTAGACGAAAAATGCCTGCTAGCGCAACAAAGAATCAAGCTTTATCAGGCTTGTATTTCTGGTGCCTTTAACAAAAAGGTACGAGAAAGAACATTTTAAGTGGACAACCTTGTCTGGGCATTCCGAAGACCATTGGTGATGACTCACAAAAGGGCAGAAAAGTTTGAACCCAAGTGGGAGGGACCGTTCGTTATAGAGACGGTCTACTTTAATGGTGCCTACCGGCTGGCGAAACCTAATGGCGACTTACTAACGATGTCCATCAATGGCAAGTTCCTGAAGAAGTATTATGCCTAAAGACAGAACTGGCATAGGCTTCCTCATCCCCTAAGGGTGCCTATGGGTTCTGGTAATGGGATTCCTCTCTTCTATATTTTTTCTCAAGGAGATGAAGCAATTCACGTCCATATTACCACTGGATTGCTCCTCTACACCCAAAATTGCGGCTACCATGTCCATATTACCTCTAAGTAGTTGCCCTGTCCTTGATTGCTCCTATGATTATCATGGCTATCTAGAAAATAGTTCACATTCATACTACCTCTGAATTGTTGTTCTATATCCTATCAAAGATTATAACTGCCACGTTCATATTACCTTTGGTTAGGCATGTCTTTTATGATGACCCCTTGTCATGGTAATCAAAGGGCAAGGGAACCTTTCACCTGAGCTCGTTAAAGACAAAAAAATAAAGAGACAAAAAAGTCCTTATACAGAAGCACATGGCTACAAAGACCTATTACAGACTGTTCGTAGTTACATACACAGAAGCATTTAATGCTGAAGCTTAAGCAGGATGTCAGCATGGCAACAAAGGTGATGGGCATTTCGTCTAAAAGAGGCACGTGTTCATGCTTCCGTTCAAAGTACCCCGGGCTTGACCCAAGTTTAGAACACTTTGAAGGGGGTCTTGTAGAAGCATGAAAAATCTTAGCATAATACAAGGTGCAGATGCACATGAGATCAAGTACGCCAACAACAAAGACAAAAGTCACAAACAGATGAAAATCTCAGAAGTCTTTTTTTATTAATCTTGGCTACAAGAGTCTCTACAGACTCGTCATGATTATATAAAAGACTGTATGAAGATAGAATTATAAGAATCTGTTACAAAAGACTTTGTGATTACACGTGCCGAATTGAAAACTCCTACGAATCTACGCCGGGTTACTCTTTACAGTCTGATCATTATGGAGAGAGGCACGGTGGATAGAAGATGTGAATACAGTCCCCATCAAAGTCTTCACTACAGCTTTTCCCCTCCAAACGCGTAGCACTTCCGGAAGCACCTATTGGCCCGCCGAAAGCTTAGGCTACAGCACAGCAGGAAGGCCCTTTTTTAAAAGGGCATCATCTTCTAAGGCTCTTCTAGCCTAACAAAAGCTTGTCGCCGCCAATGAGCAGGGCAGAGCACAACCTGTGGCTCTCTGGGTTGGCCATCCACCCACAAGCTAGGTCGTCAGGACCTCAAAGACCACCAAGGCGTCGCCCAGGTTCGAACTCCTCATGAGCATTGTTCCAGCACATTCCGAGGCTCATCAACAGTTCTTCTATGAAAGCATAGCCCCTTTGAATAAAGGAATTCTCAACCAAAATCCGACTTAGACAAGGCCAACCGTCGCCCGAAGCTAAGACTGGAGCCAGCAGGGTGTTAAAGGACAAGAAGAAGAAGAAGAAGAAGACGTGACTCTTCAAAAGAAACTCCCCATTTATATAGGGGGAGTGGTCCAAAATACAGGCCACATGGCCGACGATCAAAGTTCCCACACAAATAGGATGAAACTAGGACTCAGCACGATAAACCTCATTAAATAAAGTTCATTCGAGTAAGTCCTAGATTATCCTAGGACCCCCTAAAATTCCCCAAGTAATGGTGGAAATTAAGAGGAAGTCGTTCATTAAGGAGCGGTCATTCAATGCTCTTTAAAAGAAGACTTCAAAGCCAATACCTTCAATCCAGAGGCGCAGCTACATTCCTGCGCCAACCTCAGGTGCAGACTGGTGCTATTTTCATACCACCTTAACTCCAACGACACAACACTCTGCTCCGACCCAGAAGCTCAACTACCTTTCGTCAGAGATTTAGGAGATACTATTGCATCCAATACAAGTCCGCCTGCCGCTCCAAAAGCACAGTAACCTCGTCAACCTGAAGCACAAGCCTGCTCGTCGCCATAAAGCACAGTGACTTTGTCGTTCGAAACACAACCTTCTCGTCGCTCAAACGCACATAGGCTTTGTCGTCTTCGAAGCATAGTCCACTCGTCGCCTTAAAGCACATAGTATAAACCCCCAAAAATTGTAAAAATTTATTTATTTATTTTACTATGTTTTACATTATAAATTTTTACTTAAATAAGCTTGCATTATACTAAGACTTGATAATGGTAGCAGGTAAAAATGTTTTACAATTATGTTAGAAAAATATTTGTTATGATTATTTTCTTTTAGGAATTTTATTCTAATTTTACAAGTGTTTTATATATTTTAAGGAAATGCGTATTTAATTGATGATTGTGCTAACATTAGTAGTAACATATAAAGACTTCACTAAATATAGTTAGTATATGTATTTTTGCAATTATTTATGAAAATGATGTTTGGTATATTATAATTAGGATTCTAGGAAATTCTATGAATTTATTTAATGCTAATATAAATAGATAAAAAAATTAGCTTATTAAAAATATATATATGTATCATATACACATTTACACATAGGTATATATGGTTACATATGTACAAGTATAAATATGTGTCACCTATGTTATGAACAATAGTTGGCATTTTGTTATATATCTAGGTATAAGCCCTTATTGTAAATAAACACCAGTATTAAAGAAAAAGAAAAAAAGAAAAAAATTTAATGATACTGTACATCATCCCTAAAGGGAACCAATTCCTATATAGTCCCTATCAGATTCTCCAAAGATTGCAAGAAATCTTTTAAAAATCGAGTTTGAATTCGCTTAGAAATTCAAATTTAAAGGATTGATAAACACAAACCTTGATTTGATATTCTCAAACGCAAAACTCATACGGATCCCCACCATCCATAGACGAATCCCACGTTTCTCTGGACTGTGCATGCCCCCAGCCACCTGCGCGCCGCTCGGACCGACCGAACGACCGCGCAATGTCGGAGGCAGCAGCCATAACGCCTGCAACTGACACAACAACAGCGAACAACAACACTGATCTGGTCCTGACTTCTATGTATATTTTTTTCTCCCTCTCGTGATCGTTCTTCAAACCGTTTAGTTCTTTAAGATCACAACAGATACGACTTCAACCCCTGTCATTTAGTTTGGTTTAGAGTTGATCGAATCAATGGAAAATTAGGGTTAAAGTTTCGAAAAAAAACTCAGTTTCTATTCAAAAATAGACACATGAAAGTAATTCTAAAACCCCGACTTGGAAGGCCGATTTTGGTCGATCCAAGGTGAAACCTAGAAATTTATCAAAATAATTATATAGACAACCTGTATGATAGTAAAACCCTCCTTTTAGTTTTTAGATTTCATCGAATGTATGCAAGGAAAATAGATTTCGAAAATCACAAAAAAATCAGTTTTCAAAATAGTAGAAATTTAGAAAAATTCTCGAAACGGCTTGCGTTCCGACAAACAGAGCAACGTGGTTGCGAACCGTAAGCATCAAAAGGTGCGTATGGATCTTGTTGACGTGTGGGAACTGATGGAACTCAATTTCGTTGTGCATGTACGACGAAATCAGTGCGTCTCCGTCAAGATACCTTACAAATTAAGCCATAACTTCGTGTACAACTGTCGGTTCGAGACGAAACTTGTTCCAATAGGAATGAATCAATTTTTTGGTCCTGTGTGCCAAGTTTGGTCCGATTCTGAAAAGGTCGACTTGAGCGCCTATTTGGCGGGCCCGCGACCCGATCTAACGGACGAAATTGTACACGGCCCACCGAAATCTAACTTTGGACATACGGTTGGGTTCGTCTCCTCAAACCAGACCTGTAGACATATTGTTTGACGAATTTAGAGGCCATAGATATTGGCACGCATTTCGAAGCAAAATGGGTCCAACGACAGACATCGTTTTGACCCAAAATTATGATTTTACCCCTGTTCCAGAATTAGACTTTTGGATAGTCATTTCTTAGACATATCTTTTATATCAAACACGTTCGTGATGTTCGTTTCAGCATCCAGAGCTGTATATGGATTTTGACTTTCGTGCCGACGATTCTAACTGTTGGATTTTGCTACATCTTGCACCACCCTCAGGCAAGATACATTGCCATATTTACTGCTTATATTTAGTTGCATTTTTCTTTAGTTGTTTCATATTCCTGTCTATTTGTTTCTAGTTCTTTCAGTTGATCTACTTGCTTGGTTTTTGTGATACATGATGCAAGTACTAGTCTTATTTTCTTCTTGTCTTTAAATTATGCATATGGACCTAGAGTTAAGGGACTACCATATGTAGTATAATGCATAAACCTGGACACAGTTATACCACGAAATATGTATGAGATGAGTAGCATGTAAAGGTACTTGCATGTTGGTTGATCACCTATACGCATGCGTTAGGTCTAACTGCTAATAGAGGCATGTTATGAGACTTAGCAGTTAGTAGAGGTACATGATCGCGGAAGTGACTTAGATAGGTGCATCGAGTGGGGAGAACATTTCCTTGTCGTATGGGCTTCTATTACACATTCCCTTGTAACCCAGAAGCTCCGCTGGAGATACAAGGATGCCTACCCACTCAGGTTGGCCACTAACGATTTTGAACGTTATGTGCTTAGGTCACTAGTGCCCAGGTGGGGACTATACCAGATCTTATTTACATCCAGGGCTCATGCGACTAAAGGTTTGTTTATAACTGCATAAAATATTAGATTGGTTAGGTAACCCTCGTCAAGGTCATGTCACCTCCGTTCCATTAGTAGCATGGGACAATATCGCTTCGCAGAATAGTGTGCTACCTCTTATCCTTGTTTGGTTGTAGGAGTAGTCCACTATTTCGGTGATGAGATACTGGGCCTTGTTACATCTGGGACTGTTTTACTTTACTTGTGATTTATGACATTATATGTATTCAGTTATGTGGCATGTTCTTCATGTATCTTTTTACGTCCCTCTGAGGACCTGGTGATCACTCCAGGTGTATGCTTTTGTGACTTCTCACAGGTGTTCTAGCCATGTCACGACCCACTCCAGAATAATCGGACACGAGTCGGACACGCCCATCTTTCATCGTTAGATACGATAAAGTAAGTTGTACCAATATCTAGGGAGAACTATGAATCAAGATAAGAATGAAAGTAAATCACAGCATCTAATATATCGAATCCCAGAATCTCAGATACAAGTCTAAATGTTATTACATTCTAGCAAATGTAAAATATACTGATGTCTCTAATACAAGTCCAGATAAAGCTAAAAGAAAATACTAGGCTTCCTCAGCCTCTAGGTCCTGGGCAACATCAACTGGCTCATAGGTGCCTCCAGGCTCCTGCCCGTAATAAGTATCACTGATAGCCTCCAGCTCACCTGCAACATATCCTAGTCAAGAGCGGAGCTAAGTATATCCAAGAAAATGAACATGAACATCATGGTATGAACTAGATCACAGGAAAAATATATAAAGTTCGAGAAGTGAGAACAAGACATAAAAACTGAACATGAATACTAAAAGTAAATACAGGGAATATAATATGAGTCCTGAACATGAAATACAACCTGAATCCTGAAATGTGCAACATGTCGAAATACATCCAGAGTGTGTGTGATCGGCCTGGGTAGATTCAATGAACATGAAATGGTACGGCTTTGGTCCTGCGTGCACGATGCGGGGCCTAAGCTATTCACATAAATAGTAACACGAGTTTGATCACACATCTATAGTATTTCCCCTCCCAGACACAAGTAAACTCAATAAACATAAAACAAGACAAACCCGTGATACATCGTATCAACAAGGAGATACAGGAATGAATATACAAGACATGAGAAAATGGACAAGTTCGATGAGTATACTTGCCTTGCTCAGGGTGATCAAGTAGGGGTAGTACAGCTGGATATCCTCTTGTTTATAATTGACAAGTTTGATTAATAAACTAACTAATTCTAATTTGTTATCAAACAATTCTAACCATGATTAACTTCTATACAAGTCCTAGTTTAGGGGTTTCCTCTTCTAAAGATATTTTCTATAGAGCATCATTATCAATAGTTATAACCAATCTAAGTTTATAATTTTTAACAATTGCCAAGCCCTGAAATCATAGCAACTTTGTAATAGCTAAAACTAACTATGCTAACCATATACTGTGACCCAATTGGGTAATATATGGTTTCCTTAAGTTACTTTATCAATTTAAGCTCGCCATCTAGTTAAAGTTTTTAGATCAACTTAAACCAAGACTTAAAGTTATTCTCTAATATAGGACTGCTACTATAACAGTCTTCAGGTTATTGGATAATTCTGTCCTGGTAGGACTGAACAGTTAGTCTAGTCCATAGACCAGTAGTCCTAACTGATTCAAATCAGCCTAGCCATGATGTTGAACCTATCAAATCCCGAGCATTCCTGGTTATTAAGTTAGCAGTCTAGCCTGTTAACTGATAACTCTGATATTCCCTTCTACAGGTTGATGCAAATCAGTCCTTAGTAGTACATGGGGTAATTCAGTCCAAGCAGGACATGGGACAAGGTTATTGAGCTAAGATAGTAGCATGGAAAATCCAATTCAGGTTTGCACTTAGGTTCCTATATTTCCCAAAGTCAGAGAAACAAAATATAAAGCTATTGCTTGCTAAGCCAAGTCCCAGTCCTAAAATCTATTGTTCTGAACTCAAGTTGACATCCAAAGTCTAAATCACAACATCCATTTCTTGATTTCTTCAAGCTACAAAATCAGTGAGACTTAATACCTAACTAAGTTTTCAAACTGATACATCAGTCTCCAAATTTGAGGCTGATGCATATCAACCTTCAGTATGAATGATACATTCAGCCCACAATATCAGCTAAATGTCACTAACAAATAAATTCTCAGGTTAAAGGAATAAATTAGTCTCTTAACAGGGCACTTGATTAAGGTTCGGTCAATTGAGTCCTGGTCATGACAGTCTTGCCCACTGTCCCATAAACCTGTTAACTTATTAAATTGAACCACCCTGCTTGGTAAAAAACATGGAATTTAATCTATCAACAGGTTTTAATATAGAAACAGACATCAAAAGATTATAGGACCTAATGTTTAGATATGAATTTCCTATAGCTGATATACTTAGTCGATATCTCAATAACAACAGGAATGGAACTGCTATCATTTAGTCCAAAACAAACTCAGGAAACAGATGAATAACACCAGGTTTAGATAAGAACCTTGCTTAGGGAAAGGCATTTAAATCTAAACTCCCAAATCATAATTCCAGGTGGATTCAGTCCTTAAATAGGACTGTCATCAACACATCAATAACAACAGTTATCTAATAAGGAAGTTTAACTCATGTGGCTGTCATCATGTTCAGGTAACCCTTCCTATCAAAACCAATATAACATTAAGATGGTCATGACCCCTGAAATGGCCAACATCTAATGATACTATGGTTCAGTTCCACAGATGGAACTGATATCTCAGTTCAGTTCTCAGGCAAGACTGATACCACAGTTCAGTCCCTTCAACCTACTCATAAAATTGGATTACTGATTTACTTCAAATTGACACTACTCATGAATGGGTATACCGATATACATTGTTCCCAAATCATCACCTCAGTCTAAAGACTGAACTGTCTACTATACCAATTAACTGACAGTCACAAAATCCTATCTTGCTCTTAGATAACTCTGAAACTTCCATTACAGGTTATATTTGTTCCTGTAAAGTAATAGCAGCAGTCATAAAGTGCAGCCATACCTGAATGTAATTTCAGAGGCAAGGATTGGTATTACAACTCAATTCACTCATCTAATATCCATCCAAAATCAAATGTTTAACTAATCTGAAGCAAGATACTTCAAGGTCGGCCACTTAATAGACCAATATACATTCAACTAAATCAAATGATGGTTTCATCTCATCACCAACATCAGTTGTTCCGTCAAACTGTGGACTATATCTATGCTGAAAAAGGAATTTCACTCTATACCCCAAACTGAAACACTATTACTAAATCAAATATCATTATCACACCAATAGATTCTCTCCTTTTCCTAATCTAATATATGCATACTAAATTTAAGAAACCATTCACAGATCAACAAGCAAGAGGATTTACTCCTTGGTGAAACGAACATAAATTCCATAGTATTAGCTATCTACCCTGCCATATACCAACGAATGTAGGCATGAACTTAACTTACTCTCAACAAGCCATACTTGGATTAACACATGTTAAGCAAAACAGAACTCTGACTAAAATTACAGATGAGTATCTCAACCTAATTGACTAAGGTTACTTAGAGAATGGATTTGTTTCTAAATGATTTATATTCCAAAAACTGCAATCTAAATGATATGCTCAAGATCCCAGACACAACAACTTCCATTTATTGATGTACAAACTCAAATTGAACAGAGCTTACCCCAATAGAATTGTAACACCCAATTTTCTAAATAAGGGTAATTTTGAAATTTTGTGATTTAAATTATTTAATTATTATATTTAAATAATAATATAATTTTTGGCGATTTTTAATCATTTTAAAACTATTTAAAAATTATGACTTATGATTTTGATGTGCAGCTAGTGAAACCCTAGAGACTGTCTGCCCTAGAGCCTAACCATGTGATTTGGAATATCTATTTATCACTTTTAGCCTAGGGGTAATTTGGTCATTTTTACTTATTAGAATTATTTGATTAATTATTGGATTGATGGTTGTTAAATTTGACTTTTACTAGTTGTGACTTAAGAGACTAACCTAGATGTTGACCCTGGTTGTGGTGACTTGTTTTGCATGATGAGACCCTAGTCTAACTTAAGTCAACTCAAGTTAGGTCACTTAGGATCAAGTTTGAAATAGGAGGATTGGTGATTTGGTCCATAGGCTTGAGACTTAGAAATTGGTTCCATGACTAGTGCAACTAGGCCGATGGCCCATGACTTGAAACCCTAACCCTAATTTTATCCTTTATGACCAGCCATCTAGGGGTTCCCAACCCTATAAAATCTCTCTTTCTATTGTTCTTACCTCCTTTGTATCATTTCTCTATTTGGCAAAAACCAAGGTTTGTTCCCTTCTTCAAAATTTCTATTTTATTCATTTATCCTCCTTTTTCATCCTAGTCATTTGCATTGGATTCTAAATGATGTTCATGGACTATTGGTAGAGAGCTATTTCAGTTTGGGATCAATTTGGAGCATTTGGCTATCAAAAAGAACACCCACATTTGAAGCTTTTTCTTGCTATTTGCACCTATAGGTAAAACTCTTCAAATTGTGCTAATATTCTAATTTCTTTGCATATTAGGCTAGATCTAGGTGTCTCCTAGCTGTCCCTAAAATTTGGGTATAATTTGTGTCTGTTTGGTGTCCGTATTGGACACGTGTTATAGTGTATGTGTAAGTGTTTGATAGAATGCCACTTAGGATTTTATTTTCGATTTTTGTAAAACTAATTACATGGAATTGTAGATCTATATGTGTATATTATATTTCGTGAAGACTCAGCACATTTTTGTGTCGAAAATGGCCGTGGATACGCTGCATGACACAGCGCACGGTTGCCCTGCTACCCGATTGTGATTCCGGACACGACACGAGATGTGGACACGTGCCACTTGGCACAGAGGTAGGGCAACCTCTGACAACACCCCTTTGAGTTTCGTGTCTCATCGTGTCGTATCTAGGGAGTTCTCGCGCATGCACTGGTTCCGCACCACACTGTTGCGTGCGAAAACTCCCTACTGATACGCGTCTCGTGTCGAGACACGACGCAACTTGGACATGAATCAGGGCATCGACCCTCTAGCTCTATGTTCCCCCTAACCCTAGAAATGAGCATGTGGCCTCTCGATCTCTATGTCGAGCCCAAATCGACTCGACACGCAAGCACGAGATAGCCCTTCACTGATTCTGATGCTGTGTTCGATTTGAGTTTGGACACATTTGTGTCTATTTTTTAGACACTAGGACACTTGCACGACACATTCACATTTGACACTTGGTTTACCAACTCTTTAAATCGAGTATTGATTTTATTTTGAATTAGAATCATGGGATTTTCCCCAATATTTCTGATACTAATTGTAGGTTTAATTTCTAAATTTCAAAACTGGTTTAAAACTATTTTTCGGGTGATTAAATTGTGATGTATAGTTCACAAATTCACATCTGAAGGTTAACCTATATATTTGGATTTCACAGTAGCATGGGAAATTTGTTTTCGAAATATTTTGGACTGTTTAACAGAGGATTGTTTGTGTACACAGATTTTCTGGGTTTAACTTGGTTTTACTATTTTTGATTGATTAAATTACAAGGAAGTTCACCTATATTGTGTCTGGGAATAACCTATGATGTTAGGGTCATGTTAACATGAGATTTTGAGTTTTAGAATGTGCATTGGACTGTTATTGTAGGCTGATTTGTGGTTAATATTAGGTTTTCAATTTTTGGAACTGTCAACCTGAGAATGGTTGTATTACCAAACCTGGGATTGGTTGATAACTGAGAATTTGGTTTTGATTTAGTTGATACTCGATTTTTGGTTGATTTGGAGAAAACTAAGTTTAAGTTGCAATTAGGATTCAGGAATTTTGTTGATATTGGGATTTCTATTCCTGGAACTATCAAAGCTGAGAATGAGTTCACTCACACAAAATCTGAGATTAACACAAATGTATGCACACTCACACACATGAAAACTGGAAACCTCCATTTCCTGAGACACACACCCTATTGCCATTTGCACCTTAACTGAGAATGGACACCACTGTTATCTACTGACACTCACACAAATGTAAACTAATTTTTATATTAACACTCACATTTCTCTCCTAAAATCTGAGACACATTAACACACATCACTCACTCACACATGGCTAAGCTGAGATACACCCTAGCCTTAGGTTGTACACACACACAGGAAAACTGGTAACTGAATACTATTTCCTAAAAATCGGAGAACCAATAGTCAGTATTTTCTCATGTAGCTATACACATCTACACACACTCACACAATATTGACACACACACACATGCACATGTATCCCCATATCTCTCTATATGTGTATATATATATATAATATATATATATATATATATATATATATATATATATATATATATATATATATATATTCTTGACAATAGTAATGTGATATATATGTGTAACCTGAAATTAACCATGTTCACACACCCACATTCTAAACTATGTTCACCTCTACCATAAAATCTAACCCTCCCCTATATGTTGTTAATATATGTATAGATATAAATATAGAGATATCTATACATGTTATATATGCATAGAGAAAAACTAAACTTTTACTTCTATACATATATATAGATGTATATTATAGTTAGCCATGCATGCCATGTGTGTTGTAACTTATAGTTAGTGTTTTGATACCCCTTTCATGTACACCTCCATGTTCACACACCAACCACAGAGGCCCTTACATGCTAGTTTTTCTCTCTCTCTCTATTTACATATTGTATGTGTAATGTTGTATATATATATGTAAGCCTATACATACATACATACATATATATATAAATATATATATATATATATATATATATATATATATATATATATATATATATATATATATATATATATATATATATATATATACACATATATATATATATATTTTATATATATATATATATATATATATATATATATATATATATATATATATATATATATATATATATATATATATATATATACATATATATATATATATATATATATATATATATATACATATATATATATATATATAAAATAAAAAATATATATATATATATATATATATATATATATATATATATATATAAAATATATATATATATACATATATATATATATATATATATATATATACATATATATATATATATATATATATATATATATATATATATATATATATGAATTCATGATTAATAGCTAGATGCGATGTGCCTTTGATGTGTGGTTTGTGTTGGCTTGTATAGCCTTGGGATTGATGTGTGCTTGCTAGGATAGACTGGTTAGGCTTAGTGAGACTTGTTGGGCTAGGACTTGACCTAGTTGACCTAGTTTGACTAGTGTGGTTGACTAGAGTTGACCAAGTGTTGACTCTAGTCTAGTTTGACCTAGACAGCATGCAGATGCATTACAGATTACATTATCATTCCATGTATACATCTTGACTTGTGTTGCTCTAAATAGGAGTCAGATACCTCATCTCGGGCAGTATATTCTCACAGATATTCAGATATCAGGCGAGTACATTCTCTGATCATTTCATAACTTGCTTAGGATTATATTCCTGCTCTATATTACCTTATTTGATGCTGTTACGATATTATCACAGATTGGTACTATATGGATCCCTACATGAGATGTTATCCCTCTCGGGAGCATCGGATACTTCATGTCATGTGTTTCATGTACATCAAATATTCCTAGCTCTCATGTTATTCATGTTTCTTATGTGCTTCATGCTCGTTCATGCATGCTCGTGTACTCTCATGTGCTCTCATGTTCGGTCGTGTTTCTTATTTATCTCATGTATAACTATACTTCATGTATAACCTTAATGGGCCTTCATGTGGAATTCATGTGCACTCAGTTCTGAGCCCTCATGTATACTTCATGTACACCCATTTATGGGCTTTCATGTGAAAATCATGTACGTAACATAACTTGTCGGGATCTTTGTGTATTGATTGGGGTATGGAGGAGTGTAAATAGTCATGTGAACAATTCCAATGTAGTATAACCATGTGCGCCTCTTTAGTATATTCATGTGCAAATCCAGCCGTTCATATGTCGACTTTGCACTCTAAATCACAAGTCACTAATAGTTCTCTACTTATAGTAGATATTTCCATTAAAGTTCTCTCTATTTACATCATATACATTCTTTCAGTTTTCATATATCGTACTCTTTTGTACGTTTATATTTCCTAACCTGCTATGATCTGTGTGAGATGTATTATGCTCGCTCCCATCCTGACTGGACCTGTTGAAATTTTACAGAGGATGATGAGGAACCCTGCATCCCTTACTATGGTGCTTGCCTAGATGACACTCGTGACCTGGACCCCTGGGGAGGTTCAGGCAGCTGCTGAAGATGATACCCATGTATAGCATAGACAGTCTAGACTGTTCTTTTCTTTCATGTTAGTTGTTGTATTTGATTTCAGAGTTGTATTATTATGGAGATGTTGAGACTGATAGTTGTTAACTTGATGTATTTCACTTCTGTTTGTACCTCAGTTTTGAGGATTTTCTTATCTATTTCATCGTGCTATATTCTACCCCTAGATTGTGATTGAGTTGTACCTTCTGTGACTTAGCCTCCAGTTGGAGAGTATTTCATATTGTGTTAGTTATAGTTCATGACCTAGAACAGCGTTCTACTGCCGACACTGCGACGTAGGCTGGGCGCTGTTACGTACTCGTACCCTCACGGTAGGTGCGGGTCGTGACAAGAATTCTCCTTGAGAGTTCGATCTCTAAGCTTGAAAAGATTATCCTACCTTGCTCCAAATAGTATCCACTATGATAGCCTGCGTAGAATTTCTTACTTAGTAAATCAACCTGAACCGATAGTCCTTCGAATTGGAAAACAAAAGCAACTCAGATTAGAAGAATTTTGACTTAACTCGCCAGGATTGATTTGGTCAAAAGCTTGATCGAAATTGATCGAGAGGTCTTCACTTCCGACTTAAATATTCTGATACTTCCAAAATGACACCAGGATTTATGAAGGAACAAAACCAATATAACTTATATGAAAGAAAAATTACACACCTCTACTATTCAATCAGAGATTCAAAATGAGAACAGATCCAGATTAGAAGAACTCAAGATGCGATCAACTATTCCCAATCAAGATCTATGCAGGATCAATTCGAATCATAGTGGAAAACAAACAAACACTCCATGATCAGAATTCTAATTGCTCACTTCATAGATGATTGATGATTAAAAGGGATGATCGATCAAACGATCAGAGATCGATCTTTTTCTACTCACGATCGGAGTTGATCGACCAAATCTCGAGTTAAAACCGAACAATCTTGTCGTTGATTCGATAATGTCGAACTTTAGAATGATCAAATTGATCAAGGAGACAAAGGAGGTCAGAGAATTCACTTACTGAGCTTGTGCACTATCGATTGCTAGGGTTGAGTTGTCAATCCGCCATGGCCGATCCAAAACAGAGCTTATGAATAAGATAAAGTTGGAGAATGAGAGAGATGTGCTGTTCACCAATAGTGTGGAGAGAGTTGGCTTTAAATATGCCATTATGAGAAGGAATTGGAGGGAAAAGAGAGGAAAAGGTTGTTAGCACATGGCTCGACTGTCAGAGTCGGTTAGAGAGGAGAATTCAAATTTTTCATTCTTCTCTTCCTGAGAACAATATGGATTACAGAATTAACAAATAGCAATTAATTGCTATAATATAGGCCATTACCATTTGGCCCAAATAAAAATAGCCCAAAAGAAAAATAGCCCAAAGAAAAATATAAATACATCATCATTTTTATATAAAAATGTACAGCCCAAAGGAAAATAACTATTTTAGTAATTTGCTTTATAAAATTTTACTAATTTCGAGGAAATAAAGTTACAAACTTCCCCCCTAAAAATATTTTGTCGTCGAAATTTCAAGGAAGACAACAAAATTAATTCCCAATAATCACCAGGAATATTCAAACACAAGCCATTTATTGAATTTTAAAAAAAAATTCAAAAACAGAATAGAATCAAGTAAACAGACTAGGATAGCGCTCCCGTATCTCGTCCTCCGGTTCCCACATGGACTCTCCCGGAGAGTGATGTCTCCACATGATATGGACAAGTGGAATAGTCTGATTCCGTAGTTGCTTCACCCTCCGATCAAGGATCTCTACTGGCTTCTCCTCGTAGGTCAAGCTCGGGCCCACCTCTAACTCTGAGTAGTCCACCACATGGCTTGGATCTGGTATGTAGCATCGAAGCTGGGACACGTGGAAAATGTCGTGTACTCCCTCCAAGCTGGCTGGAAGCGCTAGTCAATAAGCCACCTCGCCAATCCGTGCCGTCACATCGAAAGGCAAGATGTACCTCGTACTGAGCTTTCCGCCTCTGCCGAAACGAATAACTCCTCTGGTCGGCGAGATCTTCAGGAACACTCTATCTTCCACTGCAAATTCCAGTGGCCGTCTGCTGCTGTCTGCCCAGTACTTCTGATGATCTTGTGCAACTCTGAGATGCTCCCTGATCAGTCTGATCTTCTCAGCTGAGTCTACCACCATCTCTGGCCCAAGAAAAGCCCTCTCGCCAACATCGTCCAAAGATAAAGGTGTACGGCATTTCCGCCCATACAGTGCCTCGAACGGGCTCATCTCTATGCTAGCCTGATAACTGTTGTTATAGGCAAACTCTACTAGATGCAAGTGATCCTCCTACGAACTGCCGAAGTCGAGTGCGCAAACCCGCAGCATGTCCTCCAGTGTCTGAATGGTCCTCTCGGACTACCCGTCCGTCTGTGGATGATAGGCGGTGCTGAACTTCAACTGTGAACCCAAGCTCAGCTGTAGACTCCTCCAGAAGTATAATGTAAAACGAATATCCCTGTCTGAAATGATACTCACCGGCACCCCATGGATCCGTACGATCTGCCGCATATAGAGTTCCATAAGCTTCTCGGTCGACAGCCCAACCTTGAACGGAATAAAGTGAGCAAACTTCATCAGTCTGTCCACAATAACCTAAATAGCATCCTTGGCACTGGGCGTACGCGATAATCCAGAGACGAAGTCCATGGTGATATGCTCCCACTTCTATTTTGGAATAGGTAAAGGCTGGAGTAATCCTGTTGGTCTTTGGCGCTCCGCCTTGACTTGCTGGCACACAAGGCATCTGGAAACAAATCTGGCAACCTCACGCTTCATCCCATACCACTAAACATACTTTCGCAGATCCTTATACATCTTGGTAGATCCAGGATGAATAGAATACTTCGACTAGTGGGCCTCCTACATCACCTTCTCCCGTAAATCCTTGGGCACACACAATTGAGTTTCGTGCCTCAGGGATCCATCATCTGCAATGGTGAAGTCGTCGAGCAATCCTGCCTCTGCCTAGCCTCTGAGACATAGGAGTCCCTCATCTAGAAACTGGGCCTCCTTGATCTTATCTATCAATCACGACTGTATCTGCATATGCATCAGCTGTCCTCCAACTCCTGGAAGAACAATCTCGATCCCTAAACTCTCAAGATCCTCTAAAAGATGTTGATCCACAGTGAGATACATAGCAACAGGATATCGACTGAGAGCATCTGCTACCACATTCGCTTTTCCAGGGTGATACTGCAGATTGATGACGAAATCCTTCATGAGTTTCAGCCATTTGTGCTGCATCATATTCAGCTCCTGCTGAGTGAAAACATACTTCAGGCTTTTGTGGTCCGTAAAGATGTCCACTCTCTTCCCATATAAGTAGTGCTTCTACAGTTTCAAAGCAAAAATGACTGCTACAAGCTCCAAGTCATGTGTAGGATAATTCTTCTCATGAGGCCTCAACTGTCTAAAAGCATAAGCAATAACTCTTTTGTTCTGCTCAAGCACACATCCCAAGCCCTTCCTTGATGCATCGCTGTAGATGACGAATCCTCCCGATCCAGATGGTAAATCTAGAACCGGTGCTGTCATGAGTCTTCTCTTCAATTCTTCAAATGCTGACTGGCAGGCGTCGCTCCAGATGAACTCCTCATCCTTCCGCATAAGCTTGGTCATCGGCTCTGCTATCCTGGAAAAATCCTTCACGAACTTCCTGTAGTATCATGCTAGCCCCAGGAAACTACGGATCTCTGCTACTGACTTGGGAGATGCCCATGCTTCCACTGCTTCAATCTTCTTGGGATCTACAGAAATCCCTTCTCCAGTCACCATATGCTCCAAGAACTCCACTGTCCAAGAAGAACTCGTACTTCGAGAGCTTCTCGTACAGCTTCTCCTGTCATAAAATCTCCAATATGATCCGCAGGTGCTCCACATGCTCCTCCTCAATCTTCGAATATATCAAAATGTCGTCAATGAAGACTACGACAAACTTGTCTAGATACTTGTAAAAAAAATTATTCATCAAGTTCATAAATACGGCTAGGGCATTGGTAAGTCCGAACGGCATCACCAAAAATTCATACTGGACGTAGCGGGTGTTGAAAGCTGTCTTCGAAATATCCTGCTCCCGAACCTTCATCTGATGATACCCCGATCGAAGGTCAATCTTGGAAAAGACCTTCGTCCCACTCAGCTGATCAAACAGCTCATTAATTCGCGGCAATGGGTATTTATTCTTGATGGTGATGTTATTGAGTGCACGGTAATCGATACACATCCTCACAGTCCCATCCTTCTTGGGCACGAAGAGTATCGGTGCTCTTCAGGGTGAAGCACTGGACCGAAGAAAACCCTTGCCTTCCAACTCATCAATCTGGGCCTTTAACTCTGCAGCTTCCTTTGGGTTGATCTTGTAGCAATGCTGGGACTTCGACACTAATCCTGGCACTAGGTCGTTGCTGAACTCCACATCTCGATCTGGCGGCAATTCTGGCAACTCCTCGGGAAAGGCGTCGAGGAACTCTGCAATCAGCGGATACGTCAACTCCTGGGCTTCTGTAACTGCTCCGAAGTAGACTCCCTCTGCCTCTCTGCGATCCGTCTTCTGACCTCGAACGACGAAACTCCAGGCGGGATGAAAGTGACCTTCCCCTCATGGCAATCTATTACGACAAACTGCTCGCTCATCCAGTCGATGCCGAGGACTACATCAAATTCGGACAATGGCATCACTAGAAGTCGAGCCCTAAGCTCCCGTCCAGCTATAGGGATAGGGCAGTCCACCATCTCACTAACTGGCACTACCCCTCCTCCTGTCATAATCTGACAGTTCCTCCTAGTGGGCTTAGGTGTGAAGCCGTGTCTATACAGACACTCATATGATACAAAGTTATGTGTGGCTCCAGAATCAAACAATATAATGGCAAAAAATGAATATATGATAGCAGAACCTGTAATAACATCTGGAGCTGCCTCCTCCTCCTCAACTGCGGCCATGACGTAAGCACGTGCCCGCTGTGGTCCTCCCTCTGCTGCTAGTGATGTGCAAACCTCTGCTGCTGAGGTGGTAGAGCTGGTCCTCCCCTCTGGGGTGCAGCAGGCAGTGCTCTGGGTGGTACAGGTGGTGGTCCTCCAGCTCCTCGAGGTCCTCCTGCTAGTCTGGCTGTGGCCTGCTGACAGTCTCTCATCTGGTGTGCGGCTGACCCACAGAATAGACAAAGTCCGAGACTCTTGCGATAGAACTCCATATGGTGTCCTGGCCGAAGACAGTATGTGCAAGTGACCCCCTGCTGCCTCTGATGCTGAATTGCGGGAACTCTGACAGGTCGATGCTGAATTGCTGCCTGCTGAGCTGGCCTCGTCTGAGTCTGCATATGCACCCTCTTTGTCGGTGCCGGGTAAGTGCTGCTGTCGATGTCCCTATCCCACTTGGGCATCGGGTCCATCTTCTTCTCAACTGCCTGAGTGATCTTGAGGATGCTCGAGTAAGTAGTCGCCTGGCTAATAGCTACTGCGTGCCGCAGCTCTCTGGTCAGGCCCTTCTTGAATCTCCAGGCCCTCTCCTCGGGCGTGTCGACTAGGTTCTCTGCGAACCTGCTGAGTCGGGTAAACTCTGAAGTATACTCTGCCACTGACATAGTCCCCTGCTGCAAGGCCTGGAACTGCATCCGTAGCTCGTCTCTCTCGATGCCTGGGAAAAATTCTCCTTTAACAGAGTTTTGAAATCTGCCCAAAGAACCTGCGGTGCTGCTAACTGGGGCTCTTCGCGGTGCCAGGCTCTGGCAAGGTCGAACAGTCGCATACTCGCTACCTTCACCTTCAACTCATCCGGGATCCTCACCATCTTCAGCGTCCTCTCCGTATTTTCCAACCACTCGTCTGCATAAACGATCCCCTCATTGCCCCAAAAGTCCATCGGGCAGAGGTTCTGGTAGTCCCTGGCTGTCCCCGGTCTCGATGCTGCTGGTGCTGGAGGTGCTACCGGTGCTGGTGCTGCCGTCTCTCGAGTCCTGAGTGCGTCAATAACGGTCGCTATGAACTGTGCTGCCTGGTGGTTCTGGGCCTCCATGAACTGCTCGAACATGGCCATCACCTGGGCGCCGTCAAACATCATCGTCGAGGGCAAGGGAGGAAAGATAGGAGGCGGTGGCGGAAGCTGATCTACTGGAGCGTCTGGCTCGGGCTGTCCCGAACTGCCTGCTACTCCTGGCTGATTCGCGATCTTCCTCGTAGTGACCATCCTGCAATAGAAAGAAAACTTTATTGATTGACAAACCCTAAAACCTAAAAATAACCATGTTTTTATAATATCAATGCACCAGATAACCTGATATACCCTTATTTCCCGATTTTCCTATACTGTGATCAAGTTTTCCTAGTGTAATCAAGTCTCCAATAGTACACTAAGACCTAGGTACCATTAGGATTGACCTGCATGGGCCACCACTAAAAACATGTCACGACCCGCTCCCGTATAATCGAACACGAGTTGGACACGCCCAGCCTTAGTCGTTAGACACGATGAAGTAATTTGTACCAATATCTAGGGAGAACTATGAATCAAGATAAGAATGAAAGTAAATCACAACATCTAATATATCGAATCCCAGAATCTCAAATACAAGTCTAAATGTTATTACATACCAGCAAATATAAAATATACTGATGTCTCTAATACAAGTCCAGATAAAGCTAAAAGAAAATACTAGGCTTCCTCAGCCTCTAGGTCCTGGGCAACATCAACTGGCTCATAGGTGCCTCCAGGCTCCTGCCCGTAATAAGTATCACAGATAGCCTCCAGCTCACCTGCAACATATCCTAGTCAGAAGCGGAGCTAAGTATATCCAAGGAAATGAACATGAATATCATGGTATGAACAAGATCACAGGAAAAATATATAAAGTACGAGAAGTGAGAACAAGACATGAAAGCTGAACATGAATACTTAAAGTAAATACAGGGAACATGATATGAGTCCTGAACATGAAATACAACCTGAATCCTGAAATGTGTAACATATCGAAATACATCCAGAGTGTGTGATCGGCTTGGGTAGATTCAATGAACATGAAATGGTACGGCTTTGGTCCCGCATATACGATGCGGGACCTAAGCTATTCAAATGAATAGTAACACGGGTTTGATCACACATCTATAGTATTTCCCCTCCCAGACACAAGTAAACTCAATAAACATGAAACAAGACAATCCCGTGATACATCATGTCAACAAAGAGATACAGGAATGAATATACAAGACATGAGAAAATGGACAAGTCCGAGGAGTATACTTGCCTTGCTCAGGGTGATCAAGTGGGGGTAGTACAGTTGGATATCCTACTGTTTATAATTTACAAGTTTGATTAATAAACTGACTAATTCTAATTTATTATCAAACAATTCTAACCATGATTAACTTCTATACAAGTCCTAGTTTAGGGGTTACCTCTTCTAAACATATTTTTTATAGAGCATCATTACCAATAGTTATAACCAATCTAAGTTTACATTTTTTTAACATTTGCCAAGCCCTGAAATCATAGTTGATAATAGCTAAAACTAACTATGCTAACCATGTACTGTGACCCAATTGGGAATTTTATGGTTTCCTCAAGTTACTTCATCAATTTAAGCTCACCATCTAGTTAAAGTTTTTAGATCAACTTAAACCAAGACTTAAAGTTATTCTCTAATATAGGACTGCTACTATAACAGTCTTCAGGTTACTGGATAATTCAATCCTGGTAGGACTGAACAGTTAGTCTAGTCCACAGACCAGTAGTCCAAACTGATTCAAATCAGCCTAGCCATGATGCTGAACCCATCAAATCCTGAGAATTCCTGGTTATTATGTTAGCAGTCTAACCTGTTAACTGATAACTCTGATATTCCCTTCCACAGGTTGATACAAATCAGTCCTTTGCAGTACATATGGGACAATTCAGTCTAAGCAGGACATGGGACAAGGTTTTTGAGCTAAGATAGGAGCATGGAAAATCTAATTCAGGTTTGCACTTAGGATCCTATATTTCCCAAAGTCAGAGAAACAAAATATAAAGCTATTGCTTGCTAAGCCAAGTCTCAGTCCTAAAATCTATTGTTCTGAACTCAAGTTGACATCCAAAGTCTAAATCACAACATCCATTTCTCGATTTCTTCAAGCTACAAAATCAGTGAGACTTAATACCTAACTAAGGTTTCAGACTGATACATCAGTCTCCAAATTTGAGGCTGATGCATATCAACCTTCAGTATGAATGATACATTCAGCACACAATATCAGCTAACTGTTACTAACAAATAAATTCTTCGGTTAAAGGAATAAATCTGTCTTTTAACAAGGCACCTGATTAAGGTTCAGTCAATTGAGTCCTGGTCATGACAGTCTTGCCCACTGTCCCATAAACATGTTAACTTATTAAATTGAACCACCCTGCTTGGTGAAAAACATAGAATTTAATCTACCAACAGGTTTTAATATGGAAACAGGCATCAAAAGATTATAGGACCTAATGTTCAGATATGAATTTCCTTTAGCTGATATACTTAGTCGATATCTCAATTACAACAGGAATGGAACTGCTATCATTCAGTCCAAAACAAGCTCAGGAAACAGATGACTAATACCAGGTTTAGATGAGAACCTTGCTTAGGGAAAGGCATTTAAATCTAAACTCCCAAATCACAATTCCAGGTGGATTCAGTCCTTAAATAGGACTGTCATCAACACATCAATAACAACAGTTATCTAACAAGGAAGTTTAACTCATGTGGCTGTCATCAAGTTCAGGTAACCCTTCCTATCAAAACCAATATAACATTAAGATGGTTATGACCCCTGAAATGGTCAACATCTAGTGATACTATGGTTCAGTTCTACAGATGGAACTGATATCTCCGTTCAGTTCTCAGTCAAGACTGATACAACAGTTCAGTCCCTTCAACCTACTCCTAAAAATGGATTACTGATTTACTTCAAATTGACACTACTCATGAATGGGTATACCTATATACATTGTTCCTAAATCATCAGCTCAGTCTAAAGACTGAACTGTGTACTCTACCAATTAACTGACAGTCACAAAATCCTATCCTGCTCTTAGATAACTCTAAAAATTCTATTACAGGTTATATTTGTTCCTGTAAAGTAATAGCAGTAGTCATAAAGTGTAGCCATACTTGAATGTAATTTCAGAGGCAAGGATTGGTATTACAACTCAATTCACTCATCTAATATCCATCCAAAATCGAAGGTTTAACTAATGTGAAGCAAGATACTTCAAGGTCGGGCACTCAATAGGCTAATATACGTTCAACTAAATCAAATGATGGTTTCATCTTATCACCAACATCAGTTGTTCAAGCAAATTGTGGACTATATCTATGTTGAAAAAGGAATTTCACTCGATACCCCAAACTGAAACATTGATACTAAATTAAATGTCATTATCACACCAATAGATTCTCTCCTTTTTCAAATCCAATATATGCATCCTAAATTTAAGAAACCATTCACAGATCAACAAGCAAGAGGATTTACTCCTTGTTGAAACGAACATCAATTCCAAAGTATTAGCTATCTACCCTGCCACATACCAACGAATGTAGGCATGAACTTAACTTACTCTCAACAAGCCATACTTGGATTAACACATGTTAAGAAAAACAGAACTCTGACTAAAATTACATATGAGTATCTCAACCTAATTGACTAAGGTTACTTAGAGAATGGATTTGTTTCTAAATGACTTATATTCCAAAAACTGCAATCTAAATGATATGCTCAAGATCCCAGACACAACAACTTCCATTTATTGATGTACAAACTCAAACTGAACAGAGCTTACCCAATAGAATTCTTCTTGAGAGTTCGATCTCTAAGCTTGAAAAGATTATCCTGCCTTGCTCCAAACAGTGTCCACTATGATATCCTGCCTAGAATTTCTTACTTAGTAAATCAACCCGAACCAATAATCCTTCGAATTGGAAAACAAAAGCAACTCAGATTAGAAGAATTTAGGCTTAACTCACCAGGATTGATTTGGTCAAAAGCTTGATCGAAATTGATCGAGAGGTCTTCACTTCCGACTCAAATATTCTGATACTTCCAAAATGACACCAGGATTTATGAAGGAACAAAACCAATATAACTTCTATGAAAGGAAATTACTCACCTCTACTATTCAATCAGAGATTCAAAATGAGAATAGATCTGGATCAGAAGAACTCAAGATGCGATCAACTATTCCCAATCAAGATCTATACAGGATCAATTTGAATCATAGAGGAAAATAAACAAACACTTCATGATCAGAATTCTAATTGCTCACTTCATAGATGATTGATCATTAAAAGGGATGATCGATCAAACGATCAGAGATCAATCTTTTTCTACTCACGATCGAAGTTGATCGACCAAATCTTGAGTTGAAACCAAACAATCTAGTCGTTGATTCGATCACGTCGAACTTCAGAATGATCAAATTGATCAAGGAGACAAAGGAGGTCAGAGAATTCACTTACTGAGCTTGTACACTATCGATAGCTAGGGTTGAGTCGTCGATCCACCATGGCTGGTCCAGAACAGAGCTTATGGAGAAGATGAAGTTGGAGAATGAGAGGGATGTGTTGTTCACCAATAGTGTGGAGAGAGTTGGCTTTAAATATGCCGTTGTGAGAATGAATTGGAGGGAAAAGAGAGGGAAAGGTTGTTAGCGCATGGCTCGACTGTTAGATCGGTTAGAGAGGAGAATTCAAATTTTTTATTCTTCTCTTCCTGAGAACAATATGGATTGCAAAATTAACAAATAGCAATTGATTGCTATAATATGGGCCATTACCATTTGGCCCAAAAAGAAAATAGCCCAAAAAAAAAATAGCCCAAAGAAAAATATAAATACATCATCATTTTTATATAAAAATGTAAAGCCCAAAGTAAAATAACTATCTTAGTAATTTTCTTTATAAAATTTTACTAATTTTGAAGAAGTGAAGTTACAAGCCAAGGCCGTGATCTTCGCGAATCCTTCGAAGATGATTGCTCTTGGTTCGTCTTGCTATTTTTCTATTCTTTCCGTGTATGTTATCTCTCATTTAAAAAGGTTGGTAATGGATTTGTCTCCGCCCAACTACATGTATAAATGACAAAATTTACAGTTGATTTATTTTATTATTCTTTTATTTGGTGGATGAGATTTAGTTATTATGGTTTACTGTATTTTACAGCTTATGTATATGTACGAGGTTTCCATATATTGGAATATACTTCGTATGTATGCAGCTGGCATGGCTACGTACTTAGTCCTAAGTACTTTGGGACTTGGGCATTACATATTTTTGTGGTGGCCCACGCAGGTCAAGTTTATCACTTCGGTTAAGTTACTATACCGATATGAGGCTGCATATAGGATTAGAATCTAGATATCATCCACATGCTTGATTCTCCTCCTTTGATTCCAATTTCGAACTCTCGTCTGACTACTTTGATTTTCTTCTGATGGATTCCCTTTCACTTTAAAACTCATGTTTTTCCATCATGCTTGATAAATAGGTTAGGAAGATGGCTCATACTAGCTATACATATTATACTGTTCGATCACCTTATTAGTTGACACTTATAAGTTGGGTCGTATGCCTCACGGCCTATCACCTCGTATTCTTATAACTCATTAATGAAGTGTAATTGGGTGACAATGAATATATGCTAGTGTAGGTAGATATGTTTAGCTAGAAGATAGAGTTTTAGTAGCCCATACCTCATTGGTCAACCAAGGCCGGATACAAGAGACAGTAGGACGACTGTATAAGCAGCAACATTGGACAAGACTCAGATTCTTGTGAAACTTGAACTATTTATAACTGCTTTCATCATCATCTCCCGTACTTATACTTTGCACTACCATGAATGATGTCGCTATTTACAACATGTTTTGTAAGCTTATTCTTTATCGAGCTTATTTAGGACATATGTTTATCAGGGACGCCCACAAGCATATTGTCTAATCAGAATCAGTGTACTATGGTCTGATCAACCTTAGTGCACTTGGTTCGCTCCTTATATGATTATCCCACGTAGATTGAGATATAGGTGTCTCAATGAACTCATATACAATTGTCTTGAAAACTCTGTTTGAATTATTCAATCGCCCTTAGAACCCATATTCGCATTGATTTCCTCCCCCATGAACTCTCTATTGTTTTTCGTTTTTACTTACTGCGAAAAAATAGATGCTCATATTTGAGGGAAGATATACCAAAAATGTCCCCCTTATTTTGCCATACTACCTATGGCCATGAAATCTATATTTACACAATTGTTCCATCTATTTGAAATTGGAAAACCACCTTTAAATTGATTCATATCTATTATATCACATTATCTATCACATTGTGTTGTATTTCTTTATAATCAAGCCTAAGAACGATATCACAACTTTGGAATTTTCTATCCTCATTAATTCTAAAACCGTGCCTTAGTTTTAATTCATAGAAAGAAATTTTGGAGTGAATAGATTATAAGCCTTCAAAAAAACAAGAAAAAATTTATGAGTTACTAGGTTACCAATTGATTAGGATAAGTTTATTTCCATTAGGATGATAATTAGTGCCCCATGAACTCCCACTTTCCATTTAGATCAATTGGTGTCACCGACCGTGACATTAATATTCGGAGCACGAGACCAGTTGTTACCTTCCAACAAATTCCACATAGAAGACATAGACGACCACACCTTCATGTAGACAGATCATGTCCCACTAAAATATGTTCCCTTGTATTCTATTTTTCTGATACGACTTTCATGTCAAATGGGACTAGCTATAACCCTACCATAATAACCATATACTTCCCGACTTCAATTAGAGGTCAACCTCGACTCAAATCTTTTGATCCAATACATGGTTGTGATCTACTCGATATCAAGCCTAAGAACGATATCACAACTTTGGAATTTTCTATCCTCATTAATTCTAAAACCGTGCCTTAGTTTTAATTCATAGAAAGAAATTTTGGAGTGAATAGATTATAAGCCTTCAAAAAAACAAGAAAAAATTTATGAGTTACTAGGTTACCAATTGATTAGGATAAGTTTATTTCCATTAGGATGATAATTAGTGCCCCATGAACTCCCACTTTCCATTTAGATCAATTGGTGTCACCGACCGTGACATTAATATTCGGAGCACGAGACCAGTTGTTACCTTCCAACAAATTCCACATAGAAGACATAGACGACCACACCTTCATGTAGACAGATCATGTCCCACTAAAATATGTTTCCTTGTATTCTATTTTTATGATACGACTTTCATGTCAAATGGGACTAGCTATAACCCTACCATAATAACCATATACTTCCCGACTTCAATTAGAGGTCAACCTCGACTCAAATCTTTTGATCCAATACATGGTTGTGATCTACTCGAAGCCCACTATGCACATGCCACTAGTGTGCCACACAATTGAGTCTTCTTGTGCTACTTACAAATAAGTCACGAAAGACAAAATTTGGGCTTAAGGACCTAGTTAACCAACCCGGCTGAAAAATTAGCCAGACCACTTAACTTGTAACCTATATAAGATTACCCTAACCTACTATAGGAATGGCTCGGATTGATTCCATAGCATCTTGTCCAGTTTGTTAGCCCAATGATTATATCATATTTTGAATATGACTAATCAATTAAGTTTACCATAATCACATCACTAATATTCATGTAATCACTATCATGTTGTTACTTAAACTTAGCATTGTCCTAATGTTAGGATTATCCTAAATATTCTATATCATATTGCTATGCTTGTATCGTATTGTTTTGTTCGTCTAACATGTTCTTATAGACATACAGTAAGCATGATCAAGCTTTGTCAAACAAGGACATATACAATATAGTAATATAAGTGGGAGAAAGACGGCGTTATACAAGAAGATTTCTTTGAACCGCCTAATGACCTATCCGGGGCCTCGCAATGGGGGTTCCGCTGCCTGGTCAGTGGACAGGGGTCAAGGGGGCAGCCCTCCCCATGGGGGTCGGGGGCGAAGCCCCTGAAAGGTATTCAGATTTTCAGATCTGTTTATCTTTGGATGATAGCCGACAAGTGAAAAAGGCATCTTCAAGTCTGCTCAAATATTTGAAAAAAGGCGTCATCAAAGGGCTCTTGGTTTTTCTATTTTATCAATGTAATTTTTTATATTTATTGAGTCTAGGAATACGATGTAAGCTGCATTGTACTGGCAAATAGACTACCCAAGAAACGTTTTTAAAATACCCTTTCATTTTAAAAACAAGCCCACTTACAAAAGCCCAAACTTCTTCCTAACTGCCTGACTTTTCAAAAAGCCCAAAAACCAATTTGTAAAAACCCTAAAAGAACTCCAACAGAATTCGGCCCGAGGTCGGTCCGAATTCGGCCAGAGTTCGGTTAGTGAGCGTTGTTTTTTGAACTTGGTCTTCCTGTAGTTATGGATCCCAACGAGATTTTCTCATAGAGTTCTGCCCGAATTTTGCCCGAATTCTGTCAGAATTCTGTCTATAGAAAAACTATAAATAGAGAAGGATTTCGATCATTTCAACACACCAATTCACTTTCATATCTCTTCTCTATAAGCCTACTACTTCTTCCAAAGTGTTATGAGCTATTCATTTTTGAATCCTAAGCCGTTACAATCCTCTAGTCAATTTGCGAGTACGGTACGGTCTAGAAGTTTCAGAGTGATTATAATCAGAGGCTTGATTGAAGGTAGACACTTCACAATTAAAGTTGGTCGAGTACTTCGAATCAAAGTTCGTGTTGTAGAAGTTGCAAGAACTTCGAATGAAAACTTATGGTGATTTTCTATAGTGGATTCAACTAGAAGCTAGAGTTCTTCCGACTGGACTAGTCCTCACAAGAGGGAAACTAGTATACATCCTTTTGTTTGCGTTTGCTCTCTACTCTCTACTTTTTTACATATCTGTGATATATTATCTGTGATCTTGTTGCTAAAATTTTTAAATAGTTAATTTTTGTTGCTTACTCTATTCACCCCCCTCTAGAGTATTGCACTTTACAACTCGTTCGTACAATCGGTCCAACAATTGGTATCAGAGCGGGTGCTTGGTATATAGATATTGCTGCTCATACCAATTGCTCCTACAATTGGTATCAGAGCCAGTGCTCCAACTAGAGGTATTATATTCTGAACCCAATTGTTCCTACAATTGGTATCAGAGCAGCTTCTTCATCAAGAGGTATTATATTTTGATCCCAATTGGTCATATAATTGGTATCAGAGCAGGTGAACCTTATATAGATATTTTGGCTTAACATCCTTGGAGCAGATCCTCATTATCAAAGCGGGTTATACAGGTAAAGTGAGGTAGCATTGCTATTATATTCTTATTTATTATAGCTGTTACATATATCACAGTATCACATATGGCAAGTATGTATTTCACAACTGAAGAACAATCCACAAATAGACTCCCACTATTTGATGGAACAAACTATAGTTATTGGAAGACACGAATGAGCTTCTACTTGAAGTCTCTAGATTTTGACTTATGGTCAATTGTTGTCAATGGCTACAAAAATCCTACTATCACTTCTATTCTCACATCCTCTATAATCAACAAGCCTTATTACAGTTACACGGAGGAAGAGAAGAAATTAGCTAGCCTTGATGCAAAAGCTATACATATATTTTATTGTGCTGTAGACACAAATGTATTTAATCATATTACTATTTGCACAACATCTTATAACATTTGGAAAGTTCTTAAAACTACTTATGAGTGCTGGTATGAAAGCAGAGCGAGCAAATCCAGAAAGGAGGATAGTCTTCATAATGATGCAAATAAGTGCATGATAGAATTAGGATTTAAGGTACAACACAATCCCTTATACGAAAAAGAGCTTGTATGTGACAACTGCAAGAAGATAGACCACATCCAAGAAGATTGTACTCCTGCTAGAAAGGAGAGTCACTACGAACGATCAAAAGAAGAAAGATCATCTCACAAGTACACTAGCATGAGCATATGGTGTGAAAGCGAAGCAAGAGTTTCTGAAGAAGGAGAAGAAGAGAGACCACATAAAGCTGTAAATTTATGCTCAATGGTATTATCTAACGAGGTACAGAATAATTCCTTTCTTGAAGAGAATGAAGTTTCTCATGATGAGTTATCTGATACTTTCAGTGATCTGTTATAAAAACACAAGAAAGTATTAGATAAGTATAAGTAAGCTAGAAAGGATATTCTATCCTGTAAGCGTGAGAATAAGAAGCTTACTTGCTTATTGAATGATGCTAGAAATAGTTCTCCTTCTGATAATTTTACTGAGATTTCTACACTGAAGTTTAGATTGCATGAGGCACTTGATTGCATTGAGAAAAGCACTCAAGAAAATGCTAAACATAAGGAGGAATTAGAATCAGAAAAAAAAAGTATTCTATTGCTTCATGTAGAATTGATGCTCTTTCTGCTAAGTATGATGAGATCTGTGATAACTCTAAAAAGATAGAGATTAGACTGGAAAAATAGGTAATATAACCTACGACTCAGTCTAACACAAGACAGTTATCACATCACAAAGTCACACACGTCGGATCTTTTACAAAGGAAGCAAGCAAAGCTAAAGCTTCACACAACTATGCTTTCTATTACAAGTATCCACGCACATCATGTCATCCTACTGCACATTCTCATACTGCTGTACATAGTACTAATGTTAATTCTTTCTTTCATTATTATGGTATGAGTGGACATGTTTCTAATCATTGTCAGATTAGAAAACTTGTTGATATAAACTTGTTCAAATGGGTTCCCAAAGCTAACAAATGTGGATCCAAGTATTGGATACCAAAGTCTTCACCTAATATTCCAGGTGGAGCTACTTATGTTGAACCTTAGAACCATGGAACATGTTGATGATTGTAAAGCTACAAATGTCATCTTTCAAAAAATTGCACCAACATAAGTGTGGTCACTAGAACCACTTCGGTAACATGCTTCCTAAATAGTTTTTGAATATCTAGCATGTTCTTACTGATGTCTGTTATTAGCTTTCATTGATATCTTTTAATTTGTTTATTATTTGAATCAATATGTGATATAATCCTAGCATGACTAGATGTTTATCTTAAATGATTAGTTCACACTATATAGTGTTTATTTTCTATTAGTATGACACATTTGTCTATGTATGCTCTTTACTTTTAATCTTTATTCTTGAAGCATGCATAGGAGCTGATTTTTTTGAGTTAATATGTTTTTGACTCTCTGTATTTAATTTTTTTTAATGGTCACTTCTTATCGATTTGTCTTTAACATGTCGTATTTACTTTGATTAGTATTTTGTGAGTATGTATGTTTAACACAAGTCTCATGTTTACTTGAAAAGTTTATACATATAATTTTATTTTAACCTTGTACTTGCATAATATATTCACTATTGATTCTCATATTTTATTTTTATTAATTTCTTATGAATCAATTACATCTTTGTCTGATAAAGTTTATTTATGCATATTTTTGATCTTGTGATAATTTTTTTATGCTTGTTAATGATACATGAATAATTCATTGTCATTCATATATTGCTGATATGTTTCTTATATTAATATATATTTTTGTATAAATATCTTTATAGGGGATATATGAGTTAAGTTCAAGTTCTATATTTTAAAAAGTAGTTTCAAACTTGTGCTTATCTCATACTTAAGCTATTGATTTTTTTAAACAAATTTATGTTCTTATCTTTAATAGCTTCTTCCTCAAAGCCTTTTTCTTGGCTTTTTGGTTGACATTTTGGATACATGATATTTTCAATATCTTGATCTTGATAAACCATTATTTGAGTATTTACTTCTTTTATATTTAGAGATTCTGGATTTTGATGTTGTTCGATGATACTGCATATATTTCTTTGAATCTAAGTTCTTAAGAGTAGAGGTCATTTTGGGAACAAGCCGAAAGGGTCCTTCTGTCATACAAGTGTAAATAGCCTGAAGCGACACGATATACTAGTCTTCGGACTATCGGTAGCTGGGAACCTATCCCTACAGCTAACCCAAAGTGATAAATACTTTATAAACTTAAGATTTATTAAGGTCTACTTGCAACTATTATCTAGTTATGGATCCAAGGTTCTAAACCCATTTCCCTAGGTTCCAGAATACATCAGCATATCTAGGTCTTACATTTTGATTTACAAATGTTTTATATTTTATTGTTACCCAATGATTTTGTAGCACATATGGATAAATGTAATTGATACATCTTATACTGTATACTACATTGTTCAAAGATTTTTTTAAATCCATAGAATATAATTTATTTCATATTGCACTAATTTTTCTTAAATCCTCGGTTATTAAAGAAGAGATTTGTTTTGGGTACAAGCCTACAAAGGGTCTGTCTGTCACCATGACTACGGTCAAAGCGAAGCGGTACTTAAGTGTTCCTCGGTGAACCTCCGTTAGTTGGGACAGTACCTCTACAGCTAATCCAAGATTGATCAACGCTTTATAAACTAAAGATTTATTAAGAACTAGTTGCAATTGTTATCTGATAGATTTTGGATTTTAGATTTGATGGATAATATTATTTAATGATTTAATGTTACAAAAGGTAACATATATTGATCTTCATAGGTTAATGTTTGTCATCTGTTGATATATTTATTTTTCTGTCTCTCTATTATATATTTAAACTTGATTTGATATTGTGACTACTCATTGAATATTATGGTCTTGTGATTTCGTCTTTAACTTGTGTAATATTCAATGATTTTGAGCTTTATATTATTATCTCCTTATTCAAGTTACTTACTGTCTACAACAGTAACTCTTTGCAGGGGAGAAGTCATGCATATTGAATGTTTCTCTCTCTCAAAGCGTTTCTTTTCTTTAAACCATACGGTTGTCAGGTGGACACCGTGCTAAGGCTTTAAAAGGGAAGAAATGAACTTTGATAATAAGACCTAATATTTTTGAATTAGTTTTCTACTTCCGAAAATATGTCTCTGAATTTTATTTTAAAATTTTGTCAATATTATTATTTTTGGATATAGCCATGTAAAGGTGGAGCAGTTAATTGTTTCAAGTCAATTAGCCCCTTGACATGCCATATATCTAGAATAGACTTTTCTTTGGACATTTATCGAGTTATGTTTATTTGTTCAAATGGATTTATTTATGATATATGGATTCTTTTATTGAAATTGTTTTCATGATTCGAATCGCCAGCTTTCAGTCTGAGGACTAAATGGACGCATTCGAACATTTACTAAGACAATTTTTCGTAACAAATTCCACATTTTGAAAAGACTTTTTGATTTCTTTTTGATTTATTGAATCAGTCCGGTACTCGATTATTATTCGCATTAAAGACAGCTTTTAAAAATCTTTTACTTACATGAAATGATTTGTGTTATATTTTTTATTGAAGACATATTTTCTTCATCTTTAAGCGTTTATTTATTGGATATTTCTTTTTCTTGCCTAAAGATGATATCTATTTTGAGTTTGGAATTTTATATGCATTTGATCAAAGGAAAGAAAGATGCAAATCTTGGATATCTCTTAGATCTTGTGATTTTATGTATATAAATTATTTTAAACTATATACGCAAATTTTAAGGGGGAGCAAATTTAATTGTTTCAATTCTTTTATGCCCTTAATATGTGGTATACCTAGTTCACCATGGACTTATATTGTCTTAGTTAAATATCTTGTTGAGTTGGTCATAATATTTGGATTTGTGTTGAGTTTATGAGAGAATATAGGATTTTAATATTTATTTATAAATCTCTCATTTTTGAGTTTCTAAAAGTTATCCTGCCAAAATTAATTTAATTTATTGATAATCCGTTTGAGTTTAAACTGATTTGGCATTTCTTATTAAGATTTTATCTCAAAGTTCATGATTATCTATATTTAGACTGATCATACTTTGCGGGAGAGCATTCAAGTCGACTGAATTTCTCCTTCTCAAGTATTTTGTCTTAATTACCTTTATGTTTATCTGATGGATATATATCATGCTAAGGTAATCGAATTCAAATGCATTAACTTTGGTATAGATTTTGCATAGATTCTAGTATACGTATTTTGTCTTCTTTTCGATGATTATACTCTTTATGGAATTGATTTACTAATTTGTATGGGAAAATTATGGATCATATTTTTTTGTGATCATTGTTAAAAGTCTCATTATATTCTTGAACTTTTTTTTGGGTATGTACTAGATCTGTGAATTTCTCATGGATTATTTATGACCAATAATAGGATTCTACGTTATTGATATCTACTTATTAAAGTCTATTTGAAAACTACAGTTATATTTATTCATCATATTGAGTTTTGAATGTCATTTTTGGATTTCTAGTTGGTAAACTATGTATTGATTGATTTCAATGTTTTTAAGTTCAACCAACTATTTTTGACAAGTTTTTCTACTATAGTTTTGCAATTTTCTAAACATGTCATTACATTGTTCTCCTCATCCTTGATCATGATTACGTTTTTCTAAACTGTAAAGAAAAGAGGAATTCAACATATTTCCTCCTTTACTTATGCTTGAGTTTATTTTAGCTCTAATTACGGGAGAGCTTATTTTTTTATCATGTCAAAGGGGGAGAAGTAAGTTTAAGTTAGCACACAATATTTTAGTATTATATGTTTATTAGTGATACATGCATCTATTGTATATATCTTAAACTTAACCGATTTTTTATAATAAAAAAGGAGAAGATTGTTAGCCCAATGATTATATAATATTTTTGAATATGGCTAATCAATTAAGTTTACCATAATCACAACACTAATATTCATGTAATCACTATCATGTTGTTACTTAAACTTAGCATTGTCCTAATGTTAGGACTATCCTAAATGTTCTATATCATATTGCTATGCTTGTATCATATTATTTTGTTCGTCTAACATGTTCTTATTGACATGCAGTAAGCATGATCAAGCCTTCTCAAACCAGGACATATGCAATAGAGTAATATAAGTGGGCCAAAGACGGCGTTATACAAGAAGATTTCTTTGAACCGCCTAACGACCTATCCGGGGCCACGTATTGGGGGTTCCGCTGCCTGGTCAGCGGACAGGGGTCGAGGGAGCAGCGCCCCCCATGGGGGTTCGGGGGCAAAGCCCCCGAAAGGTATTCTAATTTTCAGATCTATTTATCTTTGGACGATCGCCGTCAAGTGAAAAAGACGTCTTCAAGTCTGCTCAAATATTTGAAGAAAGGCGTCATCAAAGGGCTCTTGGTTTTCCTATTTAATCAATGTAATTTTTTATATTTATTGAGTCTAGGAATACGATATAAATTGCATTATACTGGCAAATTGGCTACCCAAGAAATGTTTTCAAAATACCCCTTTATTTTGAAAACAAGCCCACTTACAAAAGCCCAAACTACTTCCTAACTGCCTGACTTTTCAAAAAGCCGAAAACCAATTTACAAAAACCCTAACAGAAGTCCAACAGAATTCGTGTAACTCCACCTTCCTGAAATTTGAAATTTTTTTCTTTTTATATTATATTGAATAAACAATTTAGAATTTGTTACATACGTTAAATTTTATTGTAAAGTAAAATGTTATATATAAATATTCGTCTTTACAATAGGTTTTTCATTTGGGCTTTCAACTATTCTTTCAATAGGTTTTCATTTGGTTTCAACCATTGGTTGAAAGCCCAAACCTGAGCCCATAATCCATTCTTAGAAATAGGTTAGCCTATCCTCTTCTTTAACCAATTTTGAAATTTCAATTTCAGGAGCAGAGCTCCTCCTCCACGCAACTCGGCCAACTGCTATGTGCAGTAACTGACTCCTTTTCCTTTTTCTCTCCAAAAATTCCTTCCCATCTCATGTGTGTAACTGCCTATATAAGAGGCTTTCCTCCTCTTCTTATTCATTTCTGAGAATTTCCAGTGGCAATTCCCTGATTCCTGATCGAGTGTTCAAATGGCCATGGCTGGGATGTGCTGCTTAGCGAGGAGTAACCACACGTAGATGCTCAACTCCGGTATTGTGGTGGACGTCTTCTTCCTAACCCCGACAACGGTTGAACCAATTTCCCTCCAGAAATTGTTGCACTCTCAGTTCAATTAGTGGATCAACATTGGTTCCATCCAGAGAACTCCCTTCGACCCTGTTGATCTGATCGATTTGGTTAGAATTCATTATTGAATTATTGATCTCGATTTTGTTTTCCAGTTTGTGTCCTTCAAATTTTGTACCTAGATCTAGATCGAGATCAGAGGCCTCAATCTTCCTAATCAAGTTTTGCTGATCAATTCTTTCCTATTATGCTCTGAATTTGGAATCAACTAGCTCCTTGTGAATTTCAAATCTAGGTGTGATAACTCAACATTCATTTGGTTGATTCTTTGTGTTTGAATTTCAGTAGAGGTAAGGTCATAGGATCCTCACATTTAATTGAGAATTTGAATTGATAATTTAATTCTGAGTTGGTAGATCTTCTGAATTTGTGTTGTTATTTTCTTGAATATTGATCAGAGTTAGCTTGTGTTAACATCGAGGAGTTTTGACACCAAGTTTCAGTTTCATTCTTCAGGTATGATTAGAAAATTTAGAATATAATGATGTTTGTAAATTATTTGGTTTGGCAGTAGATAATGGGCTCATCAGTGATTCTTTGAATACATGTTCCATAGAAGAAATTCAAACTACTTATTATTTTAAAGCATCATAGTTAGTTCAAAGAATTTATTTATCAAGTTTCTCAATAGGCTGGTTCTGGTTCGAATGATTGTGAGTTAACTGAGTTAATATGTGTTTCATATAGTTTTTGATCTCTTGTTTCATGATGACTCTTTCGATACTCAGTTTTGAAATATCTAGTAATACTTTAGGTTATAATTACAAGTAAATTAATAATGATGATCTAGTTCAGCTGATTAGCAAGATTGGGTAAATGTGTGAATTAAGACTGCATATGCAGTGGTTGGTCCAGGATGATGAAGCTGAGATTACATCTCAATGTTGTTACTGGATTAAGGACTCCACATCAGTCTAAATTCCTACATGGTTAGCCACATGTTTTTATAAGTGAATGATTCGAGTAGGTTGCATGATCAGATAATTGACTGATTAGTTTTTCCTTCTTTATCTCAGAGATTAGCCTCTTTTCTTGTATTTTCTCTATTCCAGGATCGAGTAGGGTAATTTGGTAAGGTTGGTTTAGGACTGAGTTCAGGCTCATGTGTTAGTAATGTGTTGAATGGTGTGAACCTGTTAGATGAGTTAAATTCCATCAGTGATTCATCATGAATCTGGGATCCATACAGTGCCTTGGTTCATTTGATCAAAACTAAAATATCTGAGCATTGAGTGTCTCATTTTTATCTTGAACTTCATGTTATTAGGATTGTATTCTAGTGAGTTGAATTACAACTGCAGGTTCAGTCCTATGGGATGAACTGTATCGAGATATCAGTTTCTCTTAGAACCAAACCATTGTTCAGGACACCAGTTTGTGTTGATCAGTAATGGAGGATTGTTTGTCTAAACCAATTCAGGACTGATGTGAATAACTAAGTATCTATAGGGTGTTGACAGTTTACCTCAATGTGGTTAAGGGATTGCCAGGTTGATTATGAGAGACATCAAGGGGTGACCGATTAAGGAGGTGTTGCGTGGATAATGTTAGATTAGAGGAGAATATAACAGAGTTAGAATCTCAGTCTCAGGAAGGGTCAGGAATAGGTGGTGTTTCCTATTTAGATGAATTTCCTAATTGGAAGTTTTTACATGGTTTTAACGGATGTGAAGAGGCTTACTGAACTTGAACTTTGATTTGTTAACACTGCCAATGAAACATGTAAGACTGAACACATATTTTTGGAGATGTATATCTATGTCATCCACCAATAGTGATGGTTTAAGGTCAAATTGTTTAGCCAATTTTGACTAGGTTGGTTGTGCTTAACTGAGACTGGATTGGAAGCTCAGTCTTATATTGAAACTGACTGGAAAATCTGTTCATTGAAGACTGAACTTTCTCAGTCCTGTTAGGGGCTGAGACCTGAACTTCTAATTGGGTATTCCTGGAACCTGTGGAATGATATTTGAGTAGACAATTGACATGATGCTTGATTTCACATTTTAGACTGAATTGATTGAGATATCTGTGGACTGAACCAGATCAGTAAGTCAAGTTCGTGCTGATCAGGGAAGGGAAGGTTGGTATTGCCAAATCCTATTCCTATCCAAGGCTAAGACTGTGAGGAACTGATATTAAATTTCTTCCTGGACTGCATCATTCATTCCTAAGTCAACTGAATAAGAATGGGTTGCAAGCTGTAGCCTGAGCTTTAGTTGAATGGCAGTAAAGGCCATTGGTTATTGATGAACCTTGCTAGACTAAACCAAGCCAGTCTTATTCAAGACTGATATGTATTGAACTGCAAAACCTATTAGCTAGGCATCTTTGAATAATAGTCATGCTATAATGAGAATATCTTAAAGTTTATTTCAGTCACTCATTAGTTTTCAAGAAGAAAATTGCATGTACCAAAAACAGAACCTGAATCCATTAGCATGATAGGAACTATTATAAGGATTGAAATGAACTAATAAAGAGCAGTGTACCTTGATATTAGAGCTAACAGTCTAGGGATGTCAAGTCATTGGGTGTATAGATGATGTGGTGGAATAGTTATTTGGGAATCACTAGTTAGATTTTGGGTTACTTACTAAATTTAGAGTAAAGCTAATTTTTAATATTCTACAAAGTTTTGAATAGAAGGAGTAACCCTAGGCTTGGACTATTTAGAAACTATTCATGATTAATTGTTGATAACCAAGGAAGAATTAGTCTGTTATTAATTAATTATAAATTATTTAATTACAGGAGGATATCCAGTTTCCTTTATTACCTGTTCTTTTCCGGAGCCAGGCAAGTACACTCTACGGTCTTGTACATTTCATTATATCCTGTGCTTTCTTGATTGACACACTGCAACACGACATGTATTTCTGGTGCCCATGTTCCTTGTTCTTATTACTTGTACCCGGGGTGGGGAAATATACTATTTATGTGACCAAACCAAAGAAACAACTCAGATGTGTTTAGCTTAGACCCTGCATCGTGCACGCGGGTTCTAAGCCGTACCATTCATGTGCTTTCATGTGCTTCATGTGCTTTCATGTGTTTACCCCTAGCCGGTCATATATTTAGTTATATTTCAAATATTGTACACACATTCAGAAGATATATCATGTACTTAGTTCCTATGATTCCTGAGATACCATGTTCTTTCATGTTCTTATATACCATGTTCTTTCATGTACTTTACACACCATGTTCTTTCATGTACTTATACACCATGTTCTTTCATGTACTTTTTATACCATGTTTCCTTGTACTTTCATATCATGATGTCTTGTTCATTACCTAGAACTGTACTTGCTCCGCTCCTGAATAGGATATGTTGCAGGTGAGTTGGAAGCCCTGTGCGACACTTATTATGGCCGAGAGCCAGTTGATGCTGGAGAGCTAGCTGGAGCTGCTTGTGACTTAGAGGCTGCAGAAGCCTAAAGCTTTACCTTTAGCACTTTCATTTGATGGAATGTAATAAATTCCGAGACATGTACTTTACTCTGGGTTTGGGACACATTTATAGATGCTGTATTTTTCATACTTGTCTTGATATCTGGTTAGTTTCCCTAGATTGGTACAACTTACTTTGTTGTGTCTAACGACAAAGGCTGGGCGTGTCCGACTCGTGTCCGATTATTCGGGAGCGGGTCATGACATGTTTTTAGTGGTGGCCCATGCAGGTCTATCCTAATGGTACCTAGGTCTTAGCGTACTATTGGGGGACTTGATTACACTAGGGAAACTTGATCACAGCATAGGAAAAATTGGGAAATAAGGGTACATCAGGTTTATCAGGTGCTTGATATTATAAAAATATTGTTTATTTGGTTTTAGGGTTTGTCAATCAACGAAGTTTTCTTTCTATTACAGGATGGTCACTACGAGGAAGACCGCGGATCAGCCAGGAGTTGCAGGCAGTTTCAGAGTTGCAGGCAGTTTGGATCAGACCGTACCAGACGGCAGATCAGCTTCCACCACCGCCTCCGATCTTTCCGCCGCTACCCTCAACGATGATGTTTGACGGCGCTCAGGTGATGGAGATGTTTCAGCAGTTTATGGAGGCTCAGAATCACCAGGCTACGCAGTTCAGGAAGGCTCAGAGCCAGCAGGCCGTACAGTTCAGAGCTACCGTCGTCGACTCACTCAGGACTCGAAAGACGGCAGCACCGGCACCAGCAGCACCTCCAGCACCACGAGCACCGAGACCAGGGACGGCCAGAGAGTACCAGAATCTTTTCCCGATGGACTTTTTGGGCAACGAGGGGATCGTCTATGCAGACGAATGGCTGAAGAATGCGTAGAGGACCTTGAAGATGGCGCAGATCCCATATAACCTGAAGGTGGAGGTGGCTAGTATGCGACTCTTCGACTTGGCGAGAGCTTGGTACCGGGAGGAGCCCCAGTTGGCGGAGCACCAGGTGTCTTGGGTAGATTTCAAAACTCTGTTCAAGGAGAAGTTTTCCCCCTATGTGGAGCGGAATGAGTTAAGGATGCAGTTCGAGACGCTGCAGCAGGGGACGATGACGGTTGCACAGTACACTTCAGAGTTTACTAGGCTCAGCTGGTTCGCAGAGAACCTAGTCAGAGCATCGGAGGACAGAGCATGAAGATTCAAGAAGGGTCTCACCAGGGAGCTGCGTCATGCGGTGGCGATTAGTCAGGCGACGACGTATGCGAGCATCCTCAAGATTGCTCAGGCTGTAGAGAAGGAAGCAGATCCAAGGCTGAAGAGGGACCGGGACATGGGCAGCAGCAGTTTCTAGGCACCAGCGAAGAGGGTCCAGACTCAGATCCAGGCGAGGCCGCACCAGCAGCAGCATTACCGTTCGGCCAGAGCTCCTATACATCAGCATCAGAGACAGCATCTGGCGACTAGTTGTGCCTTTTTTATCGCCCCGGACACCATATCGACGAGTACTGCAAGAGGCTGGGACTTTACCTCTTTTACGGATCGGATGCACATCAGATGAGGGACTGCGCTCAGGCTACAGCTCGACTAGCAGGAGGACCCCGAGGAGCTGGAGGACCACCACCTGCACCACCCAGAGCTCTGCCAGCTGCACCACAGAGGGGACTGCTTTACCCACTCAGCAGCAGCAGTTTGTACAACGTCAGCAGAGGAGTGGACCGCAGCAGGGACGTGCTTACGTTATGGCTGCAGTTGAGGAGGATGAGGCAGTGCCAGATGTGATCACAGGTTCTATACTTTTATATTCTTTCTCTGCCATTGCATTGTTTAATTCTGGAGCCACCCATAGCTTTGTATCATATGACTTTCTACATAGACACGGCTTCACACCCAAGCCCACTACGAGGAACTGTCGGATTATGACAGGAGGAGGGGTAGTGCCTGTGAGTGAGATGGTGGAATGCCCTATCACTATTGCTGGGAGAGACATTAGAGCTCGACTTCTGGTGATGTCATTTTCTAAATTTGATATAGTCCTTAGCATCGACTAGATGAACGAGCAGTTTGCCGTAATAGACTGCCATGAGAGGAAGGTGATCTTCAGCCCGCCAGGAGTTCTACCGTTCGAGATCAGCAAGGGAGTTGCAGAGAGGCCAGAGGGAGTTTACTTCAGAGCTGTTGTAGAGGACCAGGAGTTGCCGCATCCACTTATTGCAGAGTACCTCGACGTCTTCCCCGAGGAGTTGCCAGGATTGCCGCCAGATCGAGATGTAGAGTTCAGCATCGACCTAGTGCCCGAATCAGCGCCGAAGTCCCAGCATTGTTACAAGATCAACCCGAAGGAAGCTGCAGAGTTGAAGGCCCAGATTGATGAGCTGGAGGGCAAGGGTTTTATTCGGTCTAGTGCTTCATCCTGGGGAGCACCGGTACTCTTCGTGCCCAAGAAGGATGGGACGGTAAGGATGTGCATCGATTATCGTGCACTCAATAACATCACCATCAAGAATAAATACCCGTTTTCGTAGATTGATGAGCTATTTGACCAGCTTAGTGGAGCGAAGGTCTTTTTCAAGATTGACCTTCGGTCGAGATATCACCAGATGAAGGTTCGGGAGCAGGATATTTCGAAGACAGCTTTCAACACCCGATACGGCCAGTATGAGTTTCTGGTGATGCCGTTCGGACTCACCAATACCTTAGCAGTGTTTATGAACTTGATGAATAAAGTTTTTCATAAATATCTGGATAAGTTTGTCGTAGTCTTCATTGACGACATTCTGATCTATTCGAAGTCCGAGGAGGAGCATGTGGAGCACCTGCGGATTCTTCTAGAGATTTTACGAAAGGAGAAGCTGTATGGGAAACTCTCGAAATATGAGTTTTTTCTTGGATCGGGTGGTATTTTTGGGGCATGTGGTGACTGGAGAGGGGATTTCTGTGGATCCCAAGAAGATTAAAGCAGTGGAAGCATGGGCACCTCCTAAGTCGGTAGCAGAGATTCGTAGTTTCCTGGGTCTAGCAGGATACTACAGGAAGTTCGTAAAGGATTTTGCCAGGATAGCAGAGCCGATGACCTAGCTTACACGGAAGGACGAGGAGTTCATCTGGAGCGACGCCTGCCAGTCAGCATTTGAAGAATTAAAGATAAGACTCACGACAGCACCAGTTCTAGCTTTGCCATCAGGATCGGAAGGATTCGTCATCTACAGCGATGCTTCAGAGAAGGGTTTGGGATGTGTGCTTGAGCAGAACAAGAAGGTCATAGCTTATGCTTCTAGACAGTTGAGGTCTCATAAGAAGAATTACCCTATACATGACTTAGAGCTTGCAGTAGTCATTTTTGCCTTGAAACTGTAGAAGCACTATTTATATGGGGAGAGAGTGGACATCTTCACGGACCACAAAAGCCTGAAGTATGTCTTTACTCAGAAGGAGCTGAATATGAGGCAGCACAGATGGCTGGAACTCATGAAGGATTTCGACATCAATCTGTAGTACCACCCTGGAAAGGCGAATGTGGTAGTAGATACTCTCAGTCGATATCCTGTTGTTATGTATCTCACTATGGATCGGCATCTACTGGAGTATCTTGAGAGCCTTGGGATTGAGATTGTTCTACCAGGAGTAGGAGGACAGCTGATGCACATGCAGATACAGTCAGGACTGTTAGAGAAGATCAAGGAGGCCCAGTTTCTTGATGAGGGACTCTGATGTCTTAGAGCTCAGGCGGAGGCAGGATTGTTCGACGACTTTACCATTGTAGGGGATGGATCCCTGAGGCACGGAACCCAGTTATGTGTGCCCAAGGATTTACGGGAGGAAGTGATGCAGAAGGCCCACCAGTCGCAGTATTCTATTCATCCTGGGTCTACCAAGATCTACAAGGATCTGTGAGAGTATGTTTGGTAGTATGGAATGAAGAGAGAAGTTGCCAGATTTGTTTCCAGATGCCTTGTGTGCCAACAAGTCAAGGTGGAGCGCCAGAGACCAGCAGGACTACTCCAGCCTTTACCTATACCGGAATGGAAGTGGGAGCATATCACCATGGATTTTGTCTCTGGATTACAGCATACTCCCAGTGGCAAGGACGCTATTTGGGTAATCGTAGACAGACTGATGAAGTCTGCTCATTTCATTCCGTTCAAGGTTGGGCTGTCGACCGAGAAGCTTATAGATCTTTACATGCGGCAGATTATACGGATTCATGGAGTACCGGTTAGCATCATTTCAGACAGAGATAGCCGCTTCACATCATACTTCTGGAGGAGTCTACAGCTGAGCCTGGGATCGCAGTTGAAGTTCAGCACCGCTTATCATCCATAGACGGACGGACAGTCCGAGAGGACCATTCAGACACTGGAGGACATGCTGCGGGTTTGCGCACTCGACTTCGACGGTTCGTGGGAGGATCATTTGCATCTTGTAGAGTTTGCCTATAACAACAGTTATCAGGCTAGCATCGAGATAACCCCGTTCGAGGTGCTATATGGGCGGAGATGTCGTACGCCTCTATCTTGTGATGATGTTGGCGAGAGAGCTTTGCTTGGGCCAGAGATGGTGATAGACTCAGCTGAGAAAGTCAGGTTGATCAAAGAGCGTCTCTGAGTTGTACAGGATCGGCAGAAGCACTGGACGGACAGCAGCAGACGGCCACTGGAGTTCGCGGTTGGAGATAGAGTGTTCCTGAAGATCTCACCGACTAGGGGTGTCATCAGATTTGGCAGAGGCGGGAAGCTCAGTCCGAGATTCATCGGGCCTTTCGACGTGACGGTACGGATTGGCGAGGTAGCCTATCGACTAGCGCTTCCAGCTAGTCTAGAGGGAGTGCACGACGTTTTCCACGGTCCCAGCTTCGATGCTACATTCAAGATCCGAGCCACGTGGTGGACTATGAAGAGCTAGATGTGGGTCCGAGCTTGTCCTACGAGGAGCAGCCAGTGGAGATCCTCGATCGGAGGGAGAAGCACCTGCGAAACCAGACTATTCCACTTGTCCGCGTCATGTGGAGACACCACTCTCCGGGAGAGTCCATATGGGAGTGCGAAGACGAGATGCGGGAGCTCTACCCCAGTTTATTTGTTTGATTGTATTTTGATTCTGAGAAATTTTAAAATGCAATAAATGACGTGTGTTGAATCTCTTTTGTGATTTGAGACCTATTTTACGGGTTCGAATTTAGAGGACGAAATTTTTCAAGGGGAGAGATTTGTAACTCCACCTTCCTGAAATTTGAATTTTTTTTCTTTTTATATTATATTGAATAAAAAATTTAGAATTTGTTACATACTTTAAATTTTATTGTGAATTAAATTGTTATATATAAATATTAGTCTTTACAATAGGTTTTTCATTTGGGCTTTCAACTATTCTTTCAATAGATTTTCATTTGGTTTCAACCATTGGTTGAAAGCCCAAACCTGAGCCCATAATCCATTCTTAGAAATAGGTTAGCCTATCCTCTTCTTTAACCAATTTTGAAATTTTAATTTCAGGAGCAGAGCTCCTCCTCCACGCAACTCGGCCAACTGCCATGTGCAGTAACCGACTCCTTTTCCTTTTCCCTCCAAAAATTCCTTCCCATCTCATGTGTGTAACTGCATATATAAGAGGCTTTCCTCCTCTTCTTATTCATTCCTGAGAATTTCCAGAGGCAATTCCCTGATTCTTGATCGAGTGTTCAAATGGCCATGGCTGGGATGTGCTGCTTGGCGAGGAGAAACCACACGTAGACGCTCAACTCCAGCATTGTGGTGGACGTCTTCTTCCCAACCCCGACAACGGTCGAACCAATTTCCCTCCAGAAATTGTTGCACTCTCAGTTCAATTAGTGGATCAACATTGGTTCCATCCAGAGAACTCCCTTCGACCCTGTTGATCTGATCGATTTGGTAAGAATTCATTATTGAATTATTGATCTCGATTTTGTTTTCAAGTTTGTGTCCTTTGAATTTTGTACCTAGATATAGATCGAGATCAGAGGCCTCAATCTTCCTAATCAAGTTTTGCTGATCAATTCTTTCCTATTATGCTCTAAAGTTGGAATCAACTAGCTCCTTGTGAATTTCAGATCTGGGTGTGATAACTCAACATTCATTTGGTTGATTCTTTGTGTTTGAATCTCAGTAGAGGTAAGGTCATAGGATCCTCACATTTAATTGAGAATTTGAATTGATAATTTAATTTTGAGTTGGTAGATCTTCTGAATTTGTGTTGTTATTTTCTTGAATATTGATCAGAGTTAGCTTGTGTTAACATCGAGGAGTTTTAACACCAAGTTTCAGTCTCATTCCTCAGGTATGATTAGAAAATTTGGAATAGAATGATGTTTGTAAATTATTTGGTTTGGCAGTAGATAATGGGCTCATCAGTGATTCTTTGAATACATGTTCCTTAGAAGAAATTCGAACTACTTATTATTTTAAAGCATCATAGTTAGTTCAAAGAATTTATTTATCAAGTTTCTCAATAGGCTGGTTCTAGTTCGAATGATTGTGAGTTAACTGAGTTAATATGTGTTTCATATAGTTTTTGATCTCTTGTTTCATGATGACTCTTTCGATACTCAATTTTGAAATATCTAGTAATACTTTAGGTTATGATTGCAAGTCAATTAATAATGATGATCTGGTTCAGCTGATTAGCAAGATTGGGTAAATGTATGAATTAAGACTGCAAATGCAGTGGTTGGTCCAGGATGATGTAGCTGAGATTACATCTCAATGTTGTCACTGGATTAAGAACTCCACATCAGTCTAAATTCCTACATGGCTAGCCACATGTTTTTATTAGTGAATGATTCGAGTAGGTTGCATGATCAGATAACTGACTGATTAGTTCTTCCTTCTTTAACTCAGAGATTAGCCTTTTTTCTTGTATTTTCTCTGTTCCAGGATCGAGTAGGGTAATTTGGTAAGGTTGTTTTAGGATTGAGTTCAGGCTCATGTGTTAGTAATGTGTTGAATGGTGTGAACCTGTTAGATGAGTTAAATGCCATCAATAATTCATCATGAATCTGGGATCCATACAGTGCCTTGGTTCATTTGATCAGAACTAAAATATCTGAGCATTGAGTGTCTCATTTTTATCTTGAACTTCATTTTATTAGGATGGTATTCTAGTGAGTTGAATTACAACTGCAGGTTCAGTACTATACGATAAACTGTATCGAGATATCAGTTTCTCTTAGAACCAAACCATTGTTCAGGACACCAGTTTGTGTTGATCAGTAATGGAGGATTGGTTGTCTAAACCAATTCAGGACTGCTGTGAATAACTAAGTATCTATAGGGTGTTGACAGTTTACCTCAATGTGGTTAAGGGATTGCCAGGTTGATTATGAGAGACATCATGGGGTGACTGATTAAGGAGGTGTTGTGTGGATAATGTTAGATTAGAGAAGAATAGAACAGGGTTAGAATGTCAGTCTCAGGCAGGGTCAGGAATAGGTGGTGTTTTCTATTTAGTTGAATTTCCTAATTGGAAGTTTTTACATGGTTTTAACTGATGTGAAGAGGCCTACTGAACTTGAACTTTGATTTGTTAACACTGCCAATGAAACATGTAGGACTGAACACATATTTTTGGAGATGTATATCTATGTCATCCACCAATAGTGATGGTTTAAGGTCAAATTGTTTAGCCAATTTTGACTAGGTTGGTTGTGCTTAACTGAGACTGGATTGGAAGCTCAGTCTTATATTGAAACTGACTGGAAAATTAGTTCATTGAAGACTGAACTTTCTCAGTCCTGTTAGGGACTGAGGCAGGAACTTCTAATTGGGTATTCCTGGAACCAGTGGAATGATATTTGAGTACACAATTGACATGATGCTTGATTTCATATTTTAGACTGAATTGATTGAGACATTTGTGGACTGAACCAGATCAGTAAGTCAAGTTGGTACTGATCTGGGAAAGGAAGGTTCGTATTGCCAAATCCTGTTCCTATCCAGGGCTATGACTGTGGGGAACTGATATTAAATTTCTTCCTAGACTGCATCATTCAGGTCCTAAGTCAACTGAATAAGACTGGGTTGCAAGCTGTAGCCTGATCTTTGGTTGAATGGCAGTAAAGGCCATTGGTTATTGATGAACCTTGCTAGACTAAACCAAGCCAGTCTTATTCAAGACAGATATGTATTGAACTGCAAAACTTATTAGCTAGGCATTTTTGAATAATAGTCATGCTATAATGAGGATATCTTGAAGTTCATGTCAGTCACTCATTAGTTTTCAAGGAGGAAATTGCATGTATCAAAAACAGAACCTGAATCCATTAGCATAATAGGAACTATCATAAGGATTGAAATGAACTAATAAAGAGCAGTGTACCTTGATATTAGAGCTAACAGTCTAGGGATGTCAAGTCATTGGGTGTATAGATGATGTGGTGGAATAGTTATATGGGAATCACTAGTTAGATTTTGGGTTACTTGCTAAATTTAGAGTAAAGCTAATTTTTGATATTCTATAAAGTTATGAATAGAAGGAGTAACCCTGGGCTTGGACTATTTAGAAACTATTCATGATTAATTATTGATAACCAAGGAAGAATTAGTCTGTTATTAATCAATTATAAATTATTTAATTACAGGAGGATATCCAGTTTCCTTGATTAACTGTACTTTTCCGGAGCCAGGCAAGTACACTCTACGGTCTTGTACATTTTATTATATCATGTGCTTTCTTGATTGACACACTGCAACACGACATGTATTTCTGGTGCTCATGTTCCTTGTTCTTATTACTTGTACCTGGGGTGGAAAAATATACTATTTATGTGACCAAACCCAAGAAACAACTCAGGTGCATTTAGCTTAGATCCCGTATCGTGCACGCGGGTCCTAAGCCGTACCATTCATGTGCTTTTATGTGCTTCATGTGCTTTCATGTGTTTACTCCTAGCCGGTCGCATACTTAGTTATATTTCAAATATTGTACACAAATTCAGGAGATATATCATGTACTTAGTCCATATGATTCATGAGATACCATGTTCTTTCATGTTCTTACATACCATGTTCTTTCATGTACTTTACACACCATGTTCTTTCATGTACTTATACACCATGTTCTTTCCTGTATTTTTTATACCATGTTTCCTTGTCCTTTTATATCATGATGTCTTGTTCATTACCTAGAACTGTACTTGCTTCGCTCCTGAATATGATATGTTGCAGGTGAGTTGGAGGTCCTGTGCGACACTCATTATGGCCGAGAGTCAGTTGATGCTGGAGAGCTATCTGGAGCTGCTTGTGACTTAGAGGCTGCAGAAGCCTAGAGCTTTACCTTTAGCACTTTATAATTTCCTATATTGAGACTAGTAGACTTACTTTCATTTGATGGAATGTAATAAATTCTGAGACATGTACTTTACTCTAGGTTTGGGACATATTTATAGATGCTGTGTTTTTCATACTTGTCTAGATATCTGGTTAGTTTCCCTTGATTGGTACAGCTTACTTTGTTGTGTCTAACGACAAAGGCTGGGCGTGTCCGACTCGTGTCCGATTATTCGGGAGCGGGTCGTGACAATTCGGCCCGAGTTCGGTCCGAATTCGGCTAGAGTTTGGTTTGTGAACGCTGGTTTTTGAACTTGGTCTTCCTGCAGTTACAGATCCCAACGAGATTTTCTCATAGAGTTCTGCCCAAATTCTGCCTGAATTCTGTCAGAATTCTGCCTTTGAAAAAACTATAAATAGAGAAGAATTTCGATCATTTCAACACACCAATTCACTTTCATATCTCTTCTCTATAAGCCTACTACTTCTTCCAAAGTGTTATGAGCTATTCATTTTCAAATCCCAGGCCAGTTACAATCCTCTAGTCGATTTGCCAGTGTGGTACGGTCTAGAAGTTTTAAAGTGATTGTAATCAGAGGCTTGATTGATGGTAGATACTCTACAATTAAAGTTGGTCGAGTACTTCAGATCAAAGCTCGCGTTGTAGAAGTTGCAAGAACTTCGGATGAAATCTTGTGGTGATTTTCCATAGTGGATTCAACTGGAAGCTAGAGTTCTTCCGACTGGACTAGTCCTCACAAGAGGGAAACCAGTATACATTCTTGTGTTTGCGTTTGCTCTCTACTCTCTACTTTTTTACATATCTGTGATATGTTATCTGTGATCTTGTTGCTAACATTTTTAAATAGTTAATTTTTGTTGCTTACTCTATTCAACCCCCCTTTAGAGTATTGTGCTTTACAACTCGTTCCTACAATCGGTCCTACAAAGTCAATATAGATTAAAACCAATGATTCATTCAATCAAAGATCGATGTCCAATTAGGGAATCCATTAAGACCCAGTTAAACCCATCCTTGCACATCTTCACATTTGGCCTATAAAAACCAAACTTGATGAAATAGTTCCTTATACCTATTATGTAGTCCCCATCTCTTGGTCCACTAATTCTCCTTCCATAAATTTTGTAACCATATCACTTGTAGCCTATGTTATGGGAGGTACGGAGTCATGTTGTGCCAACTTATTTTTGGTTATGCTTGACTAAGACCTACCCTCTATCTTGATGAAATATGGTCAATACATGGGCAATGTTAATGAGTAATACTTAGGCTTCCCATAGAGTACATAACTAACGATCAGAAGTAACTCATATCCTCAATACCTCCTTGAAGTTTGATCTTCTTAGGAGTCATGTTACTGTGCTTTCTATATTTAACCACTTTCTATAAACATTGATTCTCCACATCCGTTCTATTATAGAATAGTATCTTAGTTTCAATCTCGAGAAAGGAATTTCCATAAGGTATAGGCAAGCCTATCGAGAACGTAGGGTTCTTGAATTAACAAATAAATTGGGATAGATTGGCTTAAATTGAACTAATTAAATCGTAGTTCATAGCGTCCCTCCTATCCATATCATCTGATAACCTGACCGTGACTTTGATAATTGTGGCACAACACTAGCATTTTTCTTCCAACAATTTTACACCCATGAACTAGACCAGTCAATCTACACATGTGACATACGTGTCCCGTACAAATACACCTTCCTATGCTCTACTTTAATTACCCCACACGTATGGCTCATTTCTTCTTAGAACAAACCACAGAGGCCCATTTCCGTTCCATTTGGATTTAACCAGGCAAATAGCGACCAATTCCTCAAAACAAACTGAATGATACACGCAAGGTGCATCACACATATAACGTATGATTTTCACTCAAATAAGCACATGTCTACTAAACAACACCAAATACCAACCCGGATGCATTAGTCCTTATGACTTGGAAGAATAAACGCCCACCTAATCATGCCTTGTCTTCAATTCTAATTCTAGGACAAGGCTTTGTGCAGACACCCATCTCTTAGTTACCCATGTTAGGCGAATACTGAAATCCCTTGAACCGACTCATTCTAGTTATACTCGAACAAGAGATTCCTACCAACTTGTTGAGGGCTTGGTCGATAGGAACGATATAGGTAGTAACCCTCCTATAGAAGTTCTTAACCAAGAACGCCATGACATATCTAGACTCGCTTAGAATTTTGTGACTACGGTCAGAAGTGTCCAAAATTTTCGTGCCCTCCTTTAGAGACTATCCTTCCTAGAAGTTTGCAACAACGATTCTCACAGTTAGCCATCTTTTATAACTTGGGTAGGGTCTTGAATGTAGGATACCCCATCTTGTAGAATATGGCGTCAATTTGGACTCCTTTGAAAACCACCTCCTCCATTATTTCTGAACCCAAGTTATAATATGACGTACTTGCTCTCCCTTCATATTTTAAACTCGCCATTTTCGATATTAAGATTATTTTTAATTTCGAGGACGAAATTTTTATAAGTTGGGTAGGATATAAACCCCCAAAAATTTTAAATTTTTTTTATTTTAATATGTTTTATATTATAAATTTTTACTTAAATAAGCTTGCATTATACTAAGACTTGATAACGGTAGCAGGTAAAATGTTTTACAATTATGTCAGAAAAATATTTGTTATGATTATTTTCTTATAGGAATTTTATTCTAATTTTACAAGTTTTTTATATATTGTAAGGAAATGCGTATTTAATTGATGATTGTGCTAACATTAGTAGTAGCAGATAAGGACTACATTAAAAATAGTTAGTATATGTATTTTTACAATTATTTATGAGAATGATTTTTGGTATATTATAATTGGGATTCTAGAAAATTCTATGAATTTATTTAATGCTAATATAAATAGATAAATAAAAATTGGCTTATTAAAAATATATATGTATCATATACACATTTATACATAGGTATATATGGTTACATATGTACAAGTATAAATATGTGTCACCATTGTTATGAACAATAGTTGGTCATTTTGTTATACATCTTGGTATAAGCCCCTATTGTAAATAAACACCAGTATATCAAAGAAAAAAAAGAAAAAAATAATAATACTGTACATCATCCCTAAAGGGACAGAGCTCGACCCCCTCCCCCGTATCCAAACAGCATGTAGATTCTCTCCTAATATTCGGTTTAAATTTAGCTCTCCTCCAAATTGGAGAAACCAATTCCTATCTAGTCCCTATCAGATTCTCCAAAGATTGCAAGAAATCTTTTCAAATTTGAGTTTGAATTTGCTTAGAAATTCAAATTTAAAGGATTGATAAACACAAACCTTGGTTTGATATTCTCAAACACAAAACTCATACGGAGCCCCGCCATCCTTTACGTTTCCCTGGACTGTGCATGCCCTAGGCCACCTGCACGCCGCCCGGATCGACCGGCTGACCGCGCGATGTCGGAGGTAGCAACCACAGCGCCTGCAATTGGCGCAACAGCAGCGAACAACAACACTGATCTGGTCCCGACTTTTAGGTATATTTCCTCCTCCCTCTCGTGATCGTTCTTTAAACCTATTAGTTCTTCGTGATCACAACAGATACGACTTCAATTGCTGTCATTTAGTTTAGTTTAGAGTAGATCAAATCATTGTAAACATAGGGTTAAAGTTTTGAAAAAAAACTCAGTTTCTATTGAAAAACAGAACACAGGAAAGTAATTCTAAAACCCCGACTTGGAAGGCCGATTTTGGTCGATCCAAGATGAAACCTAGAAATACATATAAACTATTTTATAGACAACCTATATGAGAGTAAAAAACCCTTGTAGTTTTCAGATTTCATCAACTGTATGCAAGGAAAACAGATTTCAAAAATCACAAAAAAATTAATTTTCAAAATAGTAAAAATTTAGAAAAATTCTCGATACGGCGTGCGTCCCAACAAACCGAGCGACGTAGTCGCAACCCATAAGCATCAAAAGACGTGCATGGATGTTGTTGACGTGTGGGAACTGATGGAACTCTATTTCGTTGTGCGTGCGCGATGATATAAGTGTGTATCCGTCAAGATACCCCTGTATTGACCCTTTGTCAATTAAGCCATAACTCCATATAAAGCTGTCGGTTCAAAACGAAACTTGCGCCAATAGGACCAAATTGATTTTTTGGTCTTGTGTGCCAAGTTTGGTCCGATTCTGAGAAGGTCGACTGGAGATCCTATTTTGCGGGCCTGCGACCCGATCCAACGGACGAAATTGTGCTCGGCCCGTCGATATCCAACTTTGAACATACGGTTGCGTTCGTCTCCTCAAATCGGACCCGTAGACATATAATTTTATGAGTTTAGAGACCATAGATATTGGCACACGTTTCGTAGCAAAACGGGTCCAACGGCGGACATCGTTTTGACCCAAAATTATGATTTTGCCCCTGTTCCAGAATTGGACTTTTGGACAGGAGTTTCATAGACATATCTTTTACACCAAACACGTTCGTGATGTTTGTTTCAGCATCCAGAGCTGTATGTGGATTTTGACTTTCGTGCCGACGATTCTGACTGTTGGATTTTGCTACATCTCACACCACCCTCAGGTAAGATACCTTGCCATATTTACTGCTTATATTTAGTTGAATTTTTTTTAGTTATAGCATATTCCTGTTTGTTTGTTTCTAGTTCTTTCAGTTGATTTACTTGCTTGGTTTTCTTGATACATGATGCAAGTACAAGTCTTATTTTCTTCTTGTCTTCAAATTATGCATATGGACCTAGAGTTAAGGGACTACCATCTGTAGTGTATTGCATAAACCTTGACACAGTTGTACCACGAGATATGTGTTAGATGAGTAGCATGCAGATGTACTTGAGTGTTGGCTGATCACTTGTGCGCATGCGTTAGGTCTAACTGCTAATAGAGGCATGTTAAAAAACTTAGTAGTTAGTAAAGGTACATGATCGCGGATGCGACTAAGATAGGTACATCGGGTGGGAAGAACATTTCCTTGTCGTATGGGCTTTTATTACACATTCCCTTGTAACCCGGAAGCTCCGCTGGAGATACGGGTATGCTTACCCACTCAGGTTGGCCACTGACGTTTTTGAACGTATTGCGCTTAGGTCACTGGTGCCCAAGTAGGGACTATACCAGATCCTATTTACAGCCAGGGCTCATGCGACTAAAGGTTAGTTCTTAACTATATAAACACATTAGATTGGTTAGGTTATCCTCGTCAAGGTCATGTCACCTCCATTCCATTAGTAGCATGGGACAATATCGCATCACGAAATAGTGTTCTACCCCTTATCTTTGTTTGGTTGTATGGGTAGTCCACTATTTTGATAATGAGATATTGGGCCTTGTTACGACTGGGACTATTTTACTTTACTTGTGATTTATGACATATTATATATATTCAGTTATGTGCCATGTTTTTCCTGTATCTTGTTACGTCCCTTTGAGGAATTGGTGATCTCTCCAGGTGTGTGCTTTTGTGACTTCTCGCAGGTGTTCTAGCCAAAGCCGTGATCTTCTCGAATCCTTCAAAGATGATTGCTCTTGGTTCATCTTGCTATTTTTCTATTCTTTTTGTGTATGTTATCTCTCATTTAAAATGGTTGGTAGTGGATTTGTCTCCGCCTAACTACATGTATAAATGACAAAATTTAAAGTTGATTTATTTTATTATTCTTTTATTTGGTGGATGAGATTTAGTTATCATGGTTTACTGTATTTTATAGCTTATATATACATACGAGGTTTCCATATATTGGTGTATACTTTATATGTGTGCAGCTGGCACATGGATACGTACTTAGTCCTGAGTACTTTGGGACTGGAGCATTACACAGAGGCTCCGTTGTCTCCAGAAGAATGGTCTACTCGTCGCCCTAGAAGCGCAGCAGTACTCAGACCTCGCCAGAGGTGCAGAAAGCATGGTTCCACCCTGTCGGTTTGCTTAAACCGACTCTCTCAAAGATAGGATTGGGGTTAATTATGATTAATATCTTATCAAGTTGATTTAGTGTCACGACCAGCACCCTAGAGTTAGGGCACGAGAACGTAACAACGCCCAGCCTATGCCGTAGTGTCGGCGGTAGAACACTGTCCTAGGTCTCAATGCATCTAACAGTATAAGACTAAACAGTTTATACTCCCCGAATGGGGGTGACATAGCAGAATGTAAACTCAATCACATCTAAGGTAGAGCATAAAGGAAGATAGATAAAACATGAAATCGAAAAGAGATACAACAGATAGAAGTCTAAGTGTCTAAGATACAAACTCAGAATACATCTCAAACCCCAAATACAGTAATCCATAAATATAACTCAAGATGACTGAAAATAAACTATAAGCAAAAACCCTAGCTATCTATGCAACCTCTACTGTCTCCTCTAGGCTAGCAGGCAACCTCCAGGCTATCTGTAAAATTTATCAACAGGTCCAGTCAGGACAGGAGCGAGCACATTATATCTCAACAGTTCATAGCAGGTTAGAAAATATAATCATGCAGTAAAGTAAGATACAGGATCTGAAAGAAATACAGTATATAAACAGAGAGAGAGAACTGTAATAAAAATATCTACTATAAGTAGAGAACTAACAGTGACTAGTGAATCAGAGTACAAGCTAGACATGTGAACAGGTAGAGGTGAATCATGAGAGGTGGTTCAAGATTATATCATTTGGAATTATTCACATGCTATTTCTACTCCTCCATCCCCAATCAATACACAAGGATCTGTTCAAGTTATGTTAAGATTCGTAAAACTTCACATGGCTCATAAAATGAGTGATACGTGAAGGTGATTCATGATGGCTCTGTGAACATGAGAGTACATGTGTCACAAGCGATTCGTGAATCAGAGGAAGCATAGAGATACGTGATGATTCATGAAACGCACAAAACATGCAGTATCCGATGCTCCCGAGGGGGATAACATCTCATAAAAAGATCCATATAGTACCAATCCGTATGACCAACGTGACAGTATCAAGTAAAGTAATTTAAAGCAGGAAAATAATTCTAAGCAGGATATGAAATGATCAGAGAATGTACTCGTCTGATATCTGAATGTCCAAGGTAAAGATACTGTTCGAGGAAAGGTATCTGACTTCTAATTAGAACAGCACAAGTCACAACATGTCCAGAAGGGTAATATAAAGTACTATAATGCATTCTACATGAATCTAGGTCAAACTAGGCCAAAGTCAACCCTTGGTCAACTCTGGTCAACTGCACTAGTCAAACTAGGTCAAACTAGGTCATGTCCTAACCCAGCAAGTCTTACTAGGCCTAACCAAGACTATCCTAGCAAGCACACATCAATACAAGGCTATACAAGCCAACATACACCCAACTCTATATAGCGTACAATTATTCAATACTCAAATAGGCAAGAATTCACATTGGATATACACTAGGTAATCTATTACTTTAAGCTATATATGTCTACACATATATACAAATGCATATATTGGTATTCAATATTAGGTCTATAATCATGGCATTTCAAATGGTTATATAAACTTATATATTACAACACAATATGCTAACATATATATAATATACATACATAGCTAAGTTAACTATATTCATAAATACTTATTTAAGAAGCTATGTGTGTGTATATGAACATGGCAAAGGGGCAAGTGAGGGTTAAATGGGCATACATAGTGTATATATATCAAAGAGTGTCAAAGTGTAAGTGAACAAAATGTCAAGTGTGATAGTGTCAACATAGTGTAAGGGAGTACATGAGGTAATATAGGATTTGTGTTAACATAGAACATTACATCTTATTAACTCGTATATTGCATACATTATATCTATTATTACATTACATTCATGCATGCATTCATTCATCATTCATTTATTCTCTTGCACCACTATATGCACCATACATTACATACTATGGAACCTACATATTCATTACAAGCCATACTTATACATGCTTACATTAGATAGGATACTTACACCTCATACATCATTTATTTAACTATTTACTCATGCTTGCATTCTCTATTTAGTTACATAATGTATATACATTAACATGGGTTAAAATCAAATAGAATATTATATTACACACAAGGGTGCACAAAATGCATATGCCGAATAGTAACTCCTACTAATAATCAATACTGTACCATCTCAGTATGAATTAAAATTTAGGATTAAAGTATGTTATAGATCTATGTGTTATCTTTCTGAAACTTCAAACGGATCGTATTTTCGTTTCCGGAAACTCCGGAAATCGCGAAAACACCGAGAACGCGTTTGTCTTTCGTACAGCTGACACTCAAATAATTCTCCAGAAAGTTACAGAAAGAATTAGGCCTATTAATATATGTTTTTGGAAAGCTAACTTCAATACACTTCTTTTAAAAAAAACGGGAGATTAAATCGAGCTTTGAGCTAGAAGTTATGACATTTCTAAGTTAGGGCTAAAATTAAAAACGTGGATAAAAATCATGACGGATTTAGATAGTTTGAGCCAAAAGAATACACAATATATATCCTAATTATCCACAACAATAATAGCAATAATAATATGAGGAACCACACTCACAAACTTGATTATATAATCATCATGAACCATTTATTACATATATAAATATAGATACACTCTCATTACAATATATATATATATAAATCTATATATGTAACATGAACACATCCACAACACAAAGGACACTCCTATGACCTCCAAATGGACACAAAATGGACACAAATGGAGATACAACCATGGGGGTCATTCCTATGGGTTCAAAATAGACCTATATGCATGAGAAAATAAAAAGGAGAAGGGATTTATACCTCCCGGTAGATCGAATCGAAGAAAAACCTTTCCGGAGCGACACCGACACGTAGAGATTCCAAAAGGACACGAACGAGCTCCGAATCCTCCCAAACTTGGGTAGCTTCCTACTTGGCTTGAATGGAGAAGGAAGGAAGAAGATTTGGTGGTGAAATGGAAGGATTTGGTGGAGAAATTGCTAGGGATTGCTCTCTAGGAATTTGGGAAAGAACAAGAGAGAGAAAAATAGATGGATAATGACAAATGGGAGGCTCAACCCTATCCTTATTGTGGCTGGCCATAAAGGTGGTTTTGTCCTATTAGGAAAAGTCCAAAAGCCCCTACTAACCTATTCTATGAGTATTAGGAAAGGGCTAATTGGTTGGGGCTAAATTAGTCATTCTAAAGTCTCTAATCACACTAACCTTATCCATAATAATTAGTCTAACCTCTAACTAAAATATTTCTATCATGTGGACTAAAATTAATATCATGTGGGCCATGCCTAACTAGTGTGTGGGTCCCACTAGAGTCAAACTACCCCCGGGTCCCAGTTTCAAGTCGAATTGAGTTGAAATTCGAACCCGACTCAAATAACCCCAAAACAATATCATAAATAATAAAATAATATCAAAATAATTCAAAGAGATCAAATGCAAAAATATCCTTAGGCCAAAAATGACATTAAAATATCATAATCACATGGTTAGGCTCTAGGTCAAACAGTCTCTAGGGTTTCACTAGCAAAACGTCAAAACCACAAGTCATTGATTTAAATAATTTTAAAAATGATTTAAAATCACCAAAAATTATATCATGAATTAAATATTATTATTAAAATAATTATAAACATGAAATTTTAAAATTATCCTCATTTGGGAAACTGGGTGCTACAACTCTACCCACCTTAGAAAAATTTTGTCCTCGAAATTTAAGATCGATAGTACTCCTTCTAGAGCCTCTAACCTACCCAATATCTAAGATAACACTTCCTAACACTGGAATAATAAACGGACATCTAAAAAGTGTCAATCTAGGAATACCTCCAATACTGCTCTGCTGTACGGCGGTAATGGAACTTCAATAAAATATGGACTGGAACCTATATCCAAGGGACTGGACCTATTTTAAAGTGGTCTTAACTAAGGATGAAAAGGAACTGATCATAGGCTATAGGTATGCTCAAACTATTATCTTCCTATTAACCATCTATTAATACATTCTATTACCATAGGAATGATGCATTACTAAGACGTATAGGCCCCTATCTCTCATAACACATTATACTCACCAAAAGACTAGTACATCCTATCAAGACTGATAATATAATCTCTCATAAGCTACATGTTTATAGACACACATCCCCACATCAAGGACTAACCTATATATATCTACAACTGATACTAATGGGGTGACATCCCTATTTCCCAACAATCAAGGTCTAAATTTTTTTTTTAAATCATACAATTTGAAGGAATAGTATACAAGGTCAGGGCATACCGTAGCAGTTGGAAGTCTCACTTAGGTACACTAATCATTCTAGGTCAAACAGTACTATGGTATCAACACACAAACAATCTAGGGTGTCCTAATTGGAAAGGTAAGGGAACAAAAATCATCAAGGTTGTAGGGCTGTCTACCATCCTATATAAAAATTGGTCATTAACAAGCAACTAAGAAATTATTAAAAGGTTACTATTCCATAAAATGGCAAAAATTAAAAATTTAGGCACAATAAATCACAAATAGATTTTTGTCTTGACACGATCTAAGTTGATCAATTTCGGGATAAAACGAGATTTAGGCAAGAAGGGAAATCAATGAAATCAAAGTATGAGCACGAGCATCCAATGATGGAGGTTCAGGTCATGATTAAATTTAATTCGACTGAGTACGAATACGAGGTTCATAGGCGATGAAAAGATTTCAAGGAGAATTGTCAAGGCTGTCGTGAATGAGACTCTAGGGTCAAGTTTAACTATGTCTCCATTCTCGTAGATTGATACATGAAAAAGCGAACTAAAGTGCAATAGGTTGATCAGACCATCATGTACCGGTTCTGATTAGACAATATGTTAGTGGGTGGCCACCAAATAAAATATGTCATGACCAAGCTCGAAAATAGATAAGCTTGCAAAACTAAGGCTAATTTAGCAACATAAGATATAAGGGTGGTAAAGATGAAAGGAATTACATAGTTCAAGTTTCTTAACCAACGGGTCAAGTAATCAGATAAGGTACAAGATTAAGCATATAAGGAAACAAGCAGAACACCATCACATGTCGGGTCGAAAGAATTGAGTCAATACTGGATTTCTAATTGAAATAAGAAGAAATTTAGTATAATGGTAGAGGTTATAGTTTAGCCAGTTGACCAAAAAATCATATCAAGAAAATAGAGTACAAGAAGACGGGTTTTAGTGGGACATGATATACCTACACGAAGGTGAGCTCGTCTAGGTCTTACATATAAGATTTGTTGGAGGGTAACAGCTAGTATTACATTCCGAATATCAAAGTCACGATAAGGAACGTCAAGGATCTCAATTAGAAAGTGGGAGTTCAAGAGGTGGTAATTAATGCACAAAAATAATGAAGATCGAGTTAGTCATCTGCTTCTGATACTCTTAAGTTCATCTGGTCATAACTTGCCAATCATATCTTTACCTCACCAGTCTCCATATAAAAATTTAACCTTTACTTAAACCCTTACCATGACTACCGTAGGCAATTCCCAATTTTCAAACATCACTCTTAAAGCACAGCCCTCACATTTAGGAATCAACATTAATCATTTTTTTAAATTTTCAAGTTCTTTCACCTTGTCTTAAATTTGACCCAAAACCTCTAAATCCCGTTTACGAATTCCTTGAACTTGTTCAAATTATTCTCCTCGTATTATTTAATTTAAATCTCTAGGCCTTACAAAACTTATCTTCCATCATAAAATCAACTTATGTATTTTCTTCGACATACACCCTTGAATATTATTCTCCTAAAAATATTTCACAACAATCTCTAAACTTCCATAACTTTGTGTTCTCTCTATCCCTAGTCATTTTCTCGCAACATCTTGTTTAATATCCTTATTAAACACAATTAACTTCTCTTTTCCATTACTAACCTTCTACATAGCCTCAGAGTAAAAGTTTTCCCCAGAATCAATAACCAAGATTTTCTAAGTTCTCAAAACTAGGTTGACCTCTGATATCCTCATTAGTTTTGAATACACCGATAAACTATCTCATAACCCCAAAATTTCTCTAAATGTAATTATTTCCAGATTGGCAGTATACATCTCCTTATTCTATTCGAGACCTTTACCACATTTCTATCTTAAGTTTCCATATGGAACACTCCACATTTGATTTCCTTTAGATCATCATAAAATAACCAGTTACTTCTTCTCTGAGTTACATAATTTACGTCACTTCCTTAGCCTTCCCCATGCAAAAGATACAAAGATTCAAGGGTTTTGAAGTACATCTGGTAGGGACGACAAGATATGGATAATTAATATAATGAGACAGAGTTTAAGATAAGAGGTAAATAAGAATGAAAGGGAATAATGGCGAGAAAGAATAATGAAGATATGTTCCTTCTCATCGGTTCAAATGAGAGGAACCCATCAAGCTTAAATTCAATAGCAAGGAATGAGGGTGAATCCAAACAAGAGGAAAAGAAATTCCAATTGAAGTTCAAAATGAGTTTCTCAGGGGTCGTCCCAAAAATCTCTCAAAGAATCCTAAGTGTGATTGATTACCTTGGATTTGAAAATATTAATCTAAATACAAAATTAAATCAACAACTACAAAATTTTATCAAAATTATCAACTAATACCAGGATTCAAAGTTCTACAATGAATCCACAAAATCAAATTCAAATCAAGGAAAAAGGTGAATCAAAACAAGGAAAAGGAGTTTAAATCGGAATTCAAAATGAGATTCTCAAGGGTCATCCCAGGAATCTCTTAAGGAATCCTAATAGTGATTGAGTATCCTCTCATCCTAACATCTTAATTTATATATCCTATAGCAGGCTCGTAGTAGTACAACTAAGTCGTTGCGCTACTACGAAATCGCACTAATGCGAATCTCGACCTGCATGGGCCACCACTAAAAACGTGTCACGACCCGCACCCTAGAGTTAGGGCACGAGAACGTAACAACGCCCAGCCTACGCCGCAGTGTCGGCGGTAGAACGCTGTCCTAGGTCTCAATGCATCTAACAGTATAAGACTAAACAGTTTATACTCCCCGAATGGGGGTGACATAGCAGAATGTAAACGCAATTACATCTAAGGTAGAGCATAAAGGAAGATAGATAAAACATGAAATCGAAAAGAGATACAACAGATAGAAGTCTAAGTGTCTAAGATACAAACTCAGAATACATCTCAAAACCCAAATACTGTAATCCATAAATACAACTCAAGATGACTGAAAATAAACTATAAGCAAAAACCCTAGCTATCTATGCAACCTCTACTGTCTCCTCTAGGCTAGCAGGCAACCTCCAGGCTATCTGTAAAATTTATCAACAGGTCCAGTCAGGATAGGAGCGAGCACATTACATCTCAACAGTTCATAGCAGGTTAGAAAATATAATCATGCAGTAAAGTAAGATACAGGATCTGAAAGAAATACAGTTTGTAAACAGACAGAGAGAACTGTAATAGAAATATCTACTATAAGTAGAGAACTAACAGTGACTAGTGAATCAGAGTACAAACTAGACATGTGAACAGGTAGAGGTGATTCATGAGAGGTGGTTCAAGATTATATCATTTGGAATTATTCACATGCTATTTCTACTCCCCTATCCCCAATCAATACACAAGGATCTGTTCAAGTTATGTTAAGATTCGTGAAACTTCACATGGCTCATAAAATGAGTGATACGTAAAAGTGATTCATGATGGCTCTGTGAACATGAGAGTACATGTGTCACAAGCGATTCGTGAATCAGAGGAAGCATAGAGATACGTGATGATTCATGAAACGCACAAAACATGCAGTATCCGATGCTCCCGAAGGAGATAACATCTCATAAAAAGATCCATATAGTATCAATCCGTGTGACCAACGTGACAGTATCAAGTAAAGTAATTTAAAGCAGGAAAATAATTCTAAGTAGGATATGAAATGATCAGAGAATGTACTCGCCTGATATCTGAATGTCCAAGGTAAAGATACTGTTCGAGTAGAGGTGTCTGACTCCTAATTAGAACAGCACAAGTCACAACATGTCCAGAAGGGTAATATAAAGTACTACAATGCATTCTACATGAATCTAGGTCAAACTAGGCCAAAGTCAACCCTTGGTCAACTCTGGTCAACTGCACTAGTCAAACTAGGTCAAACTAGATCAAACTAGGTCATGTCCTAATCCAGCAAGTCTTACTAGGCCTAACCAAGACTATCCTAGCAAGCACACATCAATACAAGGCTATACAAGCCAACATACATCCAACTCTATATAGCATGCAATTATTCAATACTCAAATAGGCAAGAATTCACATTGGATATATACTAGGTAATCTATTACTTTAAGTTATATATGTCTACACATATATACACATGCATATATTGGTATTCAACATTAGGTCTATAATCATGGCATTTCAAATGGTTATATAAACTTATATATTACAACACAATATGCTAACATATATATAATATACATACATAGCTAAGTTAACTATATTCATAAATACTTATTTAAGAGGCTATGTGTGTGTATATGAACATGGCAAAGGGGCAAGAGGGTTAAATGGGCATACATTATGTATATATATCAAAGAGTGTCAAAGTGTAAGTGAACAATATGTCAAGTATGATAGTGTCAACATAGTGTAAGGGGGTACATGAGGTAATATAGGATTTGTGTTAACATAGAACATTACATCTTATTAACTCGTATATTGCATACATTATATCTATTATTACATTACATTCATGCATGCATTCATTCATCATTCATTTATTCTCTTGCACCACTATATGCACCATATATTACATACTATGGAACCTACATATTCATTACAAGCCATACTTATACATGCTTACATTAGATAGGATACTTACACCTCATACATCATTTATTTAACTATTTACTCATGCTTGCATTCTCTATTTAGTTACATAATGTATATATATTAACATGGGTTAAAATTAAATAGAACATTATATTACACACAAGGGTGCACAAAATGCATATGCCGAATAGTAACTCCTACTAATAATCAATACTGTACCATCTCAGTATGAATTAAAATTTAGGATTAAAGTATGTTATAGATCTATATGTTAGATTTCCGAAACTTCAAACGGATCGCATTTTCTTTTCCGAAAACTCCCGGAATCGCGAAAACACCGAGAACGCGTTTGTCTTTCGTACAGCTGACACTCAAATAATTCTCCAGAAAGTTACAGAAAAATATATGCCTATTAATATATGTTTTTGGAAAGCTAACTTCAAAACGTTTCTTTAAAAAAAACGGGAGATTAAACCGAGCTTTGAGCTAGAAGTTATGACATTTCTAAGTTAGGGCTGAAATTAAAAACGTGGATAAAAATTATGACGGATTTAGATAGTTTGAGCCAAAAGAATACACAATATATATCATAATTATCCACAACAATAATAGCAATAATAATATGAGGAACCACACTCACAAACTTGATTATATAATCATCATGAACCATTTATTACATATATAAATATAGATACACTCTCATTACAATATATATATATATAAATCTATATATGTAACATGAACACATCCACAACACAAAGGACACTCCTATGACCTCCAAATGGACACAAAATGGACACAAATGGAGATACAACCATGGAGGTCATTCCTATGGGTTCAAAATAGACCTATATGCATGAGAAAATAAAAAGGAGAAGGGATTTATACCTCCCGGTAGATCGAATCGAAGAAAAACCTTTCCGGAGCGACACCGACACGTAGAGATTCTAAAAGGATACGAACGAGCTCCGAATCCTCCCAAACTTGGGTAGCTTCCTCCTTGGCTAGAATGGAGAAGGAAGGAAGAAGATTTGGTGGTGAAATAGAAGGATTTGGTAGAGAAATTGCTAGGGATTGCTCTCTAGGAATTTGGGGAAGAATAAGAGAGAGAAAAATAGATGGATAATGACAAATGGGAGGCTCAACCCTATCCTTATTGTGGCTGGCCATAAAGGTGGTTTTGTCCTATTAGGAAAAGTCTAAAAGCCCCTACTAACCTATTCTATGAGTATTAGGAAAGGGCTAATTGGTTGGGGCTAAATTAGTCATTCTAAAGTCTCTAATCACACTAACCTTATCCATAATAATTAGTCTAATCTCTAACTAAAATATTTCTATCATGTGGACTAAAATTAATATTATGTGGGCCCTGCCTAACTAGTATGTGGGTCCCACTAGAGTCAAACTACCCCCGGGTCCCCGTTTCAAGTCGGATTGAGTTGAAATTCGAACCCGACTCAAATAACCCCAAAACAATATCATAAATAATAAAATAATATCAAAATAATTCAAAGAGGTCAAATGCAAAAATATACTTAGGCCAAAAATGACATTAAAATATTATAATCACATGGTTAGGCTCTAGGTCAAACAGTCTCTAGGGTTTCACTAGCAAAACGTCAAAACCACAAGTCATTGATTTAAATAATTTTAAAAATGATTTACAATCACCAAAAATTATATCATGAATTAAATATCATTATTAAAATAATTATAAACACGAAATTTTAAAATTACTCTCATTTGGGAAACTGGGTGCTACATTTAAATCTTAGCCGAGGATCAATCAGAATCCAAATCTGAGATAAAATCCAAGATTTACTCAGCTGCATCCGAACAAGCAAATCGGCACACGCCACGTGTCTCCTCCTTCGGTTATTTTGATAACCACCAGAGATCTCGATTGAAGGGAATCTCGATGTCTGCCACGTGTCAATGCTGCAGAAGCCCACACCGTGTACTGACGGCTGAGTTCTTTATATCTCAAAACCCTAATGCACATTGCATATGTGCTCTCTTCCCATATAAATAGAAGGAGTTTTCTTCAACAAGAGGAGAGACCACCGAACATCAAATCTTCAGCTCCAGGCATTCTCTTGATTGGCAACCCTAGAGGTCCATCAAAGGCATCAAAAAGTTAGAGCAAGTTCAACCGGTCGTCAGATCGTCAACGGAGTAAAGGGGCCGCTGCATTGCTCGATCTCCACCATCAAACTTCCCCAGAAACTCTTTCCCTTGTACTTAGAATATCCTGTTTAGGACTTCCTTCTCTGTACACAGGTCTTTTTACGTTCAATAAAGAAAAAGTTTGTTAAACCTTTTGTGATGTTGAATACCTGGGTTGGGGTAAGCTCTCATTGCATCCTCCTCTTCGAAGCTAGGCTAGTGATGGTAGTCAGCGGCAACTGACGCACTATCTTCGGTGCATACATGTTAAGGCCCTTCGCCTTGAAAAACTAATCCTCTTTGATCTTCAATACCTTTGCTTCATAGGAAGCCAGGCTATCCCTAAACAAAAATTAGGGCTTCAAGTAAGCCTTGGTGGCATTCTCGACAGCACAGATCATGTCGCTCTCCATCATGGCTTGAAGGAAAGAAAAAGGGCTGATTCTGAATCAGCATCATTCTCTTCGACGGCTGGTCCAACATGATCGCAGCCTTAGCAGGATTGACTATATCTTCATTGAGATCCAAACCCATCTGACAAAGGAAGTGGTCGAACAAGACATCATTCAAAAGAGGCAGAGTCATAGACACTGTAAAAGGATAAAAGGGAAAAAGAGTTGGCAAAACTTGGCCCTATCTTGGATAAAAAGTCAAAAGTTATGCAGGCTAGCATCAGTGCTTGTAAACTTTTACGCATCAAAGTCTTGGCACATCATCATGACATAAGGCCATGCGCAGTGACTGAGTTTTACCATAGAATATCTCTAAGACCGAAGTCCATGCACGTTGGTATGAAAGCTTCAGTGCATCTCCAAGACCGAAGTCCGTACGCGACAGCAAGATAAAGCGTCAGCACATCTACAAGACCAAAGTCCATGTGCGTTAGCTTAGTGAAGCCTAGGCGCATCTTCAAGGTGTAGCTCGTAGAGCCACACCCATGTGCTTCAGTGGAGTGGTTTGACGTATGTTCCAAGACAGTTGTCCATCCATGCGCCTGACCGTGCATGAGTGACTGTGTATTTCAAAGAAGGAACTCCTAAAACAGCAGCCACCCACTGACAACTTCTTTCAGCACGCGGCGTACATCATGTCATCGACTTGGATCTTATCAGCATCGGCTTCGACAGGCTTCTTGCCCTTGCCTTTTCCCTTAACAGCAGCATCACGGGGAGCTTTGGGGGCCATCGCACAACAACTAGGGTTTCCCGAAAAGAAAGATAAAAACTCTAAGGAGGAAGAAGAAGAAAAAAGAGCAGAGGAGTCTCTCTCTTCATACCAAACACCTATTTATAGCCTTGGGTCGTGCGTAAATAGATGATGCATGACGTCACCAGCCGATGCTTCGGGTGTTATGAAAAGACAGCTTCGAAATCTTTAAATAGATTATCATTAATCATGAAAATTGATGTGTTATCTTTGAAAATGCATGGGCCAGCACAGCCATGCGTGATAATGTCCATACGCCCGAACAGGGCATGCACCCAAAGTCTCCGCTACCAATGCTTCTTGTTCAAAGTATTTTAAAATTTGTCCAAAGTTTTGAAAACTTTGAAGGGGGTCTTGTAGAAGCATGGAAATTCAGGCACGTCAAGAGATCGAAGTTCCTATGTCGCACAAAATATTATGCGCCGAAGACACAGGACAAATGTCAGTGCATCAGTCAAAGATAGTAAAGACAAAAAGTTCATGGAAAAGAGATTTTTTATATGAAAAATCTATTACATGGCTTTTTTACTACAAACTCTACTAAAAGAAGCCTAGTCTAAATTCTACGCTAGGTACATCACTCTGACGTCTAAGCATAGGCGCATCACGCTGACGTCTCAGCGTAGGCATATCATTCTTCCTCATTAAACCGAATCACTTTCTCGTCAACGCACAAGTGCTTCGGCTAATGAAGCTTTTATTGAACAGAACGTGGGTTGGCAAGCAATCCAAATCCGGTGGCTCTTCTAGCATAACGAAAGTCAGGGAACGACGACCTCGAACTTTGCATGCAACAGGCACTCAACGTCATCTTGTAGAAGAATACTGCCAGTAGGGTGCACGGCCACAAGCTAACTCGATGCATCTCAGTCTTCCGAAGGAATTCGTCATAAAAATCAAAGCTTCTTTGAACAAAGAGATCCACATCCCGCAGTGCAACATCTTGCCAAGGTGGAGGATCGATCGAGTTCATCTTCGTCGAGAAGTTGGGTGAAAGTAAAATGAGAATGAACTCTCTTCCTCCACTGTTATTTATAGGCCCGGGCGATCAAAACCTATACCCCAAGTGGCAGCTCTCCCTGAAAATAATGCGATGGATCTAAAATTAATGGCGATCAATCTGCCATCTCAAATTTAACTAAGTCAAAAGTCATCAATTCGAGCCTCGAAAGACTCAACAAAGCTGACCAAAGAAGATGTGCCACGCAGATGATGCGCTTTTCAGCTCCATGCACTTCATGTCTGATGCGTCCCTCAGCTCCAAACATGATGCCTCCAATGGTGCACAAACATATGCGCTCACCTAAGCTTGTCACCCATCAGGCATTTAATGCTAAGTGACAAGAGTCGTTAGCTCGTATCTCAAAGATTGAGCAGTTGACAAATTTTTCAGCAAACAAAGAGTCGCTGATGTCAGCACCATCATTACTTGTTTTTTCAGTTATGGTCGGCTAAATAATTGTATGCGCCTCTATAGCCATGCGGTCAAAACTCTGCATGCGCTTCCACAGCCATGCGTCCATACTTGCTATTGACCCCAAAAAGTCATATGCTAAAGTCTCCTCATGCGCCAGATCCTAGGCTCATCCAAGCAAATCATCCTACAACAAATCAAAGATCTTTGAGCAATGAGCATGTAACATGTGTCACTAACTTAGTTCTGCTCATGAACGGGTCTAACCACCCAAGATCTCAGTAAAAAATGAATCTCAACAACTGACACATGTCATCTCTCCCACAGCCCAACAGTGCAGTCTTAAACAAATTCAGTTGAAGCTTCTTAGCACAGACTCCATGCGCCCAACAAAGTCAGATCTGTGGCATCCCTACATATAATATTTCTATGCGTGCATCGCATATGCGCATATAGATGGATCATTCTGTCACATATAAATAGAGGGATCATTCCTTCATTCAAGCGGCTTCAACCTTCATCAAATCCTCTAAGCTATTTAACAGCTTCAACGCATCACCTTCTAGAGAAACTCAAACCTTCAAAGAGCTCGAGATCCTTGTCAAATCGTCAATGGAGTAAAGAATCATCTCTCCATCGCCACGGTTCCCAGATAAAAACAAAATTGTACTAAAATGATTCCATCAAGATCCTACATTGTACTCTGTTCGTTTGTTATTATATATAAAGTTTATTTCAAACTTTTTAATAGCAAACAAAGGCCCAGCTCCTTTGGTCGTCAAACTCCCAGGAAGGGCTCAGGAATTTGGGTCAGACTCCCTAGTAGGTCACCAGAAACTCCTCCTGCCTAGGCGTCAGCTCCACTGGTGGCCATGATACGGCGGAAGGCTCCCGCACTTCCACCAAAGGCTGTCCTAGTTTTGACAGATAAAGAGTTAGAAGAGTATATATCTGCCAACACAGATGCACCTTCTCTTAACGATGTAATTCCTCGAGATAAGATCCCTTATTTTATCAATAAAAGGCAGTCTTTGAACTACTCAAATATTCCATATCGGAATCCCTCATGGAGTCATGCTCCAACAATATAGCAAAGTACAATGCTCTTATCATTGGGCTCCAGTTAGCAAGATAGCTGGAGAGTTCAACGCCTCGAAGCTTATGGCGATTCGGAGCTCATTGTTAACCATGTTCGAGGGCCGTATAAGGTTTCAGAAGACTTAAAGCGAAGGGTATCATCTCTACCTTTACCAGGTTCTTCATAGAACGTATACCTCAGCTACAAAATCTAGAGACTGATGCTCTGGCTGGCCTTGCTGCCTCTCTAGTAGTCCCTCTTGGGACCCAATACTTTGTTATGGTAATTGGCCATGATTTGGTGTGCCCCAAAAACAATCTATATATGTGTCTAAACCATGCCATGCCAGGAAAAGCTGGTATCAACGTCAGGGACTAGTGATTTCTGTTTATAGACTTTGCACCCTACGGGATCCTTCCAGACGACCCGAAGGAAGCTGTGTCATTGAAAAGGCGCTCTCTCCGATTCTACTATGATACAACTACCAAAATGTTGTATCGTCATTCATACGATGGACTTCTCCTCCGATGTTTATCAAACGAGGAGACGATCGAAGCTCTTCGAAAGGCCCACAATGATGCCTACGGGGCTCATAAATCTAGTCCTAAGCTACAAGATCGACTCCGATGCATGGATTATTACTGGCCTACCATGATGGCAGATATTGTCGAGTACACTAGGAGGTGCCACGCTCGTCACCTACACGCTAACATCATCTATCGACCTTCGGACTTCTTACACCCTACGGTCACCTCCTAGCCATTTGAAGCCTGAGGTATGGACATAATTGGACTGATTATCCCTCCGTCATCCAGAGGGTACTGTTTTATTCTTGCCATCATCGACTACTTCTCGAAGTAGGGGAAAGCAGTACCTCTGTCAGAGTAAAAAGTTCAAAGGTGATCATCTTCATCAAGCATCATGTCATATATCATTTTGGGGTACCTCGGAGGATCATCCATGATAATGGTCCACAATTCATAAGCCATGCGTTTAGCTAGTTCTGTGATAAGAACTGCATTCAAAATATGGCATCGATCGCTTATAATCCGGCAGCAAACTGATTGATTGAAGCTTTCAACAAAATAGTCGTCGAACTTCTCAATAAAGTCATGTCGTCTAAAAAATATGACTGGTACGAGAAGTTAGACGAATGCCTCTGGGCATTACCATAGAACGGCTCAGACTCCAACAGGTAATACACCCTTTTTTCTAGTATACGGGAGTGAGGCCATGCTTCCTCTTGAAATCCAGATTCCCTAACTATGAGTGGCCATTACAAACCAATTGACGGAGGAAGACAATCAATGTTGCTGATTGCAAGAGTTAGAAGTGTTGGACGAGAAATGCCTTTTGGCTCAACAGCGCTTTGAGCTCTATCAAGCTCATATCTCTGATGTTTTCAATAAGAAAGACAAACAAAGAACTTTCCAAGTGAGTGACCTTGTCCTATCAGTCAGAAGGCCAATGGTGAGGACTCATAAAACACCAGAGAAGTTCGAACACAAATGGGAGGGTCCCTTCATCATAGAGACAGTGTACTCTAATGGTGCCTGCCGACTCATAAAATCTAACGGAGACTTGTTTATGATGCCAATCAATAGAAAGTTCCTAAAGAATTACTATGCTTGAAGCCCTTCGATATGTACTTCCACATCCCCAGCAAATATCTATGAATTCGACAGCCGAGTTCACCCCTCTTGATCATCATATGTTCCTGGAGCCCAACTGCTCTAGGACGTTCTCTCATCATTCCCAGTAGAAAACATCCAAGTCCATATTACATTTGTATTATTTTCCATATCCCCACGGAGTCTTATCCTACCTCAGGGTAAGATAACTCCAAAAGAATGTATACCACGTTCATATTACCTCTGAGTAAACATCTTTCGTTCAACAACCCCCATGTTGCTGCACTCCACCCACAGAACATCCACGTTCATATTACCTCTGAGTTGTTCTTTATATCCCTACAGTGTCTATTCCTACCATGTTCATATCACCTCTGAGTAAGAAAACTATATCACAAACCTCATGTTTACCACGTCCATATTACCGCTAAGTAAATATGTTGGTTAACCTGATTTCCATCCTTATTTCAACTTATCATCTGTATCTAAAACCAAGGTACGTTAAAGATGCTAAGTCCACAAGATCGTAGGTTCATGACAAATGAGCAAGCAAAAGTTCTTTATTTCTTTCACGAAAAGAAGAAAAAGGGACTACATTCTAAATCAATAAAATAGAACAAAAAAGCAATAAAAAGCTCAAAGGAGAACAAAGCTAAGGGTCGATAGACAGCTTGTCAATACGACGCTTTAAAGCTTCTGCCTGGATTCAACAGTCGCCAAGACCCGATGTTCAGCCTCGCGATGCATCGCTTCTTTGTCTTCAGAGGCGACTTTACTCGCACGCTTGGGATCCAGCTCCTTCTTCCTATGGAACAGATTGGCCACGTGTCGAGTGAGCTCCGTCGCTTTGTTTTTAAGCACGATGTGTTTGGTTGTCGCTGGCTCAGTATCCGCTAGGAGTTGAGACTGTTGTTTCTGCATCAAGAGGATCATATCATCAACCTCTGCCACACGATTATCCATAGTCTCTCGCAGACTGGCCTGGTGCTCCATAGCTGATGCAAGTTCTTGCTCTTTGGTGTCGGCGTCGGCCAAACCCTGTTCTAAGATGGCTAGGCTGGACAAGTAGCTAACTCAGCCTCAGCCTCTAACTTATTCTGCTTTGCCTCTATCATGGCAGAGGGATCATCCTGCTGGATGGCCTGGAGTTCAATGAGAGGGTGATCCAGCTCAGCAATCGATGCTTCTAACATTTCAGCCATAGTATCATGGCCCTGATGAGACTGTATTAAACTGATTTGTAATATCGCCATTGCCTTGGCTACCGCAAAAGTTTGGCCTTCCTTCAGCACAACAACAATCCCCTTTCTCAGAATTTTGTAAACAAACTCGACAAAAATTTTTACAAACTCGTCAGCTTCGCTAATGCTTGAGGTATCATGGGGGGAATTGTCGAAATTCATGTTTGAACCGGGCGGACGGTATAACTTGGCAGTAATACGACATTTTGACTCGGTAGAATAGCTGCCACCTCGCCCGTTGAACCTGTGGCTACCGTAATTTTAGGATTTGAGTCCCTATGAGGTGACCGCGACCCAGGTGTCGTCAGGATATCAGCATCTGTAGCCCCGCCTGACTACCAACAATTTCAGAGCTAGGGGTCATGGTAGCCAACGTCTTCGTAGGACCCGTTAAAGTTTCCTATGTGGTAGGGGCAGAAGTGGATTCTTCTATAACAGTGCCCTTACCCCGACCAAGACTTGCTTTGGAAGACTCATCTACGTCAGGACCCACCATGGCTTGTGCAGAGATTGGACCTGGTGGCAGGGTCGGCTCCTGAGTAGATATAAAACTCGAAGACGCGATCGTTTCCTCCATCCTGGTTTCTACTGTCGGGACTGACACATGACTCTGCGGCGGAGCCGGTTCCTCCATCTCACTTTCAATCGATGAAGGAGTTAGACTCGACAGCAGAGCCGGTTCCTCCTTCTCAATCTCTATTACTGGGGTAGGTGTAAGACTTGGCATCGAAACAGGTTTCTCCCTACCATGTCTAGGAGAGGACTCGATTGTGACCACCCTTCAGCTATCCCGACTAGATGTCACCAACAGTCGTCAATTCTCCTTCGATATCCCTAGTAGTGTCATCTGGGACGTCAGTCGAAGGAGACGAGTCCCAATCCTCTTCATCCTCGAGAGGATCCTTCGTAAATTCCCCCTTCTGAGGCTGCACAGTGGCTTCTTTACTAGTGCCCGCAGCCAGTTCTTCCACGCTCTGCGAGGGGCCCGTCTGATGTGCATCTGTAAACAAAACATGATCATTATCGTTGTCAATATATGCAAATCATGTATAAACAAAATTGCCTAGAATGCCTGTCGAAAGTTGTTCAACATTCAGTGACGCTATCAGATCACTGAAGTTATCCTTCGCATAGTCGAAGGCGGCGGGAGTATCGGCTCGTACAATGTCTTCTTGGTCTTTTACAACCGGAGACTCTACAACGGAAGGGATACGCTCTTCAGTAGAGCTAGCAACTTCCTTCTCAACTGGTTCATGCAAGTCTCTCTTCGAAGACCTGGGTTTCCACTTCTTCGGACCCTATAAACAAAAGGAAACATAAGTAAAAAACAAGGACCACTGTATCCGTTAGAATTAATGATAACTTATTTACCTTTCCAGGAGAAGACTCCTTTTGTTTCTATGCGGGAAGAGATATTGTGGCCCCAGAATTAGAAGCCAAAACTTTCCTCTGCCTCTTTGGCGCAGAAGACCCTGCTTCCGTCGGGGCACAGCTTTTCAATTGACTACATGTGGATTCCTTCGGAGGATCTTCCGTCATGGCGACCGGAGCAATTACTGGTACAGGAGCAGCTGCCGATACTGGAGCATCCGGCGGGCGATACGCCCGGGCTTTCGCGATCACATTATCGAATGCCTCAAGCTGAGTTCCGACGATGAAGCTTATCTTCCTATCATAATCGGAAGATAGGGTGATCGTCGAACAATAGAGCTTAACGGTAGAATACAGGATATACGGCCTGAAGTTTAGAAGTGGAGTTATCAATCACACCCCCGTGCACTCAGCATTATAATACTGCCAAGCCCGGGCTCCATCCAATAGGATCCTGATATTCCCCAAGCAGGTACTCGGGTTGTCCAGCATTGGTTGGCTATAGTCGAATTGACGAGAAAAATGGCTCGATAGATACGGCTCCAGGAAGTGATGGTGCATGTTCCGGTATACCAAATAGAAGGGTCGGATGCATTACAGCCAAAGAAAACCCCAATCCGAAAGAGTGATAGCATCTACGCCTGTATCTTCCAACTCATCGTCAACCTCAAGGCCCAGAAAAAATGAGCCAACTTTAGAAATGTTCCACCCTTGGAGCTGGAACAAAATCTTTCGACAAACGGGGACACCAGTATGCAGCCACTTCCTTATGCGGTCGTGGTGGATAAAAGTGTCACCTGCAACGTGCCCCTCTTCTGTATCACGGCTCATCACATTGGGGTGATGTAGTATCAACCACCCCATCAAATAGTGATAGGACAGCTCCATTCGGAGAAAATTCTTGCTTATTCCCTTCATGGCCAGGGCCACCTTGGTAAATTCTCATAGACCCTGCTGCAGGTTGCACACCATCGCAGGTAGCAAGGCCAAATGACGACCGAATACGAGCTTCACGGCAGACAAGGCAAGGTTCCTGGTCACCATCTTCACGAAGTCTAAACAACGATGAAGCACATAGTCTCGAAGCCATATCTTCAGATAGGCAGCTAACACAGCTTTCAGAGACATCATGTGTGTGCAATGCCATAAACTATTATAGATGTTATCAGCTGGCATCTGGTATTCATCCTCTCGCAGATTACTCTCGTCTGCTTCCTTTATTTTGGTGACGCATATGTGAAACCCTGGGGAGTAGTGAAGCAAACCTTCATCGGGTTGCTTTCATCATGAGTGAAGACATAATCCTTCCAAACGGTCACATGAGGGGATGTCCTTGTCTTATCCTTTCACTGATTCATATAATGATGGCACAGCAATTCCTTGAAGACCATCATCATTTGTGGGTTCTTTTATTCTAAAGCGGAGAGCTCCTCATTCGTGGGATAATACTCTTTATATGCCCCCGTCCTCCAAGGGAATTTCGAGACTTCGAACATCTCATGGAGCACTAATCCCAGTTCCCCTACGGGCATATAAAATGTCCCGGTATGATGATTGTACAGCTCCAGGAGGGCCAGAAACATAGGCCGGTTCAACTCCACACCAGATTGGGTAGCCCATATGGCAGTCCAAACCAATCTCACTGATCTCATCTTTATACTTTGACAGGATCCAAAATGTCATATCATCCCATTTTGGTACGTAATGGCACCAACCTTCACCCCAAAATTCTTCCTTCGGGTACGTAACCTTGGTAGCCAACATACGATTGGCAAAAATTGAAGCACTGAAGGCGAAGGCTTGGTTGGGAACATCACTGTTTATGCTTCCGGGATGCAAAACCTGCAGAGAGAATGACGGCCCACCTCGCACAAAGGTGATGGTGTCTTTCTGATTAGAAATGGAGTCGATCATGAAAGACCCTAAAATTGCTCCTCCTTGAGAAGGGGTAAGGTCCCATCCTATTCTATTCTTCGAGGCCAAGCAAGTGAAAGCAGTCAGCGGCAGTTGACGTTCAATCTTCGGTATATACATACGTATACCCTTCGCCTCAAAGAACTAGTCTTCCTTGACCTTCAGAAGTTTGGCTTCATAAGACGTAAGTCTGTCCCCAAACAGAAATTGGGGCTTCATATAAAATTTGATAGTACTCCCAGCAGCATGGATTAGGCCACTCTCTATCATGGCCTAGAGGAAAGAAGAGGGTTGGTACATGATTAGCGCCATCCTTTCCGGCGGTTGGTCCAACATAATCACAGCCTTGGCCGGGTTGACCACTTCCTCATTAAAGTCCAGACCCATCTGGCAGAGGGAGTAGTCAAACAAAATCTCGTTCAAACAAGGCAAAGTCATAGACACTGCAAAAAGACAAAAGGCAAAAAAAGTTAGAAAAAACATGGTCTTTCTGAAAAAAGACAAAAAGTTATGCGCAACCTGGCATCAAATCATCTGAACTTATGCACATCAACAAAGCCCAAAGCCTCGGGGCATCATTAGGACAGAAGTCTATACGCGTTGGCTGAGTTTTACCTTAGCGCATCTCCAGGACCGAAGTCCATGCACGTTGGTGAAAAAGCTTCGACCTATCTCCAAGACCGAAGTCCATGCACGTTAGCATAGTGAAGCTTAGGCGCATCTCCAAGGGGTATCTCGATGAGCCACACCCATGCTCTTCAGCAGAGTGGTTGGCGTATGTTCTAAAATAGTTGCCTATCCATGCGCTCAACCGTGCACAAGTGACTGTGTGTTTGAGAAAAACTCTCAATGGCGGCCACCTACCTGTAACTTTCCATCGCACGTCGCAGTGCTTCATGTCGACGACTTGGGGCTCGTCGGCATCGACTTCAACGGGCTTCTTGCCCTTACCTCTACCCTCGCTCGCAACAGCACGAGGAGCTTTGGGGGCCATCACAGAAAGAAACTAGGGGTTTTTTTGAAAAGAAGGAAAAACTCTAAGGAAGAAGAAGAAAAATGAGAGCATAAGAGTCTCTCTCTTCCACCCAAGCACCTATTTATAGGCTTGGGGTCGTACGTAACTTGATAAGACATGACAGCAGCAGCTGATGCTTCGAGTTTCCTGAAGGACAGCTTCAAATCTTCAAAAAGATTATCATTAATATGACATAACAATCGAGGCATTATCCTTTCATTTAAACAGTGTGCGCCTACACGGTCATGTGCCAGAATGGCCTTGCGCCCAAGCAGAGCATGCGCCTAAAGTTTCTACTATCCATGCTTCTTGTTCAAAGTATTCCAAAACTTGTCTAAAGTTTTAAAAACTTTGAAGGGGGTCTTACAAAAGCATAGAATTTCAGATGCATCAAGAGGCCAAAATTCCTATGTGCCACAAATAGTATGCACCAAAGTCGTAGAAATAGATTTTAGTGCATAACAGAAGACAACAGATAAAAGCACATAAAAATAAGATTGTATTACATGAAAATCTATTACATGGCTTTTTCGTTACATGGAAAATCTACTACGGCCTAGTCTAATTTCTATATAGGCGCATCACTCTGATGTCTCAGGATAGGTGCATCTCTTATTCGTTGCAAGCGAATCACTTCCTTGTCAGCAAGCGAATTACTTTCTCGTTAATGAACAGGCACATCATCTGCTGCCTTGGGGCTCTTCCAGCATAACGATGGTTGGGCACATCAACCTAAATTATGTGTTAAACTTGGCACTCGATGTCATCTCGTAGAAGAACACTGCTAGTAAGGTGCATGAGCATGAACTGCTTTGTCCGTAGCTAACTCGACGCATCTCAGTCTTCTGAAGGCGTTCATCATGAAAATCAAAAGCTTCTTTAAACAAGGAGATCCACAATCCGTAGTACAACATCTTGCCAAGGAGGAGGATCAGTCGAATTTAGTCTTAATAAGAAGTTGGGTCCAATGAGAACGAGCAAACTCTCTTCACCATAAATACTGTAATTTATAAGCAAGGCAACTAAACGCATGTGCCAAGTGGCAGCTCTCTCCGAAATTAATGTGATGAATCTAGCACTAATGATAATGAATCTGCCATCTCAAATTCAGCTAAGTCAAAGTTCTTAATTCGATCCTCGAAACGCACAAGAAGGTTGACCGAAGGTGATGCGCATCACGACTGATCCACCTCTCAGTTCCATGCGCCTCATATCTAATATGATTAGTGGTATATGCGCCCCCAAACAATTGCTCCTACATAAATCTCTCCGCCCAGCCAGCATTTAATGCTGAATGTTAGAAGTCAGCAACACGCCACTCAAAGGCAGTAATGATGACAGTTTTTTCAAAAAATAAAGATACGTAATCATTACCTTTCTGTTAGTTACAACTGTGCCCCGCCATGTGGCTGACCCAAACTTTGCATGCGCCTCTAACGCCATGTGCCCAAACTCTGCATACGCGTCAAAAGCTATATGCGCATACTTGCTATTGATCCCCAAAATTCATACTCCAAGTCTCGTCATGCGCCGGATCTCAGGCGCATCAACCTAACTTTCTCTCAACAAATCAAGACCTTTGAAGCGATGTGCATGCACCACGTGTCATTGATTCAGTTTTACTCATGAATAGGTACCAACCACCCAAGATCTCAGTAATAAACGAATCTCAACAACTGCCACGTATCAGCTCATTCGCAGCCCAACAGTGCAGTTTCAAACAGATTCAGTTCAAGCTTCCTAGCGCTGCGCTCCTGTGCCCAAAAAAGTCATGCGCGTAGTGTCCCTACGTGCCAATTTTTGATGCGTACATCACGTGTGCACGCATGAGTGGATCATTCCACTACCTATAGATAGAAGGATCATTCCTTCATTCAATCTTCTTCAACTCTTCACTCTTCCCCAGAGCAACTCAGATATTCGGAGAGATCTATATCATCGTCAGATCGTCAACGGAGTAAAGAATCAACTCTCCATTGCCACGGTTCCTAGATAAAAACAAAAGTGTACTCAAAAGATTCTATTGGACCCAAAATTATACTCTATTTAGTTTATTATTTATAAAAAATTTCTTCAACACTTTTTAATGGCAAACATTATCTTCTTCAAATAAAAAATTCAGACAATAATGGTTCTACACAGTCTTAGGTCCAGCCGTAATTACAAGCTTACCAAGCCATTCTATTCATAAAAAAAAACTTCCTAAAACCTACCACAAGGGGGTCCTATTTTTTTAAGGCACTATGACTAATACCAAGTTTAACAGCCTACTCTCCAAAATCGTATATATAGTATTCATGATAAATTCTTATTATCTAACAAATCTCTGCGGATATGTAAACTTCTAATTCACACTATATATTTGGCAGGTATAGGAATACCTATCAGTCGACTAACAGGATTTTTCTACCAAACTAAAAATCCTATAAAATAGAATGTCACTCTATTATAATTGATCTTTCTAGTAAAGTAGTTCTACCTTACTCATATACACACCTTAGATAATCACCATTCTAAGAATTTTTTTACCAACATAGCTTATATCCTCTAATAAATTATAATCAAAGCTACCACAACTAGTATGGGCATTGATGGAATACCTTGTTCATCAAATGTATAAATACATCAGGCATATTCGTCAATCCAAATGGAATCAATAGTCTTGTATTAGCCGTACCAAACTCCGAATATTGTCCTTGGAATATCCTCTTTCTGCATCATCACCTGATGGTATCCCGATCTCAAGTCTATAAAATATACCTTTGCTTCTGCCAGCCGATCGAACCAGTCGATAGCAAACTATACTTCGAGTTACTAGAGTGATCTTGGGCTTCGAATGATCAATTAGTCTGAAGATGACGATCATCGACTCATTCTAAAGTATAAACTATCTATCAAGATTTCCTAAGAATGAGAGTAGCTAATTTTTAAAGTCATGATCTAACTTATGCTACCGTAAAGGTTATATATCGATTCCAATCAGTTCACCAACTTCTGTGGCTTGGATTTCCTACATATGTATACTATCATGATTTCTATATCCTTCAATTAAAAATTTCTAAATCTTAATGCAACCTTAAAATGTCTTTAAGAATTCTACAGTACCTTATCGAATTATTATATCCATAACAAGACTTTCAAATTCTTTCAACTACAGTCTTTTATTGGGGTGATATTCTATTTGGAAAACTGTATCTAACTATAAAAATCTACGATATATTCCATCAGTCGCTTCAATCATTATGATTGAGAAACCATACTATACCTCCAGCCCATCTATATATAACATCTCTATATCATAGGTGGATGGTAGAACTGATATAGCCAATTGATGCTAGAATCTGTCGTTGGCGTTAAGTCTCCTATAAATTCTATTTTGCAAGTACGATCTTCTCGATCTATCTAGTTGAGGCATCTATCCAAACCCTTACTACCTTAGATAACTAATTCCTTTTATAATACTCTATCAACTAAGTTCTATCCAGTGATGGAGCAGATGGTTCACCAAGCACGAGAGTTCGTCCTTCCGAAAGAGGGAATGATGAGAATCCCAAAATGATGAGGTCAAGGAAGTTGATCGACTTCAATTGCGAGCTCCAAAGGCGATGGATAAATTCAAAAGAGTTTTCAATACAATTATGAATTGAGATCCTAATACTTTATCCTATTGCAGGCTCGTTCGGCACAGTAATGTAACCGAAATGATATGCTCTGACCTGCATGGGCCACCAAAAAAATATGTAACGCCCCAGTCCCAAAATACGTAGGACTAGAAGATCGTCGTATACATGTCAGCTACATATCAAGCAGACTCCAGCTCGACTCAAATACGTATAAGCTATCTTGGTGTTCTAACTCTAGATATTAATTAACTATAAACATATCTATCTCAATCCAAAGAATAAAAAAATCAAGAATAAATAATATATATTATGGTCTGCAGCCCAATAACATACATGTCCGACTAGACCCAAAAATGACATGGTTCTATAAAACTATGCTAAGAGCAGAATATAAGTAAAAAAAATAATATGTAAGCATAATAAAATACCTGATTTGGTCATAGAAATAGCTCCATGATCAGTAGACCAGCTCTGCATGACTACTACCTAGAAAGATCACCAAGTACTCAGAGGACTAGCCAAGTACAAAAAAATATACAAAGTAAAAGTAACAGTAAAAAGATAAATGTACAAAGGGCATCTATCGTAACCAGTCTAAGTGATATGTGTTTTCCATAAATAAATTCACTTTATTTATTTTGTATCTGAGAATATTACAACTGTAGGAATCTAATCTAGAAGACGATTACTTTATCCCTTGGACGATGAGATGAAGAAAACTCGAACTTCGAAGAACTTGGACAGCAACTGGGCAATCTCTCTGTTCTCTCTGAAAAAATGACCTGTCCTCATGAAGGTGAAGAAACTCTCTTTTATTGAGTTCTGGATAACTGTCCTGAACCATACGCTCAGGTAGTTACTTGACGTGTGCAAAACTGCAGGGACGCGTGGCAAATTCTGACGAAGACACGTTGGCGTGCGGTTGAGAGTAGTGGAGCACATTCAGGAGAGATTGATGGCATGAAGGCTACATTGCATAACTTCTGAATAAATGGGTAACTGAGTACAGGACACGTGAGAACGTGTGTTGACTGTACGTTGAAAATCATCCTGGATACAACTGCTGTAGAGTCATACGCTAGCTTTTGAAGAGGAGTCATACGCTGATTTGGACAGCGTAGTGCCATAGGAAATCCATACGCTCACTTTATGGGCAAGGAGTCGTATGGAGATCATACGCTCGCTTGGTTAGCAAGGAATCATGTGAGGTCCTTACGCTCACTTGGCTGGGTGAAGAAGGAGTCATGTGAGGTCGATACGCTCACTGGAGAAGTGGCCACGTGGCTATCATCAATCTTCTTTGGTACACCATATCTTCCCATAACTGACAAAATCTTCTCGAGCGTCGTGACTGCGGATTTGACGGCTGACAGACTGTCAAAACTGACAGTAATGATGGCTTTTGTATTTATGAAGGCTGCTGAGTTGTCCTCGTAAAAGACAAAACCGACTCTTCGAAAACCTATACGACGGTTACTTTTCTCGTGACAGCTGTCTTTGCACGAAAGATGAAGTGTCAGATTCATTCCTCATTTAAACATATGCTGTGCTGTCACTTCAGTAAATAATAAAATATTTACTGAGCGTATGGCTTTTGAATGAGCGTACAACTCTGAACTGAACGTATGGCTCTTAACTGAGCGTATAGCCTTGAGCGTATGACTTCTGTTTGAGCGTATGGCTTCAACTGACATCTGTCTTTAAGCGTATGGATGAAAATGACAGCGTGTCATAATTTTCCACATCCTACAAGACCCCATTCAAAGTTTTCGAACTTTATGAGTTTCAAAAGTTCGAAATTACTTTGAACAGAAAGTGGGAATGAGTCCTGACACGCTGGCATTAAGTTCAATAAATGTCATGATGACTCTTCATTTTTCGAGATTGATTGAATCTGATGGAAGAATATGAACAGCCAGCAAGCTCTATTATATAAACCGAGAGAATTCAATTTTTGACTTTCATCTTTTGAAACCATGACTCCAAAGGAAGCCGCTGAAGAAGAAGCACGTAAGTTGGGATTCTGTTCCCATGGTGACCCCACTTTTGGGGGCCAAGAACCCGAACCTGTCGTCATCGAGCTCAAGGACGACCCTACACATTTAGCCAAGAATTTCTTGGGCTACTTTGGTCTGGACGGCTCCTCTTCTTCTGATGGGCAGAGCCTCGCAAAGAAGCGTAAAATGTTCGTTGCTCTGTTACACCGCATGGGGGTCCAAAGCGTAGAAGAGTTAGGCGTCAAGTTTAGTCGCTCTGGAAAATAGAGCGTGACTTTATTGCACTCCTTTCCTTTTTTTTTGTAAGGCCATCAGTACCTTAATGAAAAATGAATATTCAAGAATCCTCTGTTTAGTCCAAATCTGTGTTGAAAACCAACGTGCACCGATGAATAATTGTAGAATACGCCGTCTTCCAAGTTGTAAGTTACACTAGATAGCGTATGCCAATGAAATAGCGTATATTACGCTATTTTTCCAATGTTTTGTGAATTCCGCTGAACAGCGTATGTCAGCGTATGTTATGCTATAAATTACGCTGTCCTTTAACGTTGTGAATTACGCTAAATAACGTACGCCAATGAATAGCGTGCACCAATGAATAGCCCGTAAGTTACGCTATCTTCCAACGTTGTGGAAAGCACTCTTTGAATATTTCCAAGGCTGTGCTTGTTTCTAAAGTACACGTGTCATTCATTCCATATTTACGAGCGCTATTCATGCGGATCCTTTCCAAGAATAGGTTCATGCTCCATACTTTAAATAGATAGAATAGTTTCACAGAACTCATTTCCATCTTCCTTTTCTCTTTCTTTTCTCTGAGAACCAACGTAAGATTTCAATCTCAAATCAGAAAGCAAATGCTCCTGAACATTCGAATTCTGAGCAATATGTCAGACATCAGTTTACCAATTCTCAATGTCAATCCTGAAGGTAAATCCAGTGTAATACACATACTGTTTTCATTGTTTTGGAAAATAGGCTTTCTGTTTCTGAGCGTATATGGCATTTCTGTTGATTTAATTCTTTTCCTCTTGCTGTTTTTCGCAGAAACTTGGCTAAGTCTTTTCTTCAGCTTCAGAACTGGCATTGGCGATGTGGATGCTATGGAGAATGTCCTTCTGACATCTACATCAGAGAGCTCATACGCTTTTGACGCATAAATCAAACAACTCAGAACTCTCCATGAGATATAATGGCTTTCCTCTGTTGGTAGGAAGAGCCTTTATACATGGAGAGTTAGACGGTGGAGTCAACTCTTACCCGAGAGATTGGGTAGTAGAGTTCCTTTCACGGCAGAACCAGGAATTGTATCCCAAGGTTTGGATACATTCCTATCTGCTTGAGGTACCGTCGTTCCTCCATGCGCTGTATTGGCAGCAACACGCCATCGTATTGCCATACTCTGTGGTTCTCCTCTCGTCTGAGAGATAAGACCAGAGTTTGATTCCTGTTGATCTGGTCGTGACTGAGGCCCAGACAGTCAGGAATTGCCATAAACAACGAGATTGCCGGAGAAGATCCAAGAAGAAATAGATCTCAGTTGTACATAGAATGAAAATCCAAGATTTGTAATAGATTTCCATTATGATTTGTAGGAAAGTCTAAGAAATGTAATAGACTTTTTATGAAAATATGATAATGGAAATGATAAATCTTCTTTATCTGAAGTGATTTTGTATCTCTCTGGATGTAAAAAGAACATGATAAATAGAAATCTTGATTTCTGTTTTTAGAGTGTACAATACCATCAGAGGTAATATGGACGTGATAGGATGTAAAGACTCAAAAAAGAAAGTCAGATTTGCATTTATACAGAGGTCAAAGGTTATGAAAATGTGAAAGATAACGAATTCCAATCGATAGAAGATTATGAACAGACGAACCATCGGATGAATATAATAAATGCACGGATGAACCGTCAAGTATTAATGAATGAATATCGGGAAAAGACACGTTCCTTTAATTCTGGCAAATATATGCCTATAAATAGAGCATCTCTTTGAGTAGAAGGATCACACATTATTCTCTTTTATTCAAAATGTCTTCCGAAGAGAACACGAAGAAAGCCGAAGTCGTCTCCAAAGTTGATGAAAATGCTAAAGAGCACTCGACTCCACAAAAGAAGGAGACGGGCGAAAGCTCGTCTGCTCCCAAGCTGCCGAAAGATATCTTGGATTTCCTGGTCGAACAAGGAGAAACCGAAGAAGAAGAAGCAATGAGGCTGGCTGCCTGTCAGTTCTTGGTGTGGTCAGGAAAGGATGTATTCAATTCTTTTGCTAATTATGTATGTGGTCCTCGTCCCAAGTACGAAAGGGATACCAGTGATCTTCCATGATGATGTATTTCTTGAAGAATTTGTCTCAAATAAACTCTATTTAAGGAAACTTTGTTTATGATGTATCCTTCCTGCTTTATATTATTTTGCCTTTATTCACTGATCTTTAGACTCAGAAATCAAAAGGACGAGATATCATTTTCATAGAATATGGTACATACTGAGATAGAAAATTCAGAGGTGATATGGACATGATTTTCTATACAAGATCTTTATTAAATCCACTGGGAATCTAATAAGACAAAATATCAAATTCTCTGGGAAAATAATACATGGTAGAGTATCAGTTTCCGCTGGGGATAACGACATCGAAATAGCTTTTGTAAAGAAGAATAAATTTTTGATTTTACACTTGCTGGGGAGTAATGAAAATATTATATATATTGATGAAATTTATACATAATATTTCTTTAAGAATTTGCCATTGATAGGCATCATCGTGACTTTCCCGTCCATAGAGGCAAGCTGATATGCTCCATTAGAGAAGACTTTGTTTACTACGAATGGGCCTTCCCATTTCGCGTCAAATTTGCCTTTGCTCATATGTGTCATGGTCATCGGACGTCTGACAGTAAGGACCAATTCTCCCTTCTGATATGTTCTGACTTTGACTTTCCGATTAAAAGCTTTTGAGATTCGGGCTTGATATAGCTCGATATTTTGTTGCGCATACAATCGCTTTTCATCTAGAGCTTCTAGCTCTTGAAGTCGAAGTCGATCATTATTCTCTGTTGTAAATTCATTGGAGATTGTAACTCTCAAAGAAGGAATTTGTATCTCGAGGGAAAGAACAGCTTCACACCCATATACCAAAGAGAAAGGTGTACATCCGGTCGCATTGCGAACTGTGGTGCGATAAGCCCATAAACATTCACCAAGCTTCTCACTCCAGTTACGTTTATTGGAAGAAACGAACTTTTTCAAGAGTTTGATGATTGTTTTGTTGAAAGCTTCTGCTAGTCCATTGGCTGCTGGATTATATGCTGTAGAAGCCAGATTATTAATCCGATGATCATCACAGAATCGAGTAAATTTCTGGCTGATGAACTGTGGTCCATTATCATGGATAATACGCCGAGGAACACCAAATCGATAGATGACATGATGTTTGACAAAGTTGATAACATTAGAAGTCTTGACTTCAGATAACGGGATTGCTTTAGCCCATTTAGAAAAGTAATCAGTTATTGCTAGAATAAACCGATGTCCTTTTGATGATGGTGGATTGATAGGACCGATGACGTCCATGCCCCAAGCTTCAAAGGGCCATGATGCCGCTGTTGGGTGTAAGAACTCCGATGGTTGATGGATAAAGTCTGCATGAATTTGACAGGCTTTACATTTCTGAGCATATTGAATGGTATCAGCTACCATCGTGGGCCAATAATAACCCATACGTCGGATACGATCTTGAAGTTTTGGACCTGGCTGGTGAGCTCCGCAGACGCCATCATGTGCTTCACGGATTATCTGTTGTGCTTCTTCACCAGCGATGCATCGAAGGAGAAGACCATCATAGGCTCGACGATATAGAGTCTTCGTAGTATGATTATAATAGAATCTGAGAGACCGGCGCCGGATAGATGCTGCTTCACTCGGGTTATCAGGAAGTATGTCATACAACACAAAGTCCAGAAACGGACGTCTCCAGTCTTCAGTTACGGTGTCTATTTTGTTAGAAAAGACATATTCCATAGTAGAATCGGAAGAAGACAAGGACACTTTGTCAAACTTTAATTCAGCATCAAAGTTGAGAGAATCTTCGTCTGGATTATGGGGAAAAGCCAAAGCCAGATTATTTTCAACGCAGAATAGTTCTCGGTTATAAACCACTATCACTTGCTGACGTCTGATTGGTATGGCTAATACAGCAGCAAGATTAGCCAAAGCATCAGCTTCTGCATTATAGGCTCGTCGAACATGTTCAATAAAGAAACCTTCAAAGGAGGAGGCCATAGAGAGTGTTGTTCGATGATAAGGTATTAAATCTTGATGACGAACTTCATACGTTCCTCTGATCTGATTGATGATAAGCTTAGAGTCTCCATAAACTTCTAAATATTGAACATCCAGATGTTTAGCGAGTTGAAGACCAATGAGCAACGCATTGTATTCTGCAACATTATTTGAACATGATTGATCCAGAGAATAAGCCCTCTGAATAGTTAATCCCTCTGGGGATACAAGAACAATTCCAACTCCGACGACAATATCGCCGTTAGGACCTATTCTAGATGCTCCATCAAAGAATAGACGCCAGGTAGGAACTTCTTCAGAAACCATATTTGAATCCAGAACTTCATCGGGAATCTCATTATATAATTTAGAATCTTCTGGGACTGCATGAGCTGCTAGAAAATCAGCAAGAGCCTGTCCTTTAACCGACTTCTGAGGAATATAATGCATGTCGTATTGGGCTAACAAGATTCCCCAATTAGCAAGTCTAGAGTTGAGAATACCGGGTTTCTTCATCATAATCCTGAATGGATTCACTCTGGAAATGACGTGAATCGTCTGACCGATAATATAATGTCGCGTTTTCTGAACAGCAAACATTAATACTAGGCATTCTTTCTCGATTGGAGAATAACGCGGTTCAGCGCCTGTCATTGTGCGACTGATATAATAAATGGCCTGTTCATGACCATCTTTATTTTTCTGGGCGAGTAATGCACCAAGAGAATGATCCATAGCTCGAACATATAGGAGAAATGGTATTCCCGAGACGGGAGGTACCAAAACTGGAGGGTTCATGAGGTACTGTTTGATGTCGTCAAATGTTTTTTGATATTCTTCGTTCCAGATGAAAGATACACCTTTCTTCAGAAGTTTGTGGAATGGTCTGCAGCGTCCTGATAAGTTGGAAATGAATCTCCTGATATAAGCAATCCTTTCTTGAAATCCTCGTAGCTCTTTTAAGGTGCGTGGAGGACGCATCTCTTGGATGGCTTTGATCTTCTCGGGATCCACGTGTATACCTTTAGCGGTAATGACGAAGCCGAGAAATTTGCCACTAGAGACGCCTAGGAAGGACTTAGTAGGGTTCATTTTAAGTTGATGCTGACGCATTAAATCAAATATAGTCTTCAAATCTTGGATATGATCCTCCTTTCGTCGACTTTTGACTGCAATATCATCAACATAGCATTCGACTATTTTCCGGAGATGTTCACGGAATATAGTGCTCATTGCTCGTTGATATGTTGCTCCTGCATTTTTGAGACCAAACGGCATCACTGTATAACAATATGTACCGATCGGTGTTCTGAAAGAAGTATGTCTCTCGTCATCTGGAAACATCTTGATTTGATTATACCCCAAATACCCATCCATGAATGACATTCGTTCGAAACCACATGTGTTATCAATCATTACATCTGTAATTGGAAGAGGAAACTCGTCTTTAGGACAAGCAGCATTGAGATCACGAAAGTCTATACAGACTCGGATCTTGCCGGTCTTCTTAAGGACAGGAACGATGTTAGCCACCCATTCAGGATGTTGTTCCTCTCTGATAAATCCGGAAGCCATAAGCTTGTTGACTTCAGCTTCAATTGCATCCATAATGTCTGGACGAAATCGTCGCTGTTGCTGTTTGACCGGTTTAGCATTTGGCATAATATTAAGCTTGTGCATTGCGATCTTCGGATCTAGTCCTGGCATATCCTCGTAGCTCCAGGCGAAGACATCGATGTAATCACGAATAAGCTTGATCATATCTTGCTTATCTATTTCTGAAAGACTCTCACTGATGAATATTGGTTTAGGGGAACCTTCTTCACCAACATCAATTTGGATCAGTTTATCTTCAGTAGGAGATTCCCTCTGTTCGAACCTGAATTCCCATTGATTATCTAATCTTTGAGCCCATTGTTCTGATTCAGGTGATATTTCAAAATCATCCTCATCTTCACCATTTTCTTGTGGGCCATCAACAGAGACCATATTGATGGATAGAATAGAGCGATGAAGATCGCCAACACTCGTATCAGAATCCCAAGAAAGGGAATCAGAAGACTCAGATCGTTCATCTTCAGATTGTTCGTCTTTATTGAATTTTGATTCTTCATAAACTATGTTGATAAAAGGGGTGGGAGCAATGTAACCTAAACCACATTTTGTCCTTCCGTATTTTAATGGAGGAATTCGAACAGGCATTCTTCTTCCTTTTCCATTAAGACTGGTTCTGAAATCATAACCCATATTCTTGATGATATTCTTGGATTGTTGACTGTAGCGACGTAGCTGTAATCTTCCAGTATCGTCATTTATATCATCCTCCTCCAGATTAGGAGGATTCTGAGGTCCTTTATAGAAAAATATTGGATTTTCTCCCTTCTTTCGACTGGGGACCACAAAGTATGATTTCTGTATAGAGGCTAATGATACGTCTGTATGAAGAGCTTGAACAACCCCTATAGTTAGTGGCTCTAAGCTATCTAGCAATTGTAAATAACTTTGTACATAACTACAAACATCAATATACTGCAAAGGAGATGCTTCATTAATACTAGATGCTGTATTTACAACAGAAGGCTGAGCCTTATCAGACTTAGTCAGATTAATGACAAAGGGGGAAGAAGAAGAACAGTTAGAATTTTTGTTTCGATTAAGATCGATAACAAAAGGCTCAGAAGAGGTGAGCTCCCTTGAAGAAGACCGTGGATAAGTAATGCGTCTACTGACTGGAATGACTAGAGTATCTGATCTAGCCTGAGAAGATGGAGGGGGAGTGATGCGTCCACTGATAGGAATGATCAGCGAACTTTGTGAAGCTTAGGAAGATGGTGCAGTAGTGCGTCCACTGACAGGAATTATCAGTGAGCCTTGGGCGGATGATGAAGTAGTACGTCCACTGACCGGAATTATCAGTGAGCCTTCTTCAGATGTTTTAACAGACTGTGGAGGAGTAATACGCCCTTTTACAGGAATAATAAAGGTGTCAACTTTGGATGTCTCATCTTCATTATCCATAGCTTGCAAGACTTTCGAGTATTCATCTTTGTACATGCGAGCGTCATTGAAGTAAGCTTCGACTCCTTTGAATGGGTAAAGATCTGCCACTTCTTTTTGAACCTCTCCATTATCATCAACATATTTGAAGCACTGATGAAGAGTTGAAGGAACAATATTATGTTCATGCAAGAAAGGTCTCCCCAATAGAGCATTGTACGAGCAACCATGATTATCGATGATGTAAAAAGTAACCTTAGTACAAAGATCGCCTATTTGAAATTTAAGGCGAATCTTGTCTAAAGGCTCACTTTTTCCTTGATTGAATCCCAAGATGGTAGTGATAGTGCTGGAAAGACTATGCACAGGTATCTTCAATGCATCTAACATAGCCTTTGGCATAATACTGAGAGCGGATCCTGGATCAATCAGTAAACGATCAACCTTCATAGAATCAATATATCCTGTATGATATAAAGGACGATCATGTCGATTATCCTCTAGCAGCATATCGTTCTGCGTAAAGGTAATGTTTGGAATAAATTCCAATACATTATGGCAGTGAGAGACAGGTTCTGTTTCCAACTTCTTGAGGAGAGTTAAGCAAGTTTCTGCTTGTAACAGTGCTTCACTCAAAGTTTCTCGAGTCTCTTTAGAGAGACGTAAGAGTTCGAAGATTGACAATTTAGCTGGTGTATTGGCTAGTTGAGCCAATATATCAAAATTATAAGGCTTTTCAAGTCCTGTAGGGGATAATTTCTTCAATGGTTTGTCGAAGCGGACTTGTTGTTTGCCCTTGTCAGCTGTTGTTGGTTTAGATGGAACTGTCTCGACAGGAACATTTGAAGGTTCTTCAGTAGAGACTGGTGTTGGGGCTGTAGCCGGAGGGACATCAGAGGTTTCTCCAGAAGTGTCAGCATAATCTTTGAGATATATTTTTCCTGACCGAGTTCCAGCATGAACTTCAACTTCAGATCCTGGTTCAGGATCTATCGAAACCATGTTGCAATTCTTCATCTTGCTTTTGGTTCTTTTATGCTTGATGAGAGCTTCGTCCCAGAAGCCGAGACCAACACGAGATTGATTATGTCTCATAGTGAGGGCAAAAGGTGCTCGGAGTCCTTTGCCTGAGTTCAGACCAGGAGCAGTGGCTAGATCATAGCCCATCTTTGCCATTAATTCACGAGATTATGAACTATATAGATGGAATGCAGGCTTGTACTTATCTTCAAATTGAGGTACTGTTTTTACCTCAGTAGGGAGTGAATTTCCTGCCAAGATGAAAGTAGAGGTTAGATAAAAATCGGGTGTCGTACTAGAAGTCACATTGCATGACTTAATTTTCCCGAGTTTCTTTTTAGATGAAGGAGTCTTCCGAGGAGAAGAGGAAGGTGTCTCAAACTCTGTCTGGGTGGATCCACATGATTTCTCCCTTCTTAGTTGTGACAGGAACAAGTCCTTCATTCTGTGCTGGTGGGATATTCACCACCTCGAGAGTTGCTTTGGGAATAGGAACAATCCCACTTTCTACCATTAAAGGAGGGAAATCACCAAACTGTATTGAAATCACATTTGCTGTGACTGTCTTGTCTTTGGGTGTTAGTGTCACAGCTCCTGCTTTAATCATCTCCTGGATCTTTCCTTTTAATACATAGCAAGACCGGATTGTGTGACCCAGCATTCTATGGTATGGACAGTATTTTGGATGATCTATTTTATTGGCTTCATCAGGCTTTTTAATTTCTGGCAATTGTATTTTATTACCTTTGAGCAAGCATTCAAAGATACCCTGAACATCGTCATCATCGAAAGAATATTCTTCTTTCGGCCGAGGAGATCTCTGTTGTTGATTTGTTGGAGCTGAAGTAGCTTGGGTAGTCTTTACTTCTTGACTACTGCTTTGGAGATTGACTTCAAGAGCTTCTTTCCCTTTGCGATTGTTGGGTCGAGTACTATTGCTAGCACTCTGATTTGATTCTTTGGGAGCCATTTGTACCCCCAGACCTTTGAAGGTCTCAGCACTGACTTCGGCAGCTTTGGCACTGACGATGAATGAAGGCCAATCTTGGAATTGAGTGGACCCTGTCCACATGCTGATAATTGGTAAGAGGTTCGACTTGCAAGTGTCGATCGTAACAGCATCGGGAGTTCCAAGAGGTATTTTAAGGGCTTCTCTTCTGAATCTCTCAATGAATTCCTCAGTGGTCTTATTATTCTTCTGTTTGATTCTTATGAGGGCCGACATGGTCATATCATTGAGCCCTTCGTAGAATCGTTCAAGGAACATTTGTTTGAAACCGGCAAATGAAGTAATACACCCATCAGGGAGACTTCTGTACCATTCATAAGCCGTTCCTTTGAGACATCCAACAAACACCCGAGTAAGGAGGGCATCGCTTGGTTGCAATTGATCAGTCATTACTTCAAAGTGATTAATGAACTGACTTGGGGAAGTAGTCCCATCAAAGAAGGAGATAGTCGGAGGCTTGTATTTAGGAGGATATGATACTTGCTTCCACTCTATCGGGTAAGGTTGCTTGATACCTAACCTTTGTAAACCATCCTTCTGTTTGAATGCCTCAAACTGAGTTTTGAGATTTTTTAACTCTTCTGTAACAATTCCAGAGGATTGTGGAGTTGTGACTTGTTGAGTGTAATTGGGAGGAGGGACTGCAGCATATGTACCACCCCCAGCTCCAGAGTGACTTGGGGTGGTTTGTACAGGAACATTAGATTGTACCCCCGGAATAGTAGAGTGTTCGGGGTTTGGAACAACAGGGGTATTCAATACCACTGGTGGTGCTGTCTGTTGTTGAGCCTGCATTAGAGTGTGCATAGCACTCAATGTATCTGCCATAGCTCGCAATTGTTGTTCTAAAGAAGAAATCCTCTGTTTATGAGCCTCATTGCTAGTCGAAGGTTCATGATCACCTTCTGCCATGTAAGTAGTAATCATTCGAGGGATAGACGATGAAACAGTTTGCTCTGAATCATCGCTGTAAGAATCAGTATCTTTCCCGGGACTGTTTACAGGAGTTAATGCCGAAAAGTTGGACTCTCCAAGGAAATCTTCCGTGATCTCTGGATTATTACTTGGATGAGAAGAAGAAGAGATTCTGGCCAAGGCTCCGGTCCTGGATCGGGTGCCAAGATAAACACCATCTTCAGAATCTGATATAGCGTCAGACCGGATTCTACCACCAATATTTCTGGAGGTCATGTTGACAAAAGCATAAAGAGGTTCATCTTCATCTGATGTTGGTTCATATTGGATCCGTTCGAAAACAGACCGTCTTTTCGGTGAACAACAACATTGGATGACAACCCGAGGTTGGAAGTCACAACCATGCTTTTCATGGCGAATATGGGCAATGTCATAGCCAGATGGGGTGTCGATTCTCCGTTTGTTTTGTAAATATTCCCGGAGATCTGTAGGGATAGATTGGGAAGTACTGGAAGATAGTTTCTGTGTAGAAACTTGTCTTTTGTTCTTCTGTCTTCTTGGTTCTTGAGTGTATAGAGACCGATTAATTTGAGCCACATAGTTCCTGGCATATTCAACATCAGGGTCTAGTACACTTGTCTCAATTTGATAAGACTTTTTAATACCAGAAGCATAACTGTGGTGATTTTGATTAAGCTTGTTACGAAGATCCGTGGGAGATATGACTTTGGTATCAGTCTTGGATACTTGTAACTTGCCTTTCTCAGATCGAGAAATTTTGAGAGAAGGGAGATGAGTATTATTCCGACTAGGAGTCGGTAATAATCCATCTTTAGAGGAATTAGCCAAAAGGCGTTTTCCTTTGTTTGAGTTAGTAAAAGTACTAGTCAAATTAACTCCAGAGGTAAAGACCTCAGAAGTAGAGGAATCGACTAAAGAGTCTTTCTCCTTGGTTGGCACAAGATGCGCAAGTTGTGGGGGAATCATTTGTAGGTTCTGTGAAAGAGAACCCCCAGTCTGATTTTGAGAATCAGTCAAAGGACTGTATCTGTCAGCATACGCCGACTTCTTGTTAGCATATGCTGGCTTTTGCTTAGCGTACGCTGCCTTCTTGTTGGCATACGCTGGTCTTTGCTCAGTGTACGCTGCCTTCACCGCATGCTGCCCTCTGACTGCTGTACGCACAGAGTCATCAATGGCTAAAGAGCCGACTGCTGTCGTAAGAGCAGAAGGAGAAGGGACTTTGACATGTCCAGAGATGGTTTTCCTTGGACACACTGACTTGGTTAAAGAACCAATTTTGTCAGCGTGACTAGGGGAAACCATTGTTGCTGTGTTCAGGGAAGCAGAAGTGTGCTTTGTTGAAGTTGAAGATGTGTTCTTGTCAACGTGAGAAGTGACAGGAACATCTCGGGCTGTCGAAGAAGACTTGGGGACATAGACAGAACGTCCCGTCTTCTTGGCAGCAGGAAGAGCGGAGGAAACAGTTCGGCCCTCCTTCGCCTTGAGCATTTCTTCGTAAGCAGATTGGTCGAATTGTACGACCATCGTCTTCTTCGTCGAGCCGATCGACGAAGTATCGCATTGAGTTGTTGTTATCTCATTGGAGGAGACAGCTTTCCCCAGCAGAGTCGCCAATTTGTTTTCCATAAATAAATTCACTTTATTTATTTTGTATCTGAGAAAATTACAACTGTAGGAATCTAATCTAGAAGACGATTACTTTATCCCTTGGACGATGCGATGAAGAAAACTCGAACTTCGAAGAACTTGGACAGCAACTGGGCAATCTCCCTGTTCTCTCTGAAAAAATGACATGTCCTCATGAAGGTGAAGAAACTCTCTTTTATAGAGTTCTGGATAACTGTCCTGAACCATACGCTCAGGTAGTTACTTGACGTGTGCAAAACTGCAGGGACGCGTGGCAAATTCTGACGAAGACACGTTGGCGTGCGGTTGAGAGTAGTGGAGCACATTCAGGAGAGATTGATGGCATGAAGGCCACATTGCATAACTTCTGAATAAATGGGTAACTGAGTACAGGACACGTGAGAACGTGTGTTGACTGTACGTTGAAAATCATCCTGGATACAACTGCTGTAGAGTCATACGCTAGCTTTTGAAGAGGAGTCATACGCTGATTTGGACAGCGTAGTGCCATAGGAAATCCATACGCTCACTTTATGGGCAAGGAGTCGTATGGAGATCATACGCTCGCTTGGTTAGCAAGGAATCATGTGAGGTCCATACGCTCACTTGGCTGGGTGAAGAAGGAGTCATGTGAGGTCGATACGCTCACTGGAGAAGTGGCCACGTGGCTATCATCAATCTTCTTTGGTACACCATATCTTCCCATAACTGACAAAATCTTCTCGAGCGTCGTGACTGCGGATTTGACGGCTGACAGACTGTCAAAACTGACAGTAATGATGGCTTTTGTATTTATGAAGGCTGCTGAGTTGTCCTCGTAAAAGACAAAACCGACTCTTCGAAAACCTATACGACGGTTACTTTTCTCGTGACAGCTGTCTTTGCACGAAAGATGAAGTGTCAGATTCATTCCTCATTTAAACATATGCTGTGCTGTCACTTCAGTAAATAATAAAATATTTACTGAGCGTATGGCTTTTGAATGAGCGTACAACTCTGAACTGAATGTATGGATCTTAACTGAGCGTATAGCCTTGAGCGTATGACTTCTGTTTGAGCGTATGGCTTCAACTGACATCTGTCTTTAAGCGTATGGATGAAAATGACAGCGTGTCATAATTTTCCACATCCTACAATATGCATGTGATAACATGTACTAGAATAATAGACTTCCACCACTAAAGCTCACAAGTACCTCAATAGGCTATTGTCCCCAATACCGTGTCATGGGACCAAGGACAATTAATCAAGCTTGATAGTGATAGCCTTTACTCTGCTACACAACTAAAGGGTCACAACAATAACAGGCTACATAACAATTAGTCTAATAATGTAGTCAAGTTCTTCCCAACCCCATGTCTAGTATCCATCAAGGTCAAGTCTACACAGTCATCTCTATAGCAACAACAAAAACAAGGAACAATCTAGTAAACTACTACGAAGTCAATACCATGAATAATCATGTCAACCTCACATCATTAACGTGTTGGTGTCTTGTGGTCAATCGTGTCAATAGACACGAGTAATATGCAACGTCATGGCTAGTGTTGATATTCGATATCTGTAAACTGACATCGGCATCCGAGTAACCCTCGGACGCTAAATACTAACTGATCCTACGTCCAAAATTCTATAACAAGAAATAAAATACAATAATAATAATAATAATAATAATAATAATAATAATAATAATAATAATAATATTGGCACTTGCCTGTAACCTTTGTCTGTGTATACGCCCGACCAACTCCAACGTCTTCGTTACTTCCTCCAATTTCACCTATAATAATACACTATTATTAATACTCTATCTTGACTTAATATATATATATATATATATATATATATATATATATATATATATAGTATATATATATATATATATATACACACACACTTTCCATATATGAACTACATTAATTATCGATACTCTAAAATGGGCCATAAAGTCGACACCACAACATACAACATGTAAAGTACCAAACTTTATTATAAAAATAATAATTTATAACTAATATAAAATAATAAGCTAATTTTTGGAAAATACCTATAAAAATTTTTATATCACTAATAATAATATTTTAAAGGTGGAAACTCAATCACAATAGCCTCATGTCGATACTACATTGTTAATACCACAATTGGCCTAAATTGAGTCCCGAAATAATAAATAAATAAAAATATTACATTCTGGAAAAACTACAAAAATTAGTTAAAATAGTGTTTTAATATCAAACCTTGCACAACAAATTATTTAGTAAGTATATATGAAGTATCAAGGCTTTTGGATACAAAGAACACATGATTTCGGAGTTACGGTGTTATGGCAAATGTCAAGAATTTTAACAAATACTAAACAAACTCAAAACTCAGCGAAAAGATATGTATTGCAAAGATAATGATGTCTAGTTTCTGGAAAAAAAAAACTTTTAGGAAGATCGAATACGATAAAAAAAGGCAAAAATCCAATCGCAATAGATCTGGTCTATTATGAAAATCCTGTCGTAGAACGGATGTCCGACCAAACCGTTTAGTACTATGTGGATGGCCAATTGGACATGAAAGTAGACACATAGATATTTCTATTGCTTTTGGTTTCATAAAAATATGAGATTGGAAAGTATATGAAACCCCAGATGCAAAATAGCATATCTGGTGTGACAAATTCAGCACAAGTTCAGTCGACTTCGGGTGCCTTCCACGCCTCGTACCGACCAAATTAGGGGCTGAGGCTCCTCGAGAAGGTGCTGGGTTGTTAGGAGGATGTTCTGTAACGCCCCAGAACCAGAAGACTGGAGAGCGGGGGCGTACATAGCCAGCTAAGTATAATGAAATGGAATCCACCTCACTATACGGTCACGGCTGTCTAGATATATGATGGTTTAACTGTAAAACCCCTAATTTTCTACTATATTTTTTTAGTGCAGATTTTTTTTTTTTTGTATTTATACATCGCATAGTCGTATTGTACGTCGCGCGAAAATTTACGAATTTCGTATTTTCTCTGCGAGTGCGAATATGTGCGAGTAACATATTTTTAGAAAAATAATTTTTGATTTTATTATCAATGGTGGTTTCAAAATAATATATATAATAATTATTTTTATTAAAAGTAATTTAGCAAGAAGGTATTTTAAAGATTTGATTATTATGTTTACTTTCGAAATTTGTTTTATCCAAATTAGTAAAAATGTAGTTGAAATTATTTCCTATTAATACTTAAATATATATTTTAATTTTCGAAATTATTTAATATTTATATTTTATTATTCGAAAAGATATTTAAAAATATTTATTATTTTCAAAATTTTATTTATTGGTATTTTTGGAAAATATATTTGAAAATTTTGTGGCCATTTTAAATCTAGATTTAATTTTATAGATTTCATTTAAATAAGTATAAAGGTATAATTTATAGATTTAATTTGGAATTTGATTTAAATTTAGATTTGATTTCATTAATTTAAATCTAATAGATGAATTATCTACTTGGGTTTTAAACATTTCTAGTCCTTATCCAATTGGGAATTCCCACATCCGATAAATAGGCAGGTACTCCTCCAATATTTCTCCACATTATTCTCCATCCACCACAAACAAATATACGTGAATTGTGTCCGTGTCCGTGCCCATCATTTTATTTCCTTCTATTATTTTCTTTTGTACACATACATTGTATCCTTCTCCGTGTCGACAACCCCGACACGATATAACCCAAATAAATCCTAACCCAGCCCTAACCCTGTCACCTCCTGCTCGAACCTCGCTCCCCTCTTTTCCGTCCCAGCCATAACCATCCCAGACCTCTACTTGCTCACAACCAAAGCCAGCATCAACTCTTGGCCGTCCCCGACACCACCAGCAACGCCGTCACCACCGTCTCGCCACCACCACGGCCATCATCATAACCACCACTGCCACTAGACCCATCACCACCATCGACAGCCTTCACCCGAACCCGCCAGTACCGTCATCCCCGCCTCGGCCAGAAACAGCCGGCCATAACCACCACGACCGGCGCCCTATCCCTGCGGCTATCCCCGCTCCGATCACCCAAACCACCACCATCGACCCACCGGTCCAGACCCGAACCACCACCGGACCACCGCCCAAATCACCACTACCAACAAAGAAGGAAGAAATTAAAACCCTAACACTACTCACCTTCTCTGGCGCCGCCCTCCGAGCCGCTGCCCAGACTCTGCGCGCGACCGCCGTCTGCACCATCACCGTCCCACGCCCCGACCCGTCGACCGGCGAGTCTCCACCAGATCTGGTGCAGATAACCACTGTTTTCCCCTCCTCGCCGTGTGTTCCTCCACCGGCGCCGTCCTTGCCGCCAAAACCATCCGCCATCGGGCCATCGACTCCGCCGGCCTCGTCGAGCCGCGAGCTCCGCCCGGAGTCGAATCCCTCCGCCTTGTCGTGCGTCCCCCCCGTCGACCCCGCGGAAGGTGACCGCTCCGACCGCCGTCTCGCCCTCGGCGCCGCGCAGGCCAGCCCCGGCGCTGACCACCGCCGTCTTCCGCGTCAGGCCGCCGCTCCCGTTCTCCATGACTCCCCTTCGACCAACTCCCCTCTGCTCCCTCGTCGAACCCCTTCTCCACCGCGAGCCCCGACCGACGACTCCCGAAAACCCCCAACCTCTCCAACTCACTCCGCCGTCGCCCACGACCAGCGACCGCACGCTCCTCCCCGATCCATCTTCGCCGTGCGTCCAGCCTCTCTCCCCCTCTCAGCCTGCCGACGAGCCCCAAAACCCTTCTCCGCCTCTTCCTCCCGCCACCTCTCTCCCGTTCTCTCCGCCCGACCGCCTCCGGCGATCGCCGCCCGCGTCCGCTCTTCCCGAAACCCAACTCTCCCCTAGCTCTCCCTCCGCTGCCCGCGACGTCGGCTTCTACTCCGCCCGCCGGCCGACCTTTCCCCATCCCTCAGCCCGCTCTCTCTCTTCTGAAACGAATTGGGGACAGTAGTGTTAGAGATTTGGTTTTTTTTTTTGTTTACAATTATTATAGTTAATATTATTATTATTATTATCATTATTATAATTATTAATGTTATGTTATTATTATTAATATTATTATTACAGAAAATTTACTATAACGAAATAATTTTTGTATAAATTATTACAAACGAAACAGCTTTCTAAAAATTTGAAATAACGAAAGTTGCTGCCATCTCAGATGGCGGAAAAATAAAAGCCCATAAAAATATTAAGAATAAAACATTCAGCCATCTCAGATGGCGGAAAACTTGAAAAAAAAAAATTGCCAAAAAGAGAGAGAGAGAGAGAAGAATTCAGCCATCTGAGATGGCTGAATATGAGAGCGGGTGGGCCCCGCGGTTGGCTCACTTGAACCAAGTGGTTCATGATGGTTTATGAGTTTGTGGTTCATGATTGTTTATGAGTTTATGGTTCAATGGTTCAAGTGGTGGTTTATGTGTTATTTTTTATGTGTTATTTTTTTTATAGAGTATGTCATGCAAGTAGCAGTTGTAAAAAAAAAAATACGTTGTAAATATAACCGTGGAAATCAAATCAAAAAATCTAACCAATAGCTAGTCGTTACAAACCAAAATAGATCAATCAAAAAAACCCACAAAACCTAACAAAAACAAAAACCCACAAAACCTAGCAAAAAAAAAAAAAAAAAAACCAAAACCAACCCATGAACAAACCAACCCATGAACCACCACTTGGTTCAAGTGAGGGCCCGCCCCCTGAAATTCGGCTGATTTTTTTTCCTTCTTTCCGTCATCTTAGATTTGCTGATTTTTTTTCCTTCTTTCCGTCATCTTAGATTTGCTGATTTTTTTTCTTTTCATTTTTCCGCCATCTCAGATGGCTGAATTTTTGGGTCGGAATATTTTTTTTATTGCTTTTGTTTTTCCGCCATCTGAGTTGGCAGAAACTTTCGTTATTTCAAATTTTTAGAAACTTGTTTCGTTTGTCCTAATTTATACAAAAATTATTTCGTTACAGTAAATTTTCTGTTATTATTACTATCATTATCATTATTACTAGTTTTATTATTATTATTATTATTATTATTGTTATTATTATTATTATTATTATTATTATGATGTTATTTATAGTAGTACTAATGGTTTTGAAATTTATAAAATTATTATATTTAATATATCTATTAAGATTAATATTTTTTGACTTAAAATATTTATTTGACAAAATGTAGTTTTTAGCACTAAAAGTTTATCAAGATTTTCATGTGTTTAGTTAAAATATATATTCGAAAAAATTTAGATTTTGCCTCAAGAGGATGTTCTTAGAATTTCAATATGCTTACTTATAAAACATAGATTTTGTTTACTTACAAAATTTAGTTTTCTTCCTAAAATATTTTTGGATTTTCACACTATTCTTGACTAAGTATAGATATGGCTTTCTACCTAAAAACATTATTTTGATTTTAAGTATTTACCTAAAAAGTATTTTTTACTAATAAAATATAGTTTAAAATATTGTAAAAATATTTTCTCAAATAGTATACGTATTTAACTATCCAATTTCTTTCGATTATCCTCCTATGACTAATCTAATTGTTCCTATTTCCTCGTTAATTCTATACATCCTCCTATCGTCCCTAGCTAATTCGACTGTCCTGGACCCGAGGGAATAATCGGTACCACCATCAGAGACCCCTTTGCGTAGTTGCAACATCAAAGCCATATGATGTGCCACCTTGATCATTGCACCACACCAGGCAGCTCACCAGGCGTCGCAACAGGCAAGTATACCTTGCTAATTAACTGTCAATTATTTATTTACTGCATTATTTACTTTATTTCATATTGTTAGTTTTCTTTGATATAAATTGTGCGTCCAAGCCATACTTGGGTGCAAGCGACTTTATTAGTCGTTATTTTATTTTATGCATGATGATTTAGTGTTAGCGGACTACCTTCTTATTGGGGGATATCCTTATATTTTCTTTGACTGTGACACTCACACTACACCGTTTGAGACATGTTGCTAGGGGCACGACTTATTGACTAGCTATCTTTAAAGTCGTGTGACGGTAGATATTCGTAACTGCTATGACTAGGGTTTTTAGAGACTCAAGCAGTTACAAAACTGGACGAGCCATGGACATCACTTGAACAGTGTGGGATATATTGGGGGAGGACAGTCGCTAGTACGTATGGAAATCCAAACAGGTAAACCACAGTCTCTGGATGGAACTGTGGCAATATTTTTGCAGATGCCCTCTGACGTTTTAGACGTTACGGACGGATACAGATGACTGGATGCCAGTTACGTACACATAGCCTAAAATCCTACCCATGTGCATGAAAGTTGTCCTCTAAATTGCACAATAGGCGGTTAGAATCTCCTTTGCATATTTGTGTCTAGGATAGTCATTTATATATTATTTTATTCTGACAGTTCATATTAGGTTGTTCTTCCTGTATCTTGCTCCGTCCGTCTGAGGGCCTGGTTTTTCCCCAAGTGTGTGTTCATGTCTTCTGCAGGTATCCTAGCCAAGGCCGTGGTCTTCTCCATTCCTTCGAAGACGCTTGCGCTTGGTTCGTCGTGCCATTTATTGATCGATTTCTTGTACATTTCTTTCATTGAGATAGTTGGTAGTGGACTTTGTCTCCGCCCAACGATTGTATCACAAATATTCAAGTTGATTTTTATATTATTATTCTTTTCATTATGGATGAGATTTAGTTTGTCTTGGATTACTACATTTTACAGCTTATGTATTTATACGAGGCCTATGTACTTCGTATGAATACAGCTGGCATGTCTACGTACTTGGTCCTACGTATTTTGGGACTGGGGCGTTACATGTTTTTGTGGTGGCCCATGCAGGTCAAGATAAATTGTTTGGTTACTTTACCATACCAAGCATACCTGCGTATAGGATTAGAGTCTAGGATCTCATCCACATACTAGACTGCCTTCTCGCTTGACTCCTCGATTTGCATCTTGCTCGATTCCCTCTACCGTAAATTTTTATCCTTCTCTCGTGCTTGATGTTGGTTAGAAAGGTAATCCATACTAGGTGGACGTGATCCATTGTTCCATCACCCTACTAGTTTAACTCTTGTAAGTTGGGTAGAATGCCCTATGACCTAGCAATCTCTTTTTTCTCGTGACCTATATTAGCAAGTTCACTTAGGTTCTAGAATTTAGAGGACCCTAACCCATCTAGTCAACCAAAGACCTGGACTAAGAGACTATAGGACGACTGTATAGAGACCAACATAGGATATAACTTAAAGTTTTAAGGAGTTTTGAACTAATTCTACTCTATTTCAATCTAAATCTCATGTGCCTATATTTTATTATCTAGACTAATGATGCTAATATAGCCTAGTATTTGAAAGCTAATTCTTTATCGAGCTTGATCAAGGCATATGCTATGGAGTGGCCACTCACTAGTATATTGTCTTATTAGAACCGGTGCATGATGGTCTGATCAACCAAGTGCACTTTGGTTCGCTTTTATTTATCGTTCCACGTGGATAGGGACACAGCTAAACTTGTCCTCTAAAGTCCCATCCACAACAGCCTTGGTAATTCTTTTGAATTACTTGCTCGCCTTTGAACCACGTATTGGTATTCGAAAACAACTTCTTTGGACTCATATTGGTTTTCGCCTTTCGCCTATTTAGACGAAGACTCGTACTTGATAGTTAGACCCAAAGTATCACCCTTAGTTCTCCCATCATCTATTCCCAAGCTAGTTAGCCATCGACCAAGCCACGTGACTATAATCTCATCTCAAGTTATTCGCCCTCAAACTATTACCTTGACCATCTAATCGTTTGGAACTTAGGAATGACTAGAAATGTTTTCTTAGTCATACCCCTAACCCTAGATGACTATCTTTTCCAAGGGACCATGTGCCCTTGTTCTCAAATTATTTTACCTTTATTTCCAAAACTTTTGATCTTTTACTTACACCCATAACCCTATCCATGATTATTTTGGCATTTATTTAAACTCGCGATTTTCTAATGCGTGTTGCATTGAACGTCGTCTCCTTGCCTCGCCTGAGGATAGGATCGTGTTCCGTATCGATATACCCGTGTACCTACTCTCCCCCTACTTATTTTTAATTTCGAGGACGAAATTCTTGTAAGTTGGGTAGGATGTAAAACTCCTAATTTTCTACTATATTTTTTAGTGCTGATTTTTTTTGTATTTATACATCGCATAGTCGTATTGTACGTCGCGCAAAAATTTACGAATTTCGTATTTTCTCGTCGAGTGCGAATATGTGCGAGTAACATATTTTTAGAAAAATAATTTTTGATTTTATTATCAATGGTGGTTTCAAAATAATATATAATAATTATTTTTATTAAAAGTAATTTAGCAAGAAGGATTTTAAAGATTTGATTATTATGTTTACTTTCGAAATTTGTTTTATCCAAATTACTAAAAATGTAGTTGAAATTATTTCCTATTAATACTTAAATATATATTTTAATTTTTGAAATTATTTAATATTTATATTTTATTATTCGAAAAGATATTTAAAAATATTTATTATTTTTGAAATTTTATTTATTGGTATTTTTGGAAAATATATTTGAAAATTTTGTGGCCATTTTAAATCTAGATTTAATTTTATGGATTTAATTTAAATAAGTATAAAGGTATAATTTATAGATTTAATTTGGAATTTGATTTAAATTTAGATTTGATTTCATTAATTTAAATCTAATAGATGAATTATCTACTTGGGTTTTAAACATTTCTAGTCCTTATCCAATTGGGAATTCCCACATCCTATAAATAGGCAGGTACTCCTCCGATATTTTTCCATATTATTCTCCATCCACCACAAACAAATATACGTGCATTGTGTCCGTGTCCGTGCCCATCATTTTATTTTCTTCTATTATTTTCTTTTGTACACATACATTGTATCCTTCTCCGTGTCGACAACCCCGACACGATATAACCCAAATAAATCCTAATCCAGCCCTAACCCTGTCACCTCCTGCTCGAACCTCGCCCCCCTCTTTTTCGTCCCAGCCATAACCATCCCAGACCCCTACTTGCTCACAACCAAAGCCAGCATCACCTTTTGGTCATCCCCGACACCACCAGCAACGCCGTCACCACCGTCTCGCCACCACCACGGCCATCATCATAACCACCACTGCCACTAGACCTATCACCACCATCGACAGCCTTCACCCGAACCCGCCAGCACCACCATCCCCGCCTCGGCCAAAAACTGCCGGCCATAACCACCACGACCGGCGCCCTATCCCCGCGGCTATCCCCCCTCCGATCACCCAAACCACCACCATCGACCCACCGGTCCAGACCCGAACCACCACCGGACCACCGCCCAAATCACCACCACCAATAAAGAAGGAAGAAATTAAAACCCTAACACTACTCACCTTCTCCAGCGCCGCCCTCCGAGCCGCTGCCCAGACTCCGCGTGCGACCGCCGTCTGCACCATCACCGTCCCACGCCCCGACCCGCCAACCAGTGAGTCTCTACCAGTTCTGGTGCAGATAACCGCTGTTTTCCCCTCCTCGCCGCGTGTTCCTCTACCGGTGCCGTCCTTGCTGCCAAAACCTCCGCCACCGGGCCATCGACTCCGCCGGCCTCGTCGAGCCGCGAGCTCCCCCCAGAGTCGAATCCCTCCGCCGTAGTCGCGCGTCCCCCCGTCGATCCCGCGAAAGGCGACCGCTCCGACCGCCGTCTCGCCCTCGGCGTCGCGCAGGCCAGCCCCGGCGCTGACTACCGCCGTCTTCCGCGTCAGGCCGCCGCTCCCGTTCTCCATGACTCCCCTCCGACCAACTCCCCTCTGCTCCCTCGTCGAACCCCTTCTCCACCGCGAGCCCCGACCAACGACTCCCGAAAACCCCCATCCTCTCCAACTCACTCCGGCGCCGCCCATGACCAGCGGCCGCGCGCTCCTCCCCGATCCATCTCCGCCGCGCGTCCAGCCTCTCTCCCCCTCTCAGCCCGCCGACGAGCCCAAAAACCCTTCTCCGCCTCTTCCTCCCACCACCTCTCTCCCGTTCTCTCCGCCCGACCGCCTCCGACGATCGCCGCCCGCGTCCGCTCTTCCCAAAACCCACTCTCCCCTAGCTCTTCCTCTGTTGCCCGTGCCGCCGGCTTCTACTCCGCCCGCCGGCCGACCTTTCCCCATCCCTCAGCCCGCTCTCTCTCTTCTGAAACGAATTGGGGACAGTAGTGTTAGGGATTTGGTTTTTTTTTTGTTTACAATTATTATAGTTAATATTATTATTATTATTATCATTATTATAACTATTAATGTTATGTTATTATTATTAATATTATTATTACTATCATTATCATTATTATTAGTTTTATTATTATTATTATTATTATTATTATTATTATTATTTTTATTATTATTATTATTATGTTATTTATAGTAGTACTAATGGTTTTGAAATTTATAAAATTATTATATTTAATATATCTATTAAGATTAATATTTTTTGACCTAAAATATTTATTTGACAAAATGTAGTTTTTAGCACTAAAACGTTTATCTAGATTTTCATGTGTTTAGCTAAAATATATATTCGACAAAATTTAGATTTTGCCTCAAGAGGATGTTCTTAGAATTTCAATATGCTTACTTATAAAACATAGATTTTGTTTACTTACAAAATTTAGTTTTCTCCCTAAAATATTTTTGGATTTTCACACTATTCTTGACTAAGTATAGATATGGCTTTCTACCTAAAAACATTATTTTGATTTTAAGTATTTACCTAAAAAGTATTTTTTACTAATAAAATATAGTTTAAAATATTGTAAAAATATTTTCTCAAATAGTATACGTATTTAACTATCCAATTTCTTTCGATTATCCTCCTATGACTAATCCCATTGTTCCTATTTCCTCGTTAATTCTATACATCCTCTTATCGTCCCTAGCTAATTCGACTGTCCTGGACCCGAGGGAATAATCGGTGCCACCATCAGAGACCCCTTTGCGTAGTTGCAACATCAAAGCCATATGATGTGCCACCTTGATCATTACACCACACCAGGCAGCTCACCAGGCGTCGCAACAGGCAAGTATACCTTGCTAATTAACTGTCAATTATTTATTTATTGTGTTATTTACTTTATTTCATATTGTTAGTTTTCTTTGATATAAATTGTGCGTCCAAGCCATACTTGGGTGCAAGCGACTTTATTAGTCGTTATTTTATTTTATGCATGATGACTTAGTGTTAGCAGACTACCTTCTTATTGGGGGATATCCTTATATCTCCTTTGACTGTGACACTCACACTACACGGTTTGAGACATGTTGCTAGGGACACGACTTATTGACTAGCTATCTTTAAAGTCGTGTGACGGTAGATATTCGTAACTGCTATGACTAGGGTTTTTAGAGACTCAAGCAGTTACAAAACTGGACGAGCCATGGACATAACTTGAACAGTGTAGGATATATTGGGGGAGGACAGTCGCTAGTGCGTATGGGAATCCAAACAGGTAAACCACAGTCTCCGGATGGAACTGTGGTGATATTTTTGCAGATGCGCTCTGACGTTTTAGACGTTACAGACGGATACAGATGACTGGATGCCAGTTACGTACACATAGCCTAAAATCCCACCCATGCGCATGAAAGTTGTCCTCTAAATTGCACAATAGGCGGTTAGAATCTCCTTTGCATATTTGTGTCTAGGATAGTCATTTATATATTATTTTATTCTGACAGTTCATATTAGCTTGTTCTTCCTGTATCTTGCTACGTCCGTCTGAGGACCTGGTTTTTCCCCAGGTGTGTGTTCATGTCTTCCGCAGGTATCCTAGCCAAGGCCGTGGTCTTCTCCATTCCTTCGAAGACGCTTGCGCTTGGTTCGTCGTGCCATTTATTGATCGATTTCTTGTACATTTCTTTCATTGAGATAGTTGGTAGTGGACTTTGTCTCCGTCCAACGATTGTATCATAAATATTCAAGTTGATTTTTATATTATTATTCTTTTCATTGTGGATGAGATTTAGTTTGTCTTGGATTACTATATTTTACAGCTTATGTATTTATACGAGGCCTATCTACTTCGTATGAATACAGCTGGCATGTCTACGTACTTGGTCCTACATATTTTGGGACTGGGGCGTTACATTAACTACAAGCCAACAGTCTCTTATGGTCATGAACATGCCTAGTGTCTCAATCACAAGCAAGTAAGTAAAGTCACAAGATGTAAGATCACCAAATATACAATAGTAAGGCGTTCCAAACATTACATATTCAGCAGATCATGAAGCTAGTCGTTACAAAATGTCAAGACTAGCAAGAGTTTCAGTCATACATGATCAACCCTAGGATTTGTCAATCATGTTACAGCCCGTAGGCAGACAGGAAGTAAAGGTACAATCGAGCTAAACACGTGCTCGTCAGCTAAACGCCCCAAAAGAATATTTTTACAATAAAGTGGGAGAACAAAAGAAACCCACTCGTTGCCCTGGTTACGCCTGGTGGTCACCATCGGGCTGGAAAGTCGGTAGATTCTCTAGAGCTGCTCCGAAATCTGGCCATACAAAACCAGCTGGGTTAGATCCCAGAAAGAGCAAGTGCCACAAAGGAGGCTTCACTTAGGAACTAAAACCAGCAAATTAGTACAAGAATATAATTACATAATAAATGACAGTAATTAAGGAAAAGCATGACAGGTGATATACGATGAGATAACCATGGGACTTTTCAGATCACCAGGTTACAACCCGTAAACCAAAAAAGGACCGGGGTTGTAACCCTTCATCTGAACGGAACTTGGTTTCCCACCATTTATCGACAAGATAAAATAAGAAATCAGAACATGTAACCATCTAGTACAGGATCAAGACAAGGCTAGACTAATTGAACTCCATCCAACATTTTACGGCCAAACAAGGAGTACGGCTTAATACTTTAACTAACTAGGGTTATCACAGGCCTAATTACTAGCAAGATGCAGCGAGATTATTCTACAGCCACAAGCCCTGCAGACCATCCAGGCTATCCGGACGCAATTAGGGGTTGAATTCAAGTGGGTACATCGTCCAGGAAACGCATGTACCCTTAATTGACTTAGATGGTGTAACACATGACAGTATTCTGGAAATGTGCCCTACTCGACGGCAGGCTACAGATCCCAAGTGGGGCGCCCAGATAACGGGATTGCCTGTAGCTGGGAAAATCTCTCCATGACTACTGGATTATTCTAGTAATTAGCCTTAGTCGATTTCAGAAGGTACCCCTGACCGTGGTACTCAGGGTCCCATCCTAAACATGATGCAAGACAAGACCGGTTCATTTATACAAGCACAATCGCCTACGGTGTCCAAGTCATTCATTCTTGTCATGTCAAACTAGCCGTCGCAACAGCATATCGAGATATATCATATCAGGTTTATCATGTCAAGTTTATCATGTCAAGTTTACTTGTCAGGAGTGTGCCACGTCGGGCCACTATCATGTCATGTCATTTGTCAAAAGTGTACCACAATGGGTCACCATCTTGTCAGGAAATAATTATTAGGGCACAAGCATACATGTAGTAATTACACATTAGCAGGGACAAGGGCCTTGGAGGACTCATGCGACTCAGGAGGAATTGGGCCATATGCGGCTAGCAAATAATAGGCCATATGCGGCCAGCAAGTTGCATGCAAACAAATGCCAGCAATTAATTTAATACTAATAAGCTTGCAAGAAAATGCATGCAAGGCCATGCAAGCAAGCAATTAAAGTTAATGCACGTGCATGCAAGTGGCCATGTAATTAGATTGCATATGCGGCCAGCAATTAGATTGGGTCATATGCGGCCAAAATACAGTAAGCCTTATGCGGCCAATAACTGTTGTGAGCCATATGCGGCTACAATTGTAATAGCCATGCGGCCAAGAGCTACTGGCCATGCAAAATATCATATGTGGCCAAGAATGCAAATGCAGCCAACTAAGCAGTTGGCATATGCGGCTAAGCAATATATCCATACGGCCAATCATATATATCCAAGCAGCCAAGAATGTATATATCCATGCGGCCAATGAATATATATATCCATGCGGCCAATGAATATTAGCATGCAAAGCTAATGCATGCAAAGCTAAATACAAATGCTAAAAAAAACATGCAAAGCTTAATACAATGCTAAAAAGCATGCAACGTTAATGCATGCAGAGATTAATTTCTAAGGCCATGCAAATGCGGCCATAAATATTATATAAGGCCATGCAATAGATTGCTAAATGCATGCAAGCTAATAAGTAAATGGCCATACGACCAAAGTAAATGGAAAGCGGGGCCTATGCGGCTAGAAATGGCCAGTGGCCATATACGGCTCAACTTTATTGAGGACAGCAAATGGCAATGCATGCCATTTCATGCACAAAAGGCCAAGCAATTAATGCTTTATGCGACCATGGATGAACAGTGACCATGCGGCCATGCATAATTAAGCAAGCAAGCAAAGGCTTGCAAAAGGCCATGCGGCCAACTTATGAGTCATGGCCTATGCGGCCAACAAACAAAATTAAATACAAGCACAGTACATATGCGGCCAACAATTATTTAATGGCCATGTAAACATTAAATGCCATGCGGCCAAGCAAGTGATCGGCCATGCGGCCAATTCAATTAAATGGCCATACGGCTCAGCACAAAATGTTGCATGAGGCCAAGAGTGAAATTAATTGCTCCCACAGAGAACATGTCCATGGAAAATACCATGGCCTCCATGCTCCACCAAGCAATAATAGGAACCCAAATCCAGACTCCCATAGGTCAAATTTGAGCTAAATGGAATTTTCTACATCATGGAGCCATCAATTAGCAAAAAATATACAGGTATGATAGATCAAAACTCCTGAAAACCGAAAGTACCACAAAGCTAGATTTATAAGAAATTAACCATGGAAATGAAAAATGCTAAGTACTAAAGTGGGTTAGAAATACATGAGGAAGATAATGGAACAATAAAAATAGGATTCCTCCATGAAGCAATATGCACTTGCCTAAACCTTCCACTCTCTCAGGTTGGTGGAGAAGTAATGGAAGGAAAGAAGAAAAGTTAATGAGGAGAGAGAAATATTTGGTGAGATATAAATGAAGGTGGTGGTAGGTGGGGTGGGTTCACAACAAAACCGAACCAAGCCCAAACAATCCGAACCGAACCAAGATAAACCAATCAATGAAATGCCAAAACAAATCAAGCAGGGAGACATGTAATTACGGGTCTAAATACGTACACGTATGTTTGCTATTGATTGTAAAAGTACAGAACAATTATATAGGAGGACTGAACTTAGACTCATAATACAAACTCGCTCGTACAAAGAAAGCCTAGGGACGAAAACCTAGGTACATCAGTGTAAGTACGATTGTTTATTTTTGATTCTGGACGGTGACGATAGAGGCTCGAGAAAGCGACGGCCGCTCTGCCTTACTCCTTGGACGATCAGACGTAGCCTTGGCTCCGATGAAGAACTGCTCTCAAGATGGGAAGACTCTTCTGTGCGTGCCTTTGTCCCTCTGTGTGTCCAGTCGGGTTGAGAGGATCTCTTTCGCAAGGGAATGGCACCTTGCTATATTTTTTCTTCTGGTTTTGGATCGGGGATCTGAGATCTTTTGCAAGGGAATGGCACCTTGCTATTTATAGGATTGGGATGCGATCATTAGGGTTTACAATGATTGTCCCTTAAAAAGTCGGCGGCCAATCATCTGGGCCATTAATTGGGATTGTATTACATCTGGGCCATTGACTCTTGATTGCGCCAAATCTGTATGGTCAATTAATGCTAATTTTCATGAATCTTTGGAAGCTCAGATCTTCTGCCACGTGTTCAATTTGCTTTAATTACAACAAATCTGATTTGATTTGAGTAATAATAGTGATTGTACTAAATCTGGTTGTCAGGATTTACGAGCAGCCATAGCCACGAGGGGATAAGACAGCTACGTGTCTCAACTTGTCATGAGTGGGATGTCTTGACGGAGCCGCATGAACTCGTTCTCTGAGTGATCCGCATAGAGGTGCCCCCCCCACGATTCTAGCCGCATGAAGCTAGCGGCCACGTGAAGGTAGTAGCCGTATGAAGCGGGCGGCCGCATGAAGCGGACAGCCGCATAAAACGGCCAGCCGCATAAAGCGGGCAGCCGTATGAAACGGGTAGCCGCATACAACTGTATAAGGGTGGCAGCCGCATAGATGTTGCAGCCGCAAAGGTGTTACAGCCACATAGAGAACTTTGAAGTTGGTGGATTATGTCAGTTACAAAAGATTTTCTTCTTTTCCCTAGGAACACGCCATCATGCCAGAGCCATTAATACGACTTTATGTCAGAGCTGTCAATTGTCAGAACTGTCGTCCGAGAATTAAATATGGCAATTGCCATAGCCAGCTGTAGGGGAGAACTGTTTAGGGCCACGTGGCTATTTGCTGAGCCGCATAGAGCTATCCGAGACGCATGAGGCTCTAGAGGACTTTGAGCCGTATGAGTTTCTACCGGATTTCCGAACCGCATAAGGATCCTTCTGTTGGAGCCGCATGGGCTTTTCTTTGTACTTTTCTATACTTCTACAAGACCCCCTTCAAAGTTTTTAATTTGTAAATTTGAAATACTATGAACAAGAAGCATGGCTATACATAAGCTCTTCTGGCCGCATAGGGTGTTTCTAGCCGCGTTGACTTCTTAGCCACATGGGTCGTTTCTGGCCGCATAGACTGTCTAGCCGCATGGGCTGTCTGGTCGTATAGGCTCCCAGCCATGTGTGTAAATCTTTTATTGTATTGATTGCCTTTTATTTGTCTTCAAATTTGAAGCTGCCTTTTGGGGCAGGATCCCAAGAGTTGGCTTTTAAATGCCCAGATTGCCTCGATGGCCGCAGAGTCGGTTCGTTCTTTTATGCTGTACGCGGATCAAAGCGTCCGCTGGTTTATGAGACCCCCCTTCCTTTTGTCTATAAATAGGAGCGTGTTAGGACGGAGAGAATTCTTTACTTTTTTCTACTCTTCTTGTCCTAAGCTGTTGTTCTTCTCTCTCCGATCATCATCACCAATGGCCCCCAAAGCTTCCACAGCTGCTGCGAAGGGAAAGGGTGTGGCTTCTTCGTCAGCTCCGGTACCTGAAGTCCACCCCGATGTTCACCCCCCCATTGCTGGTAAGGATTTAAGAAGGTCGTACACTTCGAAACCCTACTAAAGACGGCTCTATTGCATGCTTTATGCACAAGCCTTCAATAATCCGTTCGAGTTGTATGGGCCGCATATACGTCCCATGTCTGAATTGCATAGGGGTATACCCCTTGTCTGAGCCGCATGGGAGTTGTCTAGTGGCCGCCTAGACGCTTCACAAACTGGACCGCATGATGACCCTTCGAACGGAGCCGCATAAGTCCCTCGGACTTGGGCCGCATAAGGCTGTGCTGAATCGAGCGCATAATCCTCCACTCAGTATAACCGCATAAGCCCACGCTAATCAAAGCCACATACGTTTAGCATAAGCCCACGCTAAACAGAGCCGCATAAGCTTATATTCGAACAGAGCCGCATAAGCTTATATAAGCCAAAAGTATTCAGTAGTTTCATTTTGGCCATCTTTTGATTCGTTTCTTTCTTTCCTTCTTCAGTGAATCTACCAGTGAATGCTGCCAGAGAACTCCTGGTGGGGCACGTCCAATCTGCTATGGGCTATAGGTATGATCATATAGTCGAGTATATGACAAACCAGCTCCCAAAAGAGCCTTTGGAGAGGCTGAATGCCATCAAGAAGCAGTCCTTTCACTTCTTCTGTGCCATGATAAACTCGGGGCAATTGGACGGGGAATACTTGAAGCCTGTGTTCCTCTTTGGGGATGCTTTGTCTGTGAAGAACACCCGGGCGCTGGATATATCTGAGAGCTGGGACTTCACTCTTGATGAGGTGGAGATCCATATCCCTCCGATAGAGCATCATTTTCCTTTGTCTTGGTTCAATATGCTACCGTTAGACAGAAAGATGATAGACTCGTTGACTCCCAGCAAGTCGGGGATGTTTGTGGGAAACATCTATTACAATAGGAACTTGGGGTCAGCGTATCCGGGAAAGGAACCAGTCAGTCGATACGTGATGGGACTTGCTCTGGGTACCTTCATAAACGTAACGGGCCCCAATTTCACGTTCACCCAAGCTGATACCTTCTTGAACCAGCTTGCTCGAAAAGGGTCTTATCCCGTCGGCCGGTTGGTATTGGTGAACTGGATAAACCCTATCCCTACGTGGGCTAACTTGACCATGTAGATTCTACGGAAGTATGAGGCTTTTCTGTTACGACCCGCACCCACTGTGAGGGTACGAGAACATAACAACGCCCAACCTACGCCGCAGTGTCGGCGGTAGAACGCTGTCCTAGGTCAATCATCTAACAATATAAAGGTACCTATACAGTATATACACTCCGAATGGAGGTGACATAACAATATACAGTCTCAATCACATCTAAGGCAGAATGATGAAAATAAAAGATAGATAGATACTGGAATAAAAAGATCCACAGGATACAATCAGAGAGAAAGAGTCTAAGTGTCTACTGCCATATAAAACAGAACATCCAACTCAATACAAGTCTCTAATACTGAAAATGAAAGAATATATACAATCAGATCTCAGAAGACAGAAATAGTAAACCTAGACTAGGGAGCCTCAGTCTCTAAGCTAGTGGATCAGGCTAGAAATCCGGGTCACACATGTCATCTACAGCTGTCCTATAGTAAGTGTCTATACAGGCCTCATCCTCATCCTCTGTAATATTTTCAACAGGTCCAGTCAGGACAGGAGCGAGCACAAAATATCTCACGCAGTTCATATCGAGTTAGGAAATATAAAGCATGCAATAGAGTAAAGTACATGAAACGCTGAAAGAAGAAGATATGTGAAAAATAGTAGAGATTTGATAACAGGAAATATCTAAATATGATATGTAAGAACTGTAAGGAACATGTGATTTTAGAGTACAATCTGGTTATGTAAACGTGCTAGGAAAATGCAATGGTAACTCCATTGTACGTGGGTTTACAATAGACATATACAATAGTTATACAATATTGTACAATAGGATTTGAGTACATAACCAATTCTACTCCTCCTCCCCAATCAATACACAAGGATTTACTCCAGTTACGTTATCTTATACAATAGTGTACAATGTTATACAATGGATGTACAATGTTATACAATAGTGTATAATGGCCTATCCCTGGGGCTCATGTGATAATGAGAGTACAATATGCACAATGAGTATACAAGGATATATGTATTCAATAAATACAATATGGAGGTGAAACGCACATCACAATATGTATTTAGTGAATACAAGGAGATAACATCTCAAAAGAAGATCCATATAGTACCAATCCGTGATAACAGTCGTGTCAGCATCAAGTACAGTAATCTAGAGCAAGAATGCAAATACATACAAGTATGAAACGGTCAGACAATGTACTCGCCTGATAGCTTGAGTGTCTGAAGAGAATATACTGTCCGAGGAGTGGTGTCTGTCTCCTATAGAACAGTACAAGTCACTATGAGTCCAAAAATGATAATAAGATGCATCACAATGCATTCTAAATGATCTAGGTCAATCTAGGTCAAATCTAAGTCAAATATAAGTCAAATCTAAGTCACACCAAGCTAAACTAGGTCATACTAAGTCACACTAGGACAATCAAGGTCAAACAAGGTCACAGGAAATCAATCCAAGTCAATCTAGGTCAATCTGGGTCAAGGGTTGACTTACAGTTGACTTTTGGTCAAAAAGTCAACTCTGGTCTACTCTGGTCAACACGGAGTCAACCCTAGGTCAAACAAGTCACAAGTTGACCAACTTTTGACTTTCAGTCAACTGGTCAACTCTGGTTTGGTTTTGGTCAAATCTGGTCGCTTGAAGGCTAAGTTTGACTCTCGGTTGACTTTTGTTGACTTTTGGTCAAAATGGTCAACCGACGTCAAAACTAGTCTATGAGCGCTATATTTGATCATTACCAACCAAGGGAACCAAGTTCTAACTCTATCTTAGACTCCAAACTCAAATACCCTATTTCTAGACATTACCTATATTACCTTACCAAGGTAAATACCAATACCTTGCACAATACCACTCTAACCTAGGAACACTAGCCTAGGCTTCCTAGGATAGCTAGATACTATCCTATACTAATATTACCTACCAAGAAAACCTAGTATTTAGGTCATCTAAGTCATCCTGTGGTACATGTTGGCCATTTACCCTTTTTCCTTACCTTTACCCTTGCACCACCTCACATGACACTCATGATACCTCACTCACTCACTCACACAACTCACACACAACACTCACATAGGCCCTCCTATATGTTTAGACATAGGATAATACCTATAGGTTTACACAATATATATAGGCTAACACCTATAGGCTCACACACACACACAAATACCTATATACTCTCACACTACAAGCTTACACTTAAATCTCACACACTCACAAATACCTATATACACACACATATATATACACAGGCTCACAATGGTTTTGGTTCACTCTACACCCAAATCTATACTCACACTCACACTCAAATACAAGGCCACAACACACACTAATCTCACTCACACATAGGGACTGAATGTGGCATACTTTGGACTGCTACAAGGCTGTAAAAATGGACATGTTTAGGGGGGTGTGTTGGACAGCAATTAAGGTGAAATCTTGACTGATAAGGGGACAGGTAAGGGACTTGTTTGGACAGGGTTTGTAGGCTGGTGTGGGGAACAGGAATGTAGGCTAAAAGAGCTACATGGCTGTCCATTTTGGACAGCCATATAGGACTGAAGTTGGGCAATACAAGATCTAATATTTGGACTGTTTTAGGGATAATTTGGGACAGCAATCAAGGGGCTTCCATGGCTGAATTTGGGGACAACCAATAGGTAGTTAAGGACTAAATTTAGAGCAGCCATATAGGACTGTCTAATGCTGATTTCAGGGGACTGAAAATTGGACTGCTATATAGGCATCAAATGGCTGAACCAAGGCTGGACAAGGGGGTGGAATGTGGGATATATCTAGGACTGAATACATGCTGGTTATGGGCTTGACAAAGGGCTATCAATGACTGAATTTAACAGCCAAATGACTCAATTTTGGGGGGTGCCAATGGGCAGGTTTTTGTTGGCAAATGTGGCTGTCATTTGGGGCTTGACATGTAGGTTAAGTTGGGCTAACATGGAAGCAAATGGCTACTGTCCTGCTGCTGTTAGCAGCAGGATCCCTCCTCAAAACAATACCACCCTACACACACTCCACTCTCTCTATAACACACATGCACACAATACTCTCCAACCACCACTCCCTATCAACCAATCTCTCAAAACACTTGCCATACACATCCACACACAACCAAACATGCTCAAAACCCAAGCACAGTTAGTTTAAGTATAGGAGAACAAATGTAGGGACTAAAACCAAAATGTTAACAGCATTAATTAGGTTTAAAATGATGACAAAGTTCGTGTATCAAAAATTGGAAAATCAAGAAACTGATACACTGTTTAGAATTTGGTAAATTGCTAAAAACCCAACGAAAACATATTAAAATTCAAAGTAAAAGGTTGGTAATGTGAGAACACATTGCAAACGTGTTACGTGATGTGTTTGTGTCCACAAAAGTGGACACAAACGTGTCCAATCACTTTAAAACCAAAAACCGTAAAAACTGAACACAGCAGTGCACAATCATCGTACACGTGTGCACGCGTGTCGTGCACACGACACAAGACACAACGTGTCTCGAGGTCACTAACCTAGGTTGCATGAGATCAGCCTTTATCACGCCATTCGGGGCACCTGTCATGGTCTGCCTATAAATAAACCGTTGTTCATGGCTCTCCTGGAGATGTTCAACTAGAGGACAGGTACCTTCTTCACGCCCAGAGGGGAGCTGGGACTCGCTCTCCATGAGATGTACATTGTCTCTAAGTTGCCCTGGGGGGAGGAAGTCTTTGAAGTGTACACCCCTACGAGCAAAGAACTCGAGGATTTAGATCGGCAGTTCCCGGGCTTTGTTGCCGCGTATCGAAAATTGTTATGTCACCACAGTACTTGTCATCAGACGGCTATCAAGAAAGACGGTAGCTCGGAAGGGAGCGCCCCTCACACCATCACTTGGGTCGCATATCTTTTCACACTCAGTGCCTCAGGCCGGGTTTCTTTCCGAGATCCTCAGACTCATGAGAAGGTACAACACTTGGTATCGACTGCCAAGAGATCGAGGTCTACGGGCGACACCTTTGGGAGTAAGGCTGACTCCTTTAGTTATTTTTATCATGGTACTCAGCGATTGTCGGAGAAGGCGCTCCTTGTGAGATTTCTGATGGTGTGGCTGCGGAACTGCGTAGTCTCCGGAGGGGCAGGTTCTATTGAGAGGATCAGTCGCCACTTTATCCTTTTCTCCGTCAAGCTGGTTTTTAGGGTCAAATTGGCCCTTCTTCCGGCCATGGTGTGCAGCATACACCATGGCCTTCGTACCTTTTCATCCAAGGTCTTCGCTCGTGACACGGCGATGGATTTTGAGCGCGTAGAACTGCCATACCATTATTTAATGGGGTGGCTGCTAATGCACTGCCGGTCTCTGATGAGGCATGGAGGAGAAGACGACATTACGGCTGATGACGCTTTCATTTTTCGATTCCACCATCAGCTCTAGAAGTACAATACTATGCCAGCCCGTCGGAGAGCGCTGGCGAGAGTGGACGGATATGACTTTTTTGTGTCCGTACCTCGTTTTACCTCTGAAGAGGTGAGGAGCGCACATGTTGATGGTACTGAACCCCCTCTCCTCTTATCTGAAAAAATGCTCCTTTGGCTGCGTAATATCCGCCCAGCGCACCTGGTATATCGTAATCACAACAATGTCTACTTGGAGCCCTACTTGCCTAGCAGGTTTTCCCGCCAGTTCGGGTATAGCCAACTATTTTTGGACAGTCCCAGGTCTTGCCTGGGCTTTGAAGGTAGCATCCTGGACGGTATCAGGGCATGGCATTATTACGACATGGTTCATACTCGAACCACCTTTTCAGTCCCTAATGGCGAGGTGCCAGGGGAGATTTTATATATGGCGGCCTTATATCATGTTACAGCGAATAAGCCTCCCGTCAGTTTCGATCCTAGTACCAGTTTTATAGTGGGTACTGGCTTGGAGGAGAAGCCCCAGGGGTCTAGGAAAAGGAAGAGGAAGGAGAACACAGTTCCCGTACCTGACTCGGAGTCTACCACTGCGGACGAAGAGAATTATGAACATGATGCAAATAACTCTTCCCTTCTGGTGGAAGATGTTGGGGCAGATCAGCTGCCTATTATGTCAGATGAGATGGTGGAGGATCAGCCGTCTGTTGTACCTGGTCCTGTACAGAAACGTAACAGGCAAATCTTCCCTGTTGGCGGTATTCTTTACTCCCAGAAATGGGCTGCGACCAGGCGTCGCAAGTTAACTATAAAGGAGAGAAGCAAAGACGTCGACCCCGCTTCAGAGGTAAATCGAGCTACTATTTTCTTTATTCAGTTCTCCTTTTCTCCTGAACTTTGACCTTAATCATTTTTCTTTCCTCTCGTAGGCGTCAGAAGAAGAGGAATCTCGCGAACCGGCCACTATTTCTGAAGTCGATTCAGCCCTGAATACCTTGATCAATGACATGTGTACCGAGATTATTTCTGCCGGGGCTCTCATGATTGCGGCTGAGGGATCTCACGGTGCTGAGGTCGCGACTCGAGATGACGGGGGCTCCGATGATCTTGTCCTCGAAACTGCTGAATTCCATCAAGGTGACGCTGATCTAGTCGTACCTCCTTCCGAGGCGGCTGGGGCAGAAGACCCAGTCGGATTCTGCTTGGGGGTTACCGGTGAGGGGACTACGGCGGTTGTGAGCGAATCTCAGCCTCCATAACCCTCCCCTGGTAAGATAAGCCAAATTTTAACTAGTGAGGAGGCCCATTCGCTCTATTATCATATCCTTCGGGTTACGTTGATTGATGGTTGCTCTGGACATACAGGTCCTGCCCTTTCAGTGCTGATGACGGACATTATTAAGGTAGGCTCTGCTAGCGGGGATTTGGTGGAAGGGATCGTGCCCCCTCCTCTTCCGACTTATCTTGAGGGGCCTTCCGCCGGATCGAGGTCGGAAGGTCCTATGGCGGCACAGCCTGGGCAGGGAATAATGGTCCCTGCATCTTCTTCTACTCGTATGACTTTGGGGGTTGACCTCTCAGCTTTACCAAGTATCCAGATTGTTCGGGCCGCGGAGGAAGAATTGGCCGCTACTCAAGCGTCCTTTTGCTCAGAATTTGTATCTCTTGTGGCAGGGGCAGCAAGTTCTCTTGCGTCTTTTTTGACATTGCCAGCCACACTTCCTTTGACGCCATCCTCTATGAAAGTTTTGGATGAGGTGTCACAGGATGTGGTTGACAGCTTCTATCATCATTTGAAAAGAGGAGTCGATGCTGCTGTCGAGCGGGGGACTCCTTTTGCCCTGGCCCGACAATACGCTCATGGGCAAATTGAGATTCTTAAAACCCTTTCTGGTAGGGAGGGGATAGCTACGCTTTTGGAGCCCAAACTGTTGGAGGCTTATCGCTTGTGGCCCAGTTTTAAGTGTTGCGACAAGCTGATCTGTCCGCAGCAATTGATCAGGAGCGGGGGTTCCTCACCACCGCCTTGGAGAAGATAAGGCTCGTGCAGGATACATCTAAGCCGGTTATAATAAAAGACCTTGGCGACCTGTCTCTCTTGTACGACCAGCTGAGCCACCGGAGCGAGGTTTGCAGGGCTCGGGAAGTGACCGCCTCCCAGGGAGTAATCGATACAAGGAGGCAGATTCTCGAACTTCAGAAGAAGCTAGCCTTCCTGGAGTCTGAGCTTGAAGCTTCTTGTACGGGCAAAGAGCTGATTATTCAAGATGCTGAGAGGATTTCCAGAGCTTCTGCCAACCTGGAACGTGCTCTGAAGAAGTTTGAGGAGGGCTGGCGGGCTCACGCGCCCCTGGAAGATGCAGCGCTGCTGACTCAGGAGGCTGAATGTTGGGCCAAACAGAGGTTTGAGCGATCGACTGCCTTGTTGAGGGACCGTCTCAGGGCATTATGTATCGCCGAACAATAGTAGGCTTTTTTCTTTCTTTTTGTTTTCGTTCTTTTCCTTTCTTAAGTGGGACGTGGTCCCTAGAACATGTAGTACGTTCGCCTTCCAAATAAAAGAGTATGTTTTATTCTACCCTTTATTTGTACTGCTTATTGTGTTTGTGGTGTTATGGTATTTGCCCCCTTGGGGAGGCGTTTATGGACTCGTTACCCTGGGCATACCTTAGTTTTAGGTACAGGTAACAAGTTGATGGGGATACTTGGAACAATTCCACAGTAAGGTGGCTATGAACGTTCCTGGTATCGGGAGAGAGAATGCCATGGGGCAGCTGGGCCCCTTGGGGCATGATAAAAAGTGAGGGGCATGTAATAGGAAACTTAGTACAGCATTTATGGTTAACAGTGGACATTTCTGGTCAACAGAGGACATTTGTGGTCAACATAGGACATTTGTGGGCCTATTAACCTTGACGTACCCTCGGGTTTTTTTTTGGTACGGATAATAGGATGAGAGAGAACCATCATACTTACTCAGAGGTAATGAGGACTTGTCAAATATGAGGGTTTCTTCGATGGAGCCTTCCCACTCAGAGGTAATGAGGACATGGTAGGAGTGGGCTCCATGAAGGGAATATAGAACAACTCAGAGGTAATGAGGACATGGAGGTTCTATGTGATGGGCGGTTTGTTTTTTATGGAAGGAAAACAACTCAGAGGTAACATCGACGTGGTTGTTTCAGAAATTCTGTGGATCTGTTACCCTTTTTTGTGCACTGAAAGTGCGGGTATTAGATCGTAAGGAGGAAGCTCTTTTAGGAGAAAAGTTCAGAGGAATGATCATACATGACTTACTACCTAGGAGAGGCGATATAGCTTTATCTGTAGTGACCAGAGTGTAAGTTCAGCAGTACCTGCGGGTAAATGACTCATCATTCTGGAAGGTTTGTAGTAGGATGTGAGTTCAGCGGTACGAGAGAGTACATGACTCGTCATCTTGGAAATTTGTAGGCGGGATGTGAGTTCAGTGGTACGAGAGAGTACATGACCCGTTATCTTAGAAATTTGTAGGCGGGATGTGAGTTCAGCTGTACGAGAGAGTACATGACTCGTCATCTTGGCAATTTGTAGGCGGGATGTGAGTTCAGCGGTACGAGAGAGTACATGACTCATCACCTTGGAGGATGTCATTTCAGACGTAATACTTCTTTAGGAACTTGCCGTTGATGGGCAACATGAGCAAGTCTCCATTTTGTTTTACGAGGCGGTAAGCTCCATTGGAGAATACAGCATCAATGATGAACGGGCCTTCCCACTTTGGCTGGAACTTGCCGGCGGTTTTATGAGTCATAATCATCAGCCTCCGAACTGCCAGAACAAGGTCGCCCACTTGGAATGTTCTAATTTTAACCTTCTTGTTTAAGGCTCCGAAGATGCGTGCCTGGTACAGCTCGATTCGTTGTTGAGCTAATAGGCGCTTCGCATCTAGGGCCTCCAACTCTTGTAGTCGGCGGTGGTGATTATCATTTGTCGTCAATCTATATGTGAAAGCGACACGGAGCGAGGAGATTTGAGTCGCCAGTGGGAGAATTGCTTCACTTCCGTATACCAGAGAGAATGGTGTATTCCCGATGGCAGTCCGTACTGTGGTACGGTATGCCCATAAGCACTCACCGAGCTTTTCATTCCAGTCGCGTTTGTTTGATGACACGAACTTCTTGAGAAGCTTGATGATTATTTTGTTGAATGCTTCAGCTAGACCCTTAGTCACTGGGTTGTATGGTGTTGAAGCAATATTCTGGATGCGGTTTTTATCGCAAAACTGATATAAGGCGTGGCTTGCGAACTGTGGACCATTATCATGGATGATCCTTTAGGGCAGTCCAAAGCGATAGATGACGTGATGCTTGAGGAAGCAGATCATGTTTGAAGTCTTCACTTATCCCAGCAGAACAGCCTCCGCCCATTTGGAGAAGTAATCTGTAATTGCGAGTATGAAGCGATGTCCTAGGGACGAAGACGGCGTGATCGGACCGATGATGTCCATTCCCCATACTTTGAAAGGCCAGAATGCCACCGTCGGGTGTAGAAACTCGGATGGCTGGTGGATGAAATCTGTGTGGACTTGACGGGCTTTGTATTTTCGTGCATAGTCTATTGCGTCTGCCACCATTGTGGGCCAGTAGTAACCCATTTGGCGGAGGCAATCTTGTTGTTTTGGGCCAGGCTGATGGGCCCCACAGATGCCAACATGAGCTTCACTTACGGCTTCTTTGGCTTCTGTATTTGACAGGCATCAAAGCTGTAATCTATCGTATGATCGTCGATATAGCATTTTTATCTCTGTATCGTAGAAGAATCTGAGGGAACGTCTTCTAATAGAAGTGGCTTCCTTCGGACTCTCCGACAGGTTGTCGTAGACTACGAAGTCAATGAATGGTTGTCTCCAGTCTGGTGCCTCGTCGACTGTCAGAGCGGAGTAGCTCTCGGCACACTGCACATTATTCCTGGGACAAACCAACTCGCGACCTATGATGTCAACCAGATGATGAACTTGATTCGGAACTGCTAAGGAAGCGGCAAGACCTGCTAGGGCATCGGCTTCAATATTTTGGAGCCTGAAAACGTGCTCTATGAAGAACCCCTCCAGGGACGAGATGATGTTGATTGCTATTTGGTGGTAGGGGATCATGTCTTCATGGCGAACCTCGTATGAACCCCGAATCTGATTGACGATTAACTGTGAATCGTCGTATGCTTCAAGATATTCTACCCCCAGCTCTTTTGCAAGTCGGAGGCCTATGACCAAAGCATTGTATTCGGCCACATTGTTTGAACAGGGCTCCGTGAGGGAATAGGCCCGATTGATCACCAGCCCGGAGGGAGAAATCAGCACCACTCTGACTCCAGCGATGATGTTGCCTTTGGGCCCAGTTCTCGAAGCACCGTCGAAGAACTTTCACCAGATGGCATCGTGGGAGACCGTATTTGAATTAACGACCTCGTCTGGAATATCCTCGTCTATTTTGGTTGACTCCGAACATGGATGAGCTGCTAGAAAGTCTGCCAGAGCTTGACCTTTAACATCCTTCTGTGGGACGAAGATCATGTGGTAGGGGGACAATAATATCACCCAGGTGGCGAGGCGAGAGCCGAGTGCACCTGGCTTAGTCATGAGGATCCTGAGGGGGTTGACTCTTGATATGACGTAGATGGTTTGTCCTGTGACGTAGTGTCGCGTCTTCTGAATGGCGAAAACTAGAGCTAGGAACTCTTTTTCTATGGCAGTGTATCGATGTTCCGGCCCCATCATCATTCGGCTAAAGAAATATATAGCTTGTTCGTGGCTTGCATCATTGTTTTGCGCTAGCAGAGCACCGAGAGAATGTTTCATCGCTCGTACATAGAGCAAGAATGGTCTTCCTGTAATCGGGGCTACCAGAACTGGAGTGTTCGTCAGATATTCTTTTATGCTGTCGAAGGCACGTTGGCATTCTTCATCCCATACGAATGAGATGCCCTTCTTCATGAGGTGTGTGAATGGCTGACATCGTCCAGAGAGGTTGGAGATAAACCTTCTGATGTAGGCTAGCCTCCCTTGAAGGCCTCGGAGTTCACGGAGATTTTTCGGGGGACCCATCTCCCTGATTGCCTTCGTCTTCTCAGGGTGTACGTGGATACCCTGGGAGGTAATGATGAAACCCAAGAACTTCCCACTAGATACGTCTAAGAAGGATTTTGTGGGGTTCATTTTCAAATTGTACACTCGTATTAGGTCGAACATTGTCCTCAGATCATGCAGATGATCTTCCTTAGAGCGGCTTTTGACGGCGATGTTGTCGACGTAGCATTCCACTGTCTTGCACAAGTGGTCTCTAAAGATGATGCTCATAGCTCTTTGATAGGTGGCGCCAACCTTCTTTAAACCGAAAGTCATAACTGTGTAGCAGTATGTGCCAATTGGTGTTCGGAATGATGTGTGCTTCTCGTCGTCGGGAGACATCTTGATTTGGTTGTATCCCGAGAAACCATCCATGAATGACATGCGCTTGAAGCCGCAGGTGTTGTCAATCATAATGTCCGTGATAGGGAGAGAGAACTCATCTTTAGGACACACCTCATTCAGATTATGAAAGTCGATGTAGATTCGAATCTTTCCACTCTTCTTGAGGACTGGAACTATGTTGGCAACCCAGTCAGGATGCTGTTCCTCACGGATGAAGCCACTGACTATCAGTTTGTTTACCTCAGCTTCAATGGCATTCATGATGTCAGGATAGAACCGACGTTGCTGTTGCTTGACTGGTTTTGCGTCGCAACGGATGTTGAGCTTGTGAAGTGCAACCTCGGGGTTCAGTCCTGGCATATCTTCGTAGCTCCAGGCGAACACGTCGATGTATTCTCTGACGAGTTGTAGTAGTGATTCTCGTTCTTCGTCGGTCAGATTCTTACTGACGAAGATGGGCTTTGGAGAGGATTCATCACCGAGATTGACTTGTACAACCTCATCCTCGATGGGAGGCTCTCTTTGTTCGAACCGCTTCTCCCACTGCGTATCTAGCTATTGCGTCCATGGCTCTAGCTCAAGCAGTTCGAGAATGTCTTTATCTTCTTCGTAGGCATCGGCAAATTCTATATTGACGGACCAGACTTGCCTGAGAATGTCCTCGATGCTGACATCTGAATCGGAAGTGGGTGATCCGGTTGAGTGTGAATGCCAGTCGCATTCCTCGTCTGAGCTTTCAGGGGTTGTTGCCGGCGTGACATTACCCAGCCCGTATATGGTTTTGTTATAGTAGTCTCGTGGTTTCCCAGCCGGGACCGGGGATTGTAAGGGTAATCGCCGTCCGGTGCCGTAGTTCAAGCTTGGTGTAGTTTCCAGATCATACCCTTGTTTTTGCATAAGGTACTTGGATTGGAAACTATACAGATAAAGGGGCAACCTCCCGGTGTCGGGTTCAAGCTCAACTTCTTCTATCTTGAAGGGCCGTGGATCGTTCTTTCGGTTGAAGATGATTGGGTGATCCCCTCCTTCGATTATGCGGTAAGCGTCTTCCACTGGGGTAAGTTGGTTTGCGGTGTAGACATTTGTCACTTATATGTGCAGGTGAGCGCCTATACCGTGTTCCATAGCATACATTGTACAAAGCTTATTAAGCTCGAGGTAATTCAAAGATAGCCCTTTATTGATAAAATAAGGTATCTTTTCCTATGGGATTACATCGTCTGTGGATGGAACATCAGTGTAAGCAGCCACATACTTGGCCAGCTCTGCCTCTTCTTCAGCCACCCCCTGTGTAAATGCAGACTGAGAGGATGACTTGGGCAACTTGATTATCAGGGACTCCATGGGTGGAGCAGAACGTGGAGTTGTTGGCATACTAGCTACCCCAGCTTGGTGCTCGGTGCTGAGCGAGGAGTTGTTGGCTGGCTAGTAGTCCCCGGCTTAGCGCTCGGCTGCCGATTCGCTCTGGGAAGACGAATCGTCATGGGCTTGACAGATGGATTGGGCCCCTCTGCTTGTTGCTGGTTAGCTTTAGACAGCCTGATCGTCAGTGGTTCTGTCGTGGGTCTTGGCACTTGGCCAAACTTTGGTAGTCGGATTACCATCTGTTTCTCCTGTGCAGAGAGGCTAATTACGTCCTTACACAGAGTGGCTGTAAGGGGTGCAGTTATGCCAGGCTTGCGGGCTTGGAGGTGGATTGTCATAGGTTCTTCTGATCCAGATGCTGCCTCAGTTTGAGCTTGGGTATCTCCTTCGACGAGATGCTTTTTCGACTTCTCGTACAAGCATGAGTCTGAGTAGTAGGATTCGACCCCTTTGAAGGGATCGATGTCGGCAAACTCTGTTCTTACGAAGCCGTGCTTGTCGACGTACTTGAAGCACTGGTGCAGTATGGAGGGCACGATCATATAATCGTGTATCCAAGGGCGCCCCAGGAGAATATTGTAGGAAGTGTCTGCATCTATGACATAACAGGTTACTTCTGACTGAAGGTCGCCGATTTGGCACTTTAGGCGAATCTTTCCAATCGGGTAGCTCCTGCCCAAATTGAAACCACTGATGGCAGTGCTTGTCGGCGTCAGGCGATGCATCGAGATGCGCAGATGGTGTAGTAGGCTCTTCGGGATGATGCTTATGGAGAACCCGGGGTCAATATGCATCCGATCGACCTTGATATCGCCAATGTACCCAGTATAATACAGAGGGTGATTGTGCAGGTTAGTTTTGATAAGCATATCCTGCGGAGCAAAGACAATGTTTGCATTAACCCTGTGCAAGCGATGTCCTGGAGGTCTGCCGACGAGTCCTCCCTAGTTAGATTGGACTGAGCCAGGTATGCGTCGGCATTCTGGAGTGCTTCGCTCAGTGTAACACGGGTATCCTTGGAGAGTCTAAGGAGCTCATATATTGACAATTTGGCCGGTGTGTTGGCCAATTGTGCCAGGATATCGAAGTTGTATGGCCTGTCTAGCCCATGAGGCATCTCTCTTCGGAGTGGTTTATCGAAACGAGTCTCCTTCGGCCTAGGCTTATCGGTCGTCGAAGGATGCGAAGGTCCGGGAGCATCAGCGGCTGTCGGCTGATAGTCCTCAGCTGAGTTACCCGGTGGAGATTGGGTTTATACGTCAGAGCGGGTAACAACAGCAGTAGCTTCTTCGACCTCTGTCGAGATCGTGCGGCATGATTTAACTTTTCTATTCTTTTTCTTGCTGGTGGAGGGAGGCACGGACTGAGTCACCTCAGGTACCAAGTCCGGATAGACCCACATGATCTCCCCTCGTGATGTGGTAAGGGGCACTAGACCAGCAGCTTGGTCTCGGGGAGGTGGAAGGTTACCGACCTCCATCCTTGTTCGGGGGACAGGTACTACTCCGTCTTGAGTCCTTGTTAGAGGGAAGTTGCCGAATTGTACTTACACCATGTTGGCTGCCACAGTCACTTCTTCGAATCAATGGCCAGGGCCTTAGAATCGATGATATGTTGGATGTATCGCTTCAGCTGGTAGCAATCATGTGTAGCATGGTGAACATAATGATGGTAATGGCAGTACTTGGGGTTCTCCATATCTACAGGGCGAGGCTTTCGCCTGGAAGGAGGGAGCTGAATTCGTCCTCCTTGGATGAGCATGTCTAAGATGGGTTTAACATGGCCATCCTCGAAGGAGTAGGTCATCTGAGGCCACTGCTTTTCTGCCGGCGTTGATTCGGGCTTTGGGGCTGTGTCGGTCACCATAGCCTGCTTGCCCTTGTTGTCTCGGTTGCTGGAGGAATTACTGCCGTTGTTGTTGTTGACGTTAGGGCGTTTGCCCTTGTCTTTCCCTTCCGAGATGTGCAATCCCAGTTGGCGGGCTTTCTTTACCTTGTCTTCTGCGCTAGTGGCACTGATGATGAACGTCTTCCAATCTTTGAATTGACTTTTGTCCATCCAGAGGCTGATTGTAGGAAGCAGTCTCTTTTGGCAAATTTCAATCAAGGAGGAATTAGGGTTGCCATAAGGCAGCTTCATCACGGTTTGGCGAAACCGCTCGATATAATTTCTTGTTAGCTCATTTTCTCCCTGAACAACATCCATGAGAGTGGACATTGTTACGTCTTGTCCAACTTCATAGAACCTCTCTAGGAACATGCGTTTGAAGCCGGTGAAGGAGTGGATGCAATTGTCCGGCAAGTTGCGGTACCAGTCGAAGGCGACCCCTTCCAAGGCTCCGATGAACAACCGCGTAAGGATGGCATCGTCATGAGACAGATGGTCGATTGTGACTTCGAAGTAGGTGATGTACCTACTTGCAGATGTCTTCCCATCATATGGATTGATGTGGAATGGTTTATATTTTGGTGGAAAGGGAACATCTCTCCACGCAGCGGGATACGGTTGTCTTATCCAGAGGTCTTGGCAGTTTTCTCGGGCATGGAACATGGCCCGGAGCTCCTGGACCTCTTTTTTTGCCTCCCTGGCCTCGTCTGTAGCAGAAGGAGCCGATATTTCAGGAGGACTATCGTCCGGGTTTGGTGTAGCTGAGTTCGAGTCCGCATTGACCGCGGGACCCAAGCTTGTTTGGCCAGGTATTCTTCCTTGTAGAGTTGGAAGGGCCGCTTTGATCTCATCCACAGACTTGACCAAAGCATGTAGTATGGCCTCCAGAGTGTCGATGCGTTGGTGATCACTGGAACCTTCTTGGTTGCTGTCTGTCATGAACACCGTCCTCACATGAGGAGAGATGGAAAGAACGGTAGAGGACGTGCCCTCTAAGTCATACCCTTGTGCAGAGAAGTCGTCTTGGCATGTGGGAATATTCTTCTCTGGTTCTGACTCAGAAAGAGTGGTACCCCCAGCTTCAGAGCTTGCCTCGTCTTGGAAATTGGGGACGTCCTCGGGGACGTCGGGATCTGCTGCATCTGTTGGGTGAACCATTTCCTCCGATCTATCTTCTTGGAACACTGGGTTGTTGTGGATATTTGGAGGAATGCTACCCTCGGCTCCAGTGTCTCCCATAGATGTGGATGAATCTCCCAGTGTGGCAGATTTCGTCTTTGAGCGGGTACCTTGGTAAACTCCTTCTGCAGCGGTGGTAGACAACCGTTTAGAAGAAATTTTCTTGGTTACGTCGGTTGAAATTTTTGGGCTGGAGACATTTGTTTTCTTCCCTCTTTCGCTGTCCGGAATCTTCAGAGCAGAATTGCAAGAGGCGACGAGAAGCACCTCGTCTTCTGAGTTTGGGTGTTGCAGCCTTTGGAAGATGGACCACTGGTCTTTTTGTGCTGCTGGCTTGTTGCAGCAACAGTTGACTATGACTTGGGTGCATTGATGTCCTTGACAGGACTCTTTGTACGCCAAGTCTTCGTCTCTTTCCTTGCGCTTGTGAAGAATCACATTGCACTGGTTACCTGCTTTGTGGGCTGATGAGTGCATTGGCCTCATGCCTGCTCCCTGATGTGGCGGTGGCGTAAGTACTCGCCCCTAATCCTTGTTAGGAGATTCTTGATAACTATCCCGTTCGTTGGCCGCCAGGGGCTGGACACGGGTAGTTCTGTACAACTTCCCATCAGGGGCCCGAGTAATAGTCATCGGGACGCCCTGGTAGTCAGAAGTTGGGACAGCCGGCTGAGCTCGTCGAGCCTGCGCTGCTCGAGACTTCATCCTTCTAGCACCTGAGAGTGTGTAGTAGGAAGAGTCCAAGCTGGTCACAACAGAGTCTGGCATATGCTCAAGAGAGCCTTCATGGTCAGGACCGTATGAGAGACGGTCAAAGACTGACCGTGAGCCGCATGGAGTAGATAGTATGCGGCTTGAATCGGTGGCCGTGCAGGCTGTCTACATGCGGCAGATATGCGTGGCCGTATGACCTTTCTGTATGCGGCTAGGAGTCGTGGCCGTACAGGCTGTCGGCATACGGCTATTCTTTGTGGCCGCATGAACTTTCTGTATACGGCTAGATGTCATGGTCGTGCAGGCTGTCTGCATGCGGCTGACTCTTGTGGCCGCATAAGTTTTCTCCATGCGGTTGACAGCTGCGGTCGCATGAGCTTTCCCCATGCGGCTGGCGCCCTTATGCGGCTCGGGTTGCACAGATTTCCTCTTTGCCCTTGCAAGTCCAGCATCATAGTGTTTTCTTCTGCCGGACTTGGGGACAGTAGAGTTCTCTGTGGTCTGAAGTGGGGCCGTAAGCGAGACTTCTCCGATGTCTCGGGCAACAGAGAGTACTTTTTCGAGAGCTTGGGGAGGAGCAAAATTTTTGGGTCTCCACTCCCTGTGGGCCTTCTTCGTGCGGGCTCGCCGCTGGACCGGGCCAGCGCTCCCGTCGGAGAGCATTTCTTCAAACGCTTGTTGGTCGAACCGGGCGACCAGCATTTGTTGAGTGGAGCCAAGTTAACTGCTTCTGATTGCGTCACCAACTCCTCAGCCGTGGAGAAGTTAGTCCCCAGCAGAGTCGCCATCGTGTTTGCCATTGATTGTAAAAGTACAGAACAATTATATATGAGGACTGAACTTAGACTCACAATACAAACTCGCTCGTACAAAGAAAGCCTAGGGACGAAAACCTAGGTACAGCAGTCTAAGTATGATTGTTTATTTTTGATTCTGGGGGGTGACGATAGAGGCTCGGGAAAGTGACGGCCGCTATGCCTTACTCCTTGGACGATCAGACGTAGCCTTGGCTCCGGTGAAGAACTGCTCTCAAGATGGGAAGACACTTCTGTGCGCGCCTTTGTCCCTCTGTGTGTCCAGCCGGGTGGAGAGGATCTCTTTCGCAAGGGAATGGCACCTTGCTATATTTTTTCTGGTTTTGGATCGGGGATCTGAGATCTTTAGCAAGGGAATGGCACCTTGCTATTTATAGGATTGGGATGCGAACATTAGGGTTTTTAATGATTGTCCCTTATAAAGTCGACGGCCAATCATCTGGGCCATTAATTGTGATTGTATTACATCTGGGCCATTGACTCTTGATTGCGCCAAATCTGTATGGTCAATTAATGCTGATTGTCATGAATCTTTAGAAGCTCAGATTTCCTGCCACGTGTTCAATTTTCTTTAATTTCAACAAATCTGATTTGATTTGAGTAATAATGGTGATTGCACTAAATTTGGTTGTCAGGATTTGCGAGCAGCCATAGCAACGAGGGGATAAGACAGCCACGTGTCTCAACTTGTCATGAGTGGGATGTCTTGATGGAGCCGCATTAACGCGTTCTCTGAATGATCCGCATAGAGGTGGCCCCCCACGATCCTAGCCGCATGAAGCTAGCTGCCACGTGATGGTAGTAGCCGCATGAAGCGGGCGGCCGCATGAAGCGGGCAGCCGCATGAAATGGCCATCCGCATGAAGCGGGCAGCCGTATGAAACGGGTAGCCGTATACAGCTGTATAAGGGTGGCAGCCGCATAGATGTTGCAGCCGCATAGGTGTTATAGCCGCATAGAGAACTTTGGAGTTGGTGGATTATGTCAGTTACAAAAGATTTTCTCCTTTTCCCTAGGAACACGCCATCTTGCCAGAGCCATTAATGCGACTTTATGTCGGAGCTGTCAGTTGTCAGAACTGTCGTCCGGGAATTAAATGCGGCAATTGCCATGGCCAGCTGTAGGGGAGAACTGTTTAGGGCCACGTGGCTATTTGCTGAGCCGCATAGAGCTATTCGAGCCGCATGAGGCTCTAGAGGACTTTGAGCCGCATGAGTTTCTACCGGATTTCCGAGCCGCATAAGGATCCTTCTGTTGGAGCCGCATGGGCTTTTCTTTGTTCTTTTCCATGCTTCTATAACGTATACCAAAATACGTAATACGAACCATGGGCATTACATGTTCTAGGGTCAGAATGAAGGTGGTAGGAGGGTTGGAAGAGGTCGGGATGATGAGTTTCTGTAGGGTGGAAAGAAAAGTGTAAAAATAAAAACAGAAATAGGAGGGGCGCTTGGTTTGGAGAGATAAGGAGGGGGTGGCGGTTATGTGGAGGGGTTTCATATATAGGATTTTTATAGGTTTTATATTATAGAGATTTGGGCTTTGGATAGGATTTGGCCCTCTAAAGGATTAATGTAGTAACGGGTTTCCTTATTGGGTGGGTTATTTGACTAAGGCAAAGATAGAAGATTTAGTACATATGGCTGCAATTTAATCACTAAAAATTAATTAAATATATATATCTAATTGATTTTGGCAGCCATATATAGGCTCTAACAAGTGGCGTTGGCTAGAATAGAGTCCGAATAGATTTTCTAGTCAAATTGAACCCGAAAAGTTAACTAATGGATCTTATGTGCTATTTGCAAATAAATACCACCTGACAACTCGATTGAATGGCACACCCTAGACATATGCGTAGTAGGCTCAAAATGGATCAAAACCATATATTAGGTCAAATGGTTTTGATCTACTATTATAGTCATTATTGACTTAAAATATATTTTAATATTAAAAATAATCGTATTAAATAAATAAAAATAATTAAAAATAAATTCCAAAAATCAAGGGGCTTACAATTCCCATATTATACGTCCAAATCGATTTTATTGATGCCAAAAATGTTTTTGTATACCAAACTCGTCGCTGAGTCAGACTAGCCATCTATGTTCCCGACCAAGTCTGACTTGCCACGAGCCTGTTATATAGTGTGTCACCACAATAGGAGCGGGGCACTACATATACTGGCCAAAATATTGTTCTTGTTACCTTATTTGAGATTTTTTATAGTTTTCGGCATTCCTTCAAAGATCTACGGCGATCTGTCGGATATTTCGATTGATCCATTCTATGTACAATTACTTACTCTGATGATTCGAATAATCCTTCCAAAATTTGTAGTAAATCTTTCAAATGGACTCCCAAGTTCCCATATTTATATATGATTTTATCCTAGTTTCCTGATTTACTCTTGATAGTATATTTTTGTATTTGAATTGTCTGAATTCCTTGTACATGTATTATCTTCCCGATAGTGGCCCGTAGTGGCCTACTCCTGATTCATGTACTTTCAAGCTCGATATAAAGTAGCTCATCATAGCGCACTCGAATTCCTGATACCTGTATATTCCTGTTAGGGCTTGTTATAGTGCACTCTTGCTTGTCTTGTCTTGTCTTGTATGTATCATGTCTAGGATGGATTTTGCGAAATACCACACCCAAAATCTTGTATGAAATGTTAAGGACTAAACTACTAGCTTGATTATCTAAATGCTTTGGAAGGGAAGATATTCCTGGTTGCTTGCAAGCCTTTTATTCTGGCCTATCCAATAGACTTGTAGCTCTGAGGGGTACATTTCTAGCATACCGTCGAGTGGGGCAATCCTTTATACTTGTGCTACTATATTTAGCTCACCGTCGTGTGAAGTTTACTCATTAAGATACACGTCTCCTGGGCGGTATATCTACTATATATATCCCTGCATCCACAACCCGAATAAGCTGGGTATTCTGCAAGGCTGGCAGCCGGATTGGATTTTTCAAACTGCATATGTTAGTAATTAGGATTATGATAACCCTAGTTAGCTAATGTATCAAGCCGAACTCATTGTTTGGTTATGATTGATGGATAGAGTCCATTCCTGCCTTATCTAGTTTAGTCTTCCTCCAGCTTGGTTATTCTAGTACCTAGATTCCTGTGCATGCTACTATTTATGCTTATATGCCTGACTTTACTACTTGGCTTACATGCTCGGCTTCACCCACATGATATTCATGTTTATTCCTTCACATATTTTTAGTTTTTTTTTCATATACACTTGGTATATTTACTTTATTGATGCCTATTTTTATTGCTTAAGTAGCATTGTTATGAGTGTATGTTGGTTTTAGTTTATAGTTTGGCTTTCTTTGTGGTACTTATTATTTGGGGGTCTGACCCACTAGCTAGTTTTGTTTGGCCAAATTTGGTAAAGGTGCTCAAAGATCTTCCGGACCTTTCACTTGATGGTGGTCATCCGTAGCACCAGGATGCCTTAATGGGTTTTCTTTCCTTTATTCACTAGTTTTTTGTACATATTCTTTTGAGGCATTAGCCACGGAGCACGCGTTTAGCTCGTATTTTGGACCCTGACTTTTTAGCCTACGGTCCTAGACATGATTTGTATATATCCTAGTCTGTAGCTGAAGCTGATCACGTATAACTTATACTCTTGCTAGTTCTTTATTTTGTATTATTAACTTCATGATCATCTATATATTATAGTTTGGGATGCTTTATTGCATTGCCTTATATGCTTGATGATCATACTCTTGTGCTTTACTTAATTTCTTGTGATTGAGATATCTAGAATTGCTTGACCGAGATTTGACTGTTGGCTTATAGTAGCAACTGCCAGATCTACAGCTTTGACCGTATCTCAGGATACGAAAGTAATTTGGTATACGTATCTGGCCTGGTCTGTCCCTATATGCCAGTATTCTGGTTCTAGGACATGACATAGCTTTCAGTGGTAGCGTATACAGGTCTGATTTAACAAACATATAGGGATTACTGGTAATTAACCCAGACACTGAATCTTTTTCATTGATATCTTTCGTGTTACTCTATATATTCGATCTTTTGATCTGACATCTACCTTGATCGTTGATCTTTTCTATTCCCTCGATTTGATCCTTGTGCCCTTTAACTTTCTGGGGCACTATTCCTAGTCCTTCTGATCAACTCGTTCGGGTTCTACTAATGGTTGGTCAGCATTCGTTTATTCCACTAGTTCTAGTGGCTCAGTCTCAACATTTAGGAACATAGTCCAAAGTCAACCCGAGGGCAAAGGTGCCAGTTCAGCCCTTTCAGCCAGTAGTACTAGTTCAGCTAGAGCAGTCAGAGAGTGTTGCTCGTGCGTTGGTGGATGTGCTCAGGGCCTTCATGGCAACGCAGCAGCATTCGAGTGTTATGTTATGACTTGCAACATAGGTTAACAACCTCAGCCAGATAGGTATGACCGTCGACGGCTATACGATGGAGTTTAGCAGACTCAGCCAGTTTATCCCTTCCTTTGTTGAGACTGAGTTGGATCATGCAAAGAAGTTCAAGCAAGGACTTCATTTGTCGGTCATACTGGCGGTAGAGCAGAATGAGTTTTAGACTTTTGGCCGTGGTGAGAGCGGTGAGGAGGCGTGAGTATTCTTCGTAGAGGATTATGGATAGAGTCGGAGGGCAAATGAGGCCTCACATTCAGAGGGGATCTTCTTCCCAATCATTAGCACCAGCTCTGGCAGTTCGATCTTTAACGATTGATCTCCAACGGGAGCGGTTCCAGTAGCTTCTTTTCAGCACTCATCCCAGACGCACCCTCAGTAGCAGTAGAGGCAGACTTATACAGTGGTATGTTCCCATTGTGGGAAGACAGGGTACGTCTTATCAGAGAGCCATAGGGCGCCGGTCTTATGCTTAGCATGTGGAGCATCTGACCATATGATAGGGACTTGTCCCAGGAGAAGTTTAGCTAGATCATCATCCTTTCAGCCAGCAGTCAGCTGTTTAGGGCACCAGCACCAGTTCAACAGCAGCGGGCTCAGAGGCCATTACCGATACAATCCCAGATGTTCTAGCAGCAGAGGCCTCAACAGAATGCTCAAGCTCAGGCACAGTCTCAGATTCAGAGGCGGAGAGGCTAGCAGCAGAGGGGCCCAGCACCTAGAGGTCAGGGTCAGGTTTTCACGCTTTCCATCGAGTAGGCACTTACAGCAGAAAAAGTAGCCGCAGGTACCATTTCCGTTCACTCTTATTCAGCTTTAGCTTTATTAGATTCTGGTGCTTCGAATTCGTTTATATCTGTACAATTTATGACATGAGTTGGTTTAGAGACCGAGTCGTTACTTACTAGTAAAGGTCTCATGGGAGTAGATCAAGTTTATGCCTCGTGTCGAACGTAGTATGCATGATGGAGTTTCCCGCAAGGCCGGTAAAGTTTTTTATAGGCGATTATGATATCATCCTCGGTTTGTATACGTTGAGTGCTCGATACACTATGATAGATTGCCATAATGGCATGGTTATCTTTCATTTTCTAAATGAGGAGTTCTCATTCTCCAGAGGAGAAGTGGAGTATTCACCAATTATCATGTGGATAGCAGAGACTGAGGAGGTGCAATTTTCTATGGTAGTTTACAAGTTTTCCGATGTACTTCCAAAGGAGCTTCCGAGTATGCCTCTGGTTCGGGAGATTGAGTACTACATTGATTTGATTTCGAAAGCAGAGCCAGTACCAGCAAGAGTCTACAGGATGTCACCTTCTGAATTATTTGTGATGTATCAGTCAATCGAGGAGCTTAGAACAAAGGGATTCATTCGTCCTAGTGGATCGCCTTGGGGAGCTCCAACCCTTGTGGTAAAGAAGAAGGATGGTTCATCGTGTATGGTTATTGACTATCGTCAGTTTAATACGGTGATCGTGAAGAACAAACATCCCTTGTACAGGATAGATGACTTGTTCGACCAACTTAATAGAGTATCTATGTTTTTAAATATCGATTTATGGTCTGGGTACCATCAGATCAGACCCGAAGAGCAGGACATACCCAATACGACGTTTAGATCTATATATGGCTATTGGGAGTTCCGTGTTATGCCTTTTGGAGCGACCAATGTGCTACCGATTTTCAAGGATCTCATGAATCGCATCTTCATGTCCCACTTAGACCAGTTTGTGATAGTGTCTATTGATGATATCTTGGTATATAGTCAGACTGAGGCAGAGCACGGACAACATCTTTATGTGGTCATTCAGATTCTTTGGGACCATCAACTTTACGCAAAGTTCAGCAAGTGTGATTTTTTGCTCGATCGAGTCTCGTTCTTTGGTCATATTATTGCCTGATGTGGTATTGAGGTGGACCCCAAGAAGGTAGAGGCTATCGAGTGTTGGCCAATACCTCGTACTGTGACCCATGTTCTCAAATTTTTTAAAAAATTATTTATTTTATTTATTTTACATATTGGTGTCAGAAAAATATTTTTATTTGAATTTCTATAAAAGAAATTGTAGATATTTTTGAATGACAAAAATGTTTTGCCAAATTATATTTTCAAAATAAGATTTTAGGTTTATGAAAATATTATTTATATTATTTTAATGATATTAAATATTAATTTTAACTATTATTGTAATCAAATACAAGTTTTAGATTTGATTAAATTAGTTTTAAAATTATTGAGTATTATCTTTGACCAATAAAATCTATTTAAGTTATTTAAAATAAGATTTTGGATTATGCAAATATATTTTGAATTATTTTTTGGAAACAAATATAATCTTAAATTATGTGTGATAACTAAATATTGGATTAGATTTGATTAATTAAGTTTTAGGTATTTATTTGAAACTTATGGAAAAGATTTATTCATTAGATTTGTTCCTTTCCTACTTAGTAAATTGAGTCAATCTCCAACTATTTAAGGAAAGCATTTTCCCTTTCCAATCTAATCCTAAATAAATAATTTCTATTCATTATATATAGTATTAAACTTATGAACATCTTTCATATTTCCTTTTCCAAAATTTCTCTTTTTCGTCCAAAATAGGCCAAAATTTGTCATAAATTCAGACTCTATTTTACCTCCAGTTTTTTGTTAGAACCATATTGAGGTTAGCTTTCTAAATCTATAATTTATTTTCTGTAATTATAAACGTAAAATTCTGGAATATTGTTTGAGAGTCAGCTGTCCAAAAAATTGACATGTCATAGGTTTTCGAGATTTCGAGAGATCACGAACTCCGTTTTGCAAATCGTTTGATGTTTTAGAAAGCTGACTCATAGATCTATAGCATACTAATTTTCCAGAAATTAATAAAATATTTTAATATTTTATTTAATTTGTAGAATCGATAGATGGCCGATAATTCTTCGAATTAGTAGCGGTTAGCCATAATTACAATAACTTTAAACCAAATCGAGATTGTATTAACACATCAACTCCAAACTAATCGAGGCAAGTACACTATTGTTTTATGTCCTTAGTACATTATAATGTCATTCCTCATTGTGTTTTCATTTAGTATCCAATTGAGACACGATATGACATGATAGGACTTGGTGTACCATATTGTAATTATTGTTATTATTGGTGAGTCGGGTAAAAAAATATTTAGTAGATATGTGAACAAATCCCAATGAATGTTAATGTGGATAGCTAAGTCATAGACCCCACGTATGGGTTAGCCGTACCTTAAAATATGGATAGCCATCGATATGATGTGTCGTATTAGTCCAGTCGTTCACATGTCAAAAGATATTTCATACACACTGTCTATTAGTCTTATTTGTTCACGTTCATTATCTAGTTTTCTTGTTTATACATGTTCTTGCCAGTGGACCTCTTGTATGTGTTTATTGTCTTCCAGTTCATCTACATGTTTTCTTAATTGCTATATTACATCTCTATCGTCTAGCTTTATTTTATGCTGAGTTATATTATTGCAATAAGGTTGTACTTTTCTCCTTTTCTGACTGGATCATTGCAGGTGACTTGCTATTTTATGGATTTTGGACTTTTCTAGGGAGGTAGAGCATTTTGGAGGCCAATCGTAGATTCTAGATAGAATTTGAATTTACATATTTAGCAGATTTGTTCCCAAATATTATTTGATGTATTATTGGAGTTGTAAAATTGAATAGTTATTGTGAATGAGCAAATAGGTAATTTTGTGATAAAATATCGTTTGCTTGGTTTGAGATTATTATTGAGGTCTAGACAGCGTACTACAGCCAATGTTGCGGCATAGGCTGGACTTGGCTAAGTACTCGTATCCCAAAAAGTGGGAGCGAATCATGACAAGTGTTTATGGTGGCCCATGCAGGTGCGAACTTGCGGTAGTACCTATATTAGTCATACTACTGCGAGCCTGCGACTAGGATGTGCTCAGAATTGATTTAATTTTAGGAGAATGGCAAGAACTAGGTATACCATAGGAAACTTTATTCAATTTGACTACTTCGATAGTTAATGTTACTACATAGGCTATGTGATTAAGATAGCAATAAACATTGAGTTTGAATTTTTATTGTTTTTTAATAAAATAGTATGATCAAAGGTGGGTAGATTTTTCGATTGGCAAATTAGTTCTTTGGTGTTAATCAATTGTTGAATATTAAAGTGTCCAATCACATAATAGGAATTCTATCTCTAACTCCTAATATTCTACCTTGATAATTATTTCCTAAAGAGTCAATATTATTATTACTATTTATTTAGCCTGATTTAATTATCCATATATTGATTCCGAGTCAGTTTTTAATGAAATTCAAGGTATATAAGTTTTTAACTCAATCCATGAATATTAGTGAAATAGGGATTGGGAAAATTATACTCATCATGGCTTCGATCATTTTTCGATCTTTTGATTCTCAAGAATTGATACTTACATTTAAATGATAGATACCTACACATTTTTCTATCATGATCAACTTAGGACTTGTTTAAATTTTTAGAAGCTTCTTTGAAAATTCTTATGGACAAAGTTGAGAGAATATTCGGTAAACTTACTATGGCAAGGCAGATGCGTACTGCAGCCATTATCTGAATCATGGAGAATGTGGTTTCATTACAGCCAATAGGGCACTGGCGAGGTATGACCCTAAAAGTAAATTCAGGTATTCATGGGCTTACGGATATTATTAAAACTATATCTAATAGCATCAATTTGATCTTTTGAGTTGTTATGTCAATATTGGATAAAGTTGACAGAATATTCGGTAACCTATTATTATTTAAGTTATGGAACAAAGAGATCACTGCAGCTAGATGTACGCTGGCGAGGCATTGATTTTTGCTAAGGTGACTTCAGATATACATACGGTTTTACGATACTATAAAGACTATATCCTTTTTGGCATATGATTATTGATTTTTTATGGTCTGCAAACCCTGCATTCTCACTTCAATTTAATTTGGTACCATATTTCGTATTACTCGTCTTCTCAATAAAGCATGTAGTTCTTTCTTTCTTATCTTTCTATTCTTGAATCTTTCTTTCTTATCTTTCTATTCTCGAATCGTCATTTGGTTCCTCCTAGTAATCATTTAAAACCTATTACTAGATTTTGATTCCATTCCACCAGATTCATAATCGTGTCTAAATGATTTTGGTTAAGAGGTTTATCGTGCCGTAGAGATTTTGATTTTGATCATCCTTAAACGATTTTTATTGTGATTAGATCATTTTAACTATATTTTTTATCGTACCAAATCGCATCTTTTCTTAGGTTTCGATTCTCTTTCACGATCATGCCTAACTACTTTTAATCATTAATCATATCCTTTTATACTTGATTATTTTCTTAGTCAGTGCCTAGTCGTACCATTGAAATTTTGATGACAAATTTTTTAAGGTATGTAGATTTGTAAACCATGTTCCCGAATTTTTAAAATTTTATTTATTTTATTTATTTACATATTGGGGTTAGAAAATAAATTTTTATTTGAATTCCTATAAAAGAAATATAGATATTCCTGAATGACAAAAATGTTTTGCCAAATTATATTTTTAAAATTAGACTTTTGGGTTTACGAAAAGATTGTTTATACTATTTTGATGATATTAAATATTAATTTGAATTATTATTGTAATCAAATATTAGATTTAGATTTGACTAATTTAGTTTTAAAATTATTGGTTATTATCTTTGACCAATAAAAATGTATTTAAATTATTTAAAATAAGATTTTGTATTATGCAAATGTATTTTGAATTATTTTTTATGGAAACAAATATAATTTTAAATTATGTATGGTAACTAAATATTGGATTAGATTTGACAAATTAAGCTTTAAATATTTATTTGATTTAAACTTATGGAAAAGATTTATTTATTAGGTTTGATCCTTCCTACTTAATAAATTGAGTCAATCAATACCTATTTAAGGAAAGCCTTTCCCCCTTCCAATATAATCCTAAAAAAATAATTTCTACCATTATACATCTATTAAACTTATGAACATATTTCATTTTTTTTTTCCAAAATTCCACTCTTTTTCGTCCAGAATTCGTCATAAATCTAGCATCATTTTTTAGATGCTATAGCAACTTCGTGAAGCCGTTGCAGCCAACTCCGGACTCTGTTTCGCCTCCAATTTTTTGGTAGAACCGGATTGAGGTTAGGTTTCAAAATCTAAAATTTATTTTATGAAGTTATACACATGAAATTCTGGAAAATTATTTGAGTGCCAGTTGTCCAAAAAAATTGACTTGTCGTACTGTTTTCGAGATTTTGGGAGATCCTGAACTCCGTTTTGTGAACCATTTAATGATTTAGAAAATGACACACAGATCTATAGTATATTTATTTTCCAGAAATTAATAAAATAGTTTAATATTTTATTTAATTTGTAGAACCAATAGATGGCTGGTGATTCACCGAATTAGTAGCGGTTAGCCATAATTACAATAACTTTCAACCAAATCGAGATTGTATCGCATACGTCACCTCCAAAGTAGTAGAGGCAAGTATACTATTGCTTTATGTTCTTAGTACATTATAATATTATTCCCCGTTGTGTTTTTATTTAGAGAGCGTTTAGTATGCAGAATACTATACAGCCAAAAATTCTATATTCCCGGGAATCAAATTCCAAGTAATTAAATTCTCTAAAAAATTACATTTCCATGTGTAACTCATCTTCCTGGATTTTAAAAATTATTATTTATTCATTTTTTTTATTTTAATTGTTGTGTTTAAATGTAATTTTCGTCGACAACTTTGTGACAAATATTTTATGATTAATTATGTTATAAAAAAGTAGTTTTAAATTAAATGTTTTGAAGGTACTATTTTGTTTTAATAAAATATTTTATTAAATCAACATTTCAAAAGTTGTTGGTTGTTATTTTGGACTTTCAAACTGTCACGCCCCAGAACCAGAATACTGGAGAGCGGGGGCAGACATAGCCAGCTACGTATATTGAAATGGATTCCATCTCGCTATACGGTCACGGCTGTCTAGATACATGAGGGTTTATCTACAAGCCAACAGTCTCTTAAGGTCATGAACAAGCCTAGTGTCTCAATCACAAGTAAGTAAGTAAAAGTCACAAGATGTATGATCATTAAATATACAATAGTAAGGCGTCCCAAACATTACATATTCAGTTGATCATGAAGCTAGTCGTTACAAAATGTCAGGACTAGCAGAGTTTAGTCATACATGATCAACCCTAGGATTTGTCAATCATGTTACAGCCCGTAGGTAGACAGTAAGTAAGTGCAATCGAGCTAAACAGGTGCTCGTCGGCTAAACGTCTCAAAAGAATATTTTTACAATAGAGCGGGAGAGCCAAAATAACCCACTCGTTGTCAGGGTTCCGTCTAGTGGCCACCATCTGGCTGGGAAGTCGGTAGATCCTCTGGAGCTGCTCCGAAATCTGGCCACACAAAACCAGCTGGATCAGACCCCAGAAAGAGCAAGTGCCACAAAGGAGGCTTCACTTAAGAACTAAAACCAGCAATCAGCACAAGAATATAAATATAAATAAAATAAGGACTGGAAATAAAGGAAACATATCAGGATGATATACGACGAGATAACCATGGAACTATTCAGATAGCCAGGTTACAACCCGTAAACCAAACAAGGACCGGGGTTGTAACCCTTCGTCTGAACGGAGCTTGGTTTCTCACCATTTATCGGTAAAATAAATACAAGCATTCTGGTCATTCAATAGTCTAGATCAGGGTCAGGGCAAGACTTAGACTGGTTAGACTCCATCCAATCACTTCACGGCCAAGCAAGAACTACGGCTTGATACTTTAACTAACTAGGGTTATCACAAGCCTAATTACTAACAAGATGCAGTGAGATTATTCCACAGCCACAAGCCCTGCAGACCACCCAGGTCACCCAGGTCGAGAGATTAGGGTTGAATTCAGGTGGGTACATCGTTCAGGAAACGCATGTACCCTTAAGCAGTTTGAAGGGTGCAACACATGACAGTGTGCTGGAAATGTGCCCTACTCGACGGCAGGCTACAGATCCCAAGTGCGCCCAGGTAACGGGATTGCCTGTAGCTGAAAAATCTCTTCATGACTAATGTATTAATCTAGTTGTTAACCTTAGTCCATTTTAGTAGGTACTCCTGACCGTGGTACTCAGGAGTCCCCTCCTAGACATGATGCAAGACAGGACTGGATTATTTTTACAAGCACAATCGCCCCCGGTGTCCAGGTTATTCATACAGGTCATGTCATGTCAGGTAGCCGTCGCAACAGCTTATCGAGATATAACATGTCAGGTTTATCATGTCAAGTGTACTTGTCAGGAGTGCGCCACGACGGACCACTATCAGGTCATGCCAGGTCATTATGTCAGGAGTGCACCACTACGGGTCACTATCGTGTCATGCTCAGGTATCATTTCCAAACATATTAAACAAATCCATGATTATCAAGTTCATGACAAAAAGGCGTAAGGATATAAAATGGACGTTAAATATCTAATAAAATATCAATATACAGGGCTATAGAAGATCAAGGGTAATCAGGCTACGCTCAAGCCAGGCTACGCTCAGACTAGCGTACGCTCAGGTCTGCGTACCAAAGGATCCATACACTTCCAATGGGTAGCGTACGTAAGGGTCAGCGTACACAAGGGCACGCTCAAGCTACAGGTCAGCGTACGCTCAAGCTAGCGTACGCTCAAGACTGCGTACCAAAGCACGCGTACGCTCAAGCTAGCGTACGCTCAAGACATGCTGCCAACAGGCAGCGTATCAAGGCTAGCGTACGCTCGCTAAAGAGCAGCGTACGAAGGCTAGCGTACGCTCGCTAAAGAGCAGCGTACGAAGGCTAGCGTACGTTCGCTAAAGAGCAGCGTACGAAGGCTAGCGTACGCTCACTAAAGAGCAGCATACGAAGGCTAGCGGCATAAGCTAAAAGCTAGCTCACTGTTCACTGTCTTCTCCAAATGGCAAGAACAGCAAGAACTCTAAAGTTGAATCTAAGCTTCAATTGTCCAAATCTTGGTCAAAACAAGTCCGAATCCAACTTTCCAAAGGTCAAAATTGGGTAGAATGAAATTCTCTAAAACATGGAACCATCAAAACTTGAAAACAAGCAAGTTTGATAGATCAAAACACCAAAAAATTCAAAAATAGCAAAACTCTAGATCTACAAGAATTAAAGCCTCAAAATGGAAAATGACAAGTTCTAATGTGGTTTAGAATCATGAGGAGAAGCTAATGAAACCATCAAAAGGAGTTCTCTTGTGGAAGCAAGTTGCACTTGCCTATGGTGTTCTTGGTTGGTGGAGAAGAGTAATAGTAGGGGAAGGAGAAGTAAATGAGAATTATAGAGGAGAGAGAAGGTTGGTGGGGATAATAAAGAGGGGGGTTGTGGTGGAAATGAAGGAGAAACATAGGCTAAGGTGTTCCACCCTTGGCCCATGATGAACCAAGCATTGGGCCGGCCGAACCAAGCCAACCCAAACCGAGAGTTAAACTAAGCCGAGAGCTAAACAAGGAATAATACAAGAAAAAGACACATACACGTATTTCCAAAATACGTAATACGAACCACAGGCATTACAACTCTACCCACCTTAAAAGAATTCCGTCCTCGAAATTTAATTAAGAGGCTAGAGGGACAAGAACAAGCTACACTATTCAAAGGCAATTATACTAGGCAATCAATCAATCATGCAAGCAAGGAATCGATGGCATGAGGCATAAGAAAGATATTATACCTCACGAGTCAAACAAGTCAGGATATCGCGAACGGATATCATCCTCACGCTCCCACGTTGACTCCCCCAAAGAGTGATGACCCCAAGCAACTCGAACTAACTTGATAGTCTTGTTCTTGAGGATCTTCTCTCTCCGGTCCAATATAGACACGGGCCTCTCCTCATACGAAAGGTTGGTACCAACAACCAATTCCGAATGATCTAGGATGTGGCTCGGGTCTGGGATATACCGTTGTAATTGGGATACATGGAACACGTCATGCACCTCGCTTAGCGACGGTGGAAGAGCGAGACGATAGGATACATCTTCTACTCGCTCCAGAATGTCAAACGGCCCTATATACCTAGGACTAAGCTTTTCCCATACGCCGAAATGAATGACGCCACGGTTAGGCGAAATCCTCAGGAATACATGATCGCCGACCGAGAACTCGAGAGGGCGCCGATGAGAATCGGCCCAATGGCGCTGGCGATCTTGGGCAACTCAAAGGTGATCTCTGACTCGCCTGACCACTTCAACGGTCTGGGCAATCATTTCTGGACCAAGCATCTGCCTCTCTCCAACATCATCCCAGGCTAACGGGGATCTGCACTTCCTGCCATACAGTACCTCGAACGGTGCTATCTGGATACTGGCCTGGAAACTATTATTGTATGAGAATTCCACCAGGTGCAAATGATCTTCCCATGAACCACCGAAGTCAAGTGTGCAAGACCGCAACATGTCTTCAAGAGTCTGGATCGTGCGCTCCGACTGGCCATCCGTCTGCGGGTGATATGCTGAACTGAACTGGAGATGAGTCCCCAAACTCTCTTGCAAGCTACGCCAAAAGTGCAACGTAAATCTTGAATCTCGATTCGAGGTGATACTGACTGGCACTCCGTACAATCTGACAATCTGTCTGAGGTACATCTCCGCTAGCTGAGCCGTCGATTGACCAACTCTAAACGGGAGAAAGTGCGCTACCTTGGTAAGCCTATCCACAATAACCCAAATAGCATCTCTACTAGCTGGGGATCTAGGTAATCCAGTCATGAAATCCATGGTCACATGCTCCCACTTCTATTCTGGAATCGGTAAGGGCTGAAGAAGTCCAGCCGGTCTCTGATGTTCGGCTTTAACTTGTTGGCAAACCAAACAACGAGAGACAAACCGAGCTATCTTCCGCTTCATGCCATTCCACCAGAAGTGCTGACGGATATCACGGTACATCTTCGTACTGCCAGGATGGATGGAATACTGAGAACTGTACGCCTCTGACTTGATCTCCTGTCTGATATCTCCATTGGGTACACAAAGACGCTTACCATGTCGAAGTGTACCATCCTCATGAATACATAACTCTGGTCTTCGTCCTGCTTCACACTCTGCTCTGAGTCGCTGAAGCTTGGAATCTGCCGACTGCGCCATCCGGATCCTCTCGACTATAGTGGACTGAACTTGCATGCTGGCCATCAACGCCACACTGGAAGGGAGAACAACTTCAATACCCATCTTCTGAAGATCTGCTAACAGCTCTGGTTGCGCTGTTAGGAAATAAGCTCCGGCTCTCCTGCTCAATGCATATGTTACGACATTGGCCTTCCCAGGATGATACTGCAAGCTAATATCATAATCCACAAGAAGCTCCAGCCACCTCCTCTGACGCATGTTAAGATCCTTCTGGGTGAAAACATACTTCAGGCTCTTGTGGTCGGTGAAAATCTCTACCCTATCTCCGTACAAGTAGTGTCTCCACAACTTAAGTGCAAACACCACTGCTGCCAACTCCAAGTCATGGGTTGGGTAATTCCTCTCATGATCACGAAGTTGTCGTGACGCATAAGCTATTACCTTTCCATGCTGCATCAGAATACATCTTAAACCTCTGCCTGAAGCATCACAATACACTGAAAATCCTCCGGTTCCATCTGGAAGCGTGAGAATAGGAGCTGTTATCAATCATCGCTTCAACTGCTCAAAAGAACTCTGACACTCTGCTGTCCAAGCAAACTGTGCATCCTTGCGGGTCAACTGCGTCAATGGCGCTGACATCCGAGCAAAGTCTGAAACAAATCGCCGGTAATAGCCAGCCAATCCGAGGAAACTGCGAACTTCTACAACTGTGCTGGGCACTGGCCATGACTCAATGGCCACAATCTTCTGGGGATCCACTTCTACTCCTCCTCGAGTGATGATATGACCCAAGTACGAAATGCGATCGAGCCAGAACTCGCATTTACTGAACTTGGCATATAACTGGTGCTCTCTGAGGATCTGAAGAACCATACGGAGATGCTGCTCATGCTCCGCCTCACTCTTGCTGTAGACCAGAATGTCATCCAAGAACACGATCATAAACTGATCCAAGTAAGGCATGAAGATGCGATTCATGAGGTCCATGAATACTGTCGGCGCATTGGTTGCTCCAAAAGGCATAACAAGGAACTCCCAATGCCCATATCTCGATCTAAAAGCCGTCTTCGGGATGTCCTGCTCTCTGACTCGGATCTGATGATAACCTGAGCGCAAATCAATCTTCGAGAAGACTGAAGCCCCCTTGAGTTGATCAAACAAGTCATCTATCCTCGGAAGAGGATATCTGTTCTTGATTGTCACTGAGTTCAAGGTATGATAATCAACACATAACCTGGACGTACCATCCTTTTTTTTCACAAGAAGCATCGGGGCTCCCCAAGGCGATCCACTAGCACGAATGAATCCCTTGGTTCTGAGTTCTTCAATCATCTTGTACAATATCTCCAACTCTGACGGCGCCATCCTGTAGACTCTCTCTGATACTGGGGCTGTCCCGGGAATCAAGTCTATAGTGAACTCGATCTCCCGCTCCGGAGGCGTACCTGGAAGTTCTTCTGGGAAAACGTCTGGAAACTCATCCACTATCCTGGGCAACTGAACTGCTGCTACTGCGATCCGTAATATCGGAGGAGAAGGCTCAACCTCGCCTCGAGAGAAAGAAAACTCCGGCTCTCCTGGAATGCTAAAAACAAGCCTACCAATATGGCAGTCTATTCTAGCATACTGGTTCCTCAACCAATCCATCCCTAAGACCACATCATAATCGGCCATCGGGAATTCTATCAATCTAGCGGGGAATTCTCTACCGCTAACTACGATCCGACACGAGGAAAACACTCTATCTACTCCCACAAGTTCGTTACCAGTAAGTATATTCAGCCTTACAGATAATGACTCGGGCTCCAATCCTACCCGTGTCGCGAATCGTGCAGACATAAAAGAATGCGATGCACCAGAATCAAATAAAGCTGAAGCTGGAAAGGAGTTGACGAGAATAGTACCTGCCACTACCTCACCTGGTGCCAACTCTTCCTCCACGGTCATCACCATAGCCTGACCGTGCCCTCGGGGTGCTGGTCCCCTCTGCTGAAACCCTCGCTGCCTACTCTGACCCAAGGCCTGGGCTTGCGCAAACTGCTGAGGGCTCTGCTGCTGGAACTCTTGGGTCTGAGGCGACAAGGGCCTCGGAAATGGGTACTGCTGCTGCTGGACCGGAGCTGGTCCTCTCACCGAAGAGCTAGAAAGGTTGGACGATGATGAACCACCCTTATTCGGGCAGGATCCAACCCTATGGTCTGGTGCTCCACAAGCCAGACATAATCCCTGTGCCCTGCGACATTCTGCCACCACATGGCCTGGCTTCCCACAATGAGAACTTCCCACTGCGGAAGACTGCTTCTGCTTCTGCTGCTGCTGAGGGTACGTCGGAGTTGAATGCTGAACCGACGTTACTGAGGCCGCTCGCCTCGGAGCTCCAATAGTCAAAGCCCTGGCTGCCGGGGCCGGTGCTGAAGACTGATTCATCTGGCCGTGAGATCTCTTCCGACCTCCGACCCTATCCACAATCCTCTGGGAGGTATACTCATGCCTCCCGGCTGCTCTTAAGACTGCATCAAAAGTCTGATGCTCAAACTGCTCGACTGCCAACAAGATCTCCAGGTGAAGTCCCTGCTGGAACCGCTGGACTCTATCATACTCGGTTGCCACCAAGGTGGGAGCAAACCGACTGAGTCTGGAAAACTCGGCCGCATATCCGTCGACCGTCCTGCCTCCTTGCTTCAGATTTGTGAACCTCGTCTGTAGATCGTACCGAGCTACAGCATCAAAATACTTGGTCTAGAATCTCTCCCGGAATACTGCCCAAGCAATGGGTGCTGCTAATCCAACGGCCTGCGCTGCCCACCAGCTGCGGGCAAGATCTAACAACTGCAGGCGCACAACGGCCACCTTCTCGTTCTCTGGGGTCCTGGCTGCTTCTAGAATCACTTCTGTGTCCTGAAGCCATACATCTGCCGCGATAGCATCTTCACTACCGTCAAAGAATGGAGGATTCAAGCGCTTGAAGCTGTTGGCCGCGCTGTTCCCTGGATGACCACCTCTAGTCAAAGCATCCGCCACTGCCTGGTGCAAGGCATCTCCACGCCGGTCTTGGGAAGCTATCAAGGTCCTGACGAGTCCTACCAAAGTGCCGTTATCAGGCTCGGCAGGCTGAACTGGCTGGACTGGTGGTTCTCCGTCAGAGGGCACGACTCTGGAGGCTACTCCGGAATGCTGGGCTTGATCTCCAGGTTGCTGCTGGTCCGCGGGAGGTGCTCCGCCTTGCTGGTCGGCAGGTCCACGAACAATGCCGCTGAAGAAGACGACATAGGAAACAATAAGGAAGGAGCAGGACAGATCAACGATACAAGCATATGATCAGGACAAGAATCCAGGGATTCAGAAGGTACGAGCAGAGATCAAGGACGAATACTGATTGAGACATCTATTCGGTAAACCCTCACATATCTTGATTTACAAGACCTGCATGGGCCACCACTTAAACCATGTCACGCCCCAGAACCAGAATACTGGAGAGCGGGGGCAGACATAACCAGCTACGTATATTGAAATGGATTCCATCTCGCTATACGGTCACGACTGTCTAGATACATGAGGGTTTATCTACAAGCCAACAGTCTCTTAAGGTCATGAACAAGCCTAGTATCTCAATCACAAATAAGTAAGTAAAAGTCACAAGATGTATGATTATTAAATATACAATAGTAAGGCGTCCCAAACATTACATATTCAGTTGATCATGAAGCTAGTCGTTACAAAATGTCAGGACTAGCAGAGTTTAGTCATACATGATCAACCTTAGGATTTGTCAATCATGTTACAGCCCGTAGGTAGACAGTAAGTAAGTGCAATCGAGCTAAACAGGTGCTCGTCGGCTAAACGCCTCAAAAGAATATTTTTACAACAGAACGGGAGAGCCAAAATAACCCACTCGTTGTCAGGGTTCCGTCTAGTGGCCACCATCTGGCTGGGAAGTCGGTAGATCCTCTGGAGCTGCTCCGAAATCTGGCCACACAAAACCAGCTGGATCAGACCCCAGAAAGAGCAAGTGCCACAAAGGAGGCTTCACTTAAGAACTAAAACCAGCAATCAGCACAGGAATATAAATATAAATAAAATAAGGACTGGAAATAAAGGAAACATATCAGGATGATATACGACAAGATAACCATGGAACTATTCAGATAGCCAGGTTATAACCCGTAAACCAAACAAGGACTGAGGTTGTAACCCTTCGTCTGAACGGAGCTTGGTTTCTCACTATTTATCGGTAAAATAAATACAAGCATTCTGGTCATTCAATAGTCTGGAACAGGGTCAGGGCAAGACTTAGACTGGTTAGACTCCATCCAATCACTTCACGGCCAAGCAAGAACTACGGCTTGATACTTTAACTAACTAGGGTTGTCACAAGCCTAATTACTAACAAGATGCAGTGAGATTATTCCACAGTCACAAGCCCTGCAGACCATCCAGGTCACCCAGGTCGAGAGATTAGGGTTGAATTCAGGTGGGTACATCGTTCAGGAAACGCATGTACCCTTAAGCAGTTTGAAGGGTGCAACACATGACAGTGTGCTGGAAATGTGCCCTACTCGACGGCAGGCTATAGATCCCAAGCGCGTCCAGGTAACGGGATTGCCTGTAGCTGAAAAATCTCTTCATGACTAATGTATTAATCTAGTTGTTAACCTTAGTCCATTTTAGTAGGTACTCCTGACCGTGGTAGTCAGGAGTCCCCTCCTAGACATGATGCAAGACAGGACTGGATTATTTGTACAAGCACAATCGCCCCCGGTGTCCAGGTTATTCATGCAGGTCATGTCATGTCAGGTAGCCGTCGCAACAGCTTATCGAGATATAACATGTCAGGTTTATCATGTCAAGTGTACTTGTCAGGAGTGCGCCACGACGGACCACTATCAGGTCATGCCAGGTCATTATGTCAGGAGTGCACCACTACGGGTCACTATCGTGTCATGCTCAGGTATCATTTCCAAACATATTAAACAAATCCATGATTATCAAGTTCATGACAAAAAGGCGTAAGGATATAAAATAGACGTTAAATATCTAATAAAATATCAATATACAGGGCTATAGAAGATCAAGGGTAATCAGGCTACGCTCAAGCCAGGCTACGCTCAGACTAGCGTACGCTCAGGTCTGCGTACCAAAGGATCCATACACTTCCAATGGGTAGCGTACGTAAGGGTCAGCGTACACAAGGGCACGCTCAAGCTACAGGTCAGCGTACGCTCAAGCTAGCGTACGCTCAAGACTGCGTACCAAAGCACGCGTACGCTCAAGCTAGCGTACGCTCAAGACATGCTGCCAACAGGCAGCGTATCAAGGCTAGCGTACGCTCGCTAAAGAGCAGCGTACGAAGGCTAGCGTACGCTCGCTAAAAAGCAGCGTACGAAGGCTAGCGTACGCTCGCTAAAGAGCAGCGTACGAAGGCTAGCGTATGCTCACTAAAGAGCAGCGTACGAAGGCTAGCGGCATAAGCTAAAAAGCTAGCTCACTGTTCACTGTCTTCTCTAAATGGCAAGAACAGCAAGAACTCTAAAGTTGAATCTAAGCTTCAATTGTCCAAATCTTGGTCAAAACAAGTCCGAATCGAACTTTCCAAAGGTCAAAATTGGGTAGAATGAAATTCTCTAAAACATGGAACCATCAAAACTTGAAAACAAGCAAGTTTGATAGATCAAAACACCAAAAAATCCGAAAATAGCAAAACTCTAGATCTACAAGAATTAAAGCCTCAAAATGGAAAATGACAAGTTCTAATGTGGTTTAGAATCATGAGGAGAAGCTAATGAAACCATCAAAAGGAGTTCTCTTGTGGAAGCAAGTTGCACTTGCCTATGGTGTTCTTGGTTGGTGGAGAAGAGTAATGGTAGGGGAAGGAGAAGTAAATGAGAATTATGGAGGAGAGAGAAGGTTGGTGGGGATAATAAAGAGGGGGGTTGTGGTGGAAATGAAGGAGAAACATAGGCTAAGGTGTTCCACCCTTGGCCCATGATGAACCAAGCATTGGGCCGGCCGAACCAAGCCAACCCAAACCGAGAGTTAAACCAAGCCGAGAGCTAAACAAGGAATAATACAAGAAAAAGACACGTACACGTATTTCCAAAATACGTAATACGAACCACGGACATTACACAAACTATTAGTTTCAGAAGAGATTTGAAAATCATATTTGATCGATAAAAAGACTTTTGTCAAATTACTTTTAAATAAGGTATTGATTTAATAAAACTGTATTCTAAATTATTTTGATAACATTAAATGTTATTTCAAAGTTATTATGTTGATCACTTATTTTATTAGAATTTGAATTCCTATGACTTGAATTATTTGATAATGTAGAATAATATTTGTAAATTATTATTGCTATCGTTTATAGTATGGCAATTAGATAAATTTGTATTTAAATTCTATGTGATTTAAATTAATTATATGGAGATTAGGATTTATATTATCTGATAATATTGAGCATTATTTCAAATATCATTTTAACGTATTATTTTAAAGTCTTATTGTTATCAAGTATTAAATTTAGATTTGGCTAAATATATTTTAAATATTATTAATAATATCTAGTATTTACTTTTCATTATAGATTGATTTGATTAATTTAGAATTTATTGGATTAAGATTATCTTAATTTATATTTAAAATTATTGGTATGATCAATTATTTGATTTAGATTAAATTAAACTATTTTTAAAATTCTATATTTGATTTAAACCAAGGGAAGAAATATATATATCCTAATCCATATCTAATTGGGCTTTCCATCTCCTATTTAAGGAGAACCCTTTTCTAAATTTTCTACAGATGATTTCTATTCCACCGAACATGCCATGTTTTTTGCTGCCCACCGAACAGAGCTACCCGGCAAAGTTCTCCCGGTCGACTACTTTCAGCCATATACCCTCACCGCCGCCACCACATATACCATCACCACCAGCCTCATCGCCCTTTACCACGCCTCCCCCATCCCCTCACTCATCCACCGCTACTTGCCAACCTGACCCTGATTATCTTCCCAAAACCAATACCCGTCCATCCATCCTCTGTAAACTCCTCCCGCGGTGAACCACCGATGCACCACCCCGCGGAGCCATTTTCGTCGAACTCCCGCGAAGCTGCATCCAGTTCGGCGACCCCGTCCGACGACCATCTCTGCCATCCCTCGAGTTACCACCCGAACACTGCCAAGACCATCCATAACTACTACTAAAACCATTGCCACCACCGGCATCAACACTACCCTCTTCGCCTCTCCGGCATTACCCCGACCATCACAGCCAATACCAAACAACCACAACCAAATCTATTCATCCAGAAAATACAGAGAGAACCCCGTGTTCCCAGGTCCAACCCCGAGGACACGACACAACGAGAACCCAAATCAAAATCCTATAACCTAACCTAGCTGTGGATGCAACGAACCGAGTACGAAGCCGTCATATCCTTCCCAGTCACCATATCGAGCGGTCCAACGTCGCTGCCAGACCCAGTCGGCCACAGTTGATCAGGATCGGATCCACCTCTTCTCGCCAAGCCCACTCCCGATCTGGTGGTCGGCGTCACCAAGCACCCTTGCGCTGCACCTAGGACCCGTCGACCGCTGTCGCCCTGAACCCCTCCCTCGTCTCTCTTGTAACTACCACTTTCCTGGAATAGGGGTATTTTTGACTTTTTCCTAATTATTGATATTATTGTGATTTCATATTATATCTTGAGTGATAAATTATTTTTCAAAACTAAACTTTATACTTTGGGTAATTATTTAAATAATTAAATAGTGCATATGTGTTATTCTTGAATATGACTAATGGTTAGCTTTTGACTAGAATAGTTGTTAGTGATCCTAGACGACCCAAACCAACTTGTCATGACCACCCAACTAGATGATTAGGACTAGCCTAATTGAACTTTAGTTAGTCTCTAACTAGATCAGAAGGATAAGTTCGAAGGTTTGACTAAATACCTAATTAGGAAGGAAGGTTTATTTTCTAATCTTGTCATGACTTAGAGAGGGGCTTAGTAGACATTCCACCTTAACCAAAACCCTAAAAATTAGCCCTCATAGCCGCCCACGTTCATTAAATAGCCCCACTTCATCATCTTCCTTCTCTTTCATTTAAAACCCTAACCCTAATTTGAAAGGTTCTTCCCTAATTTCTCCGACTCCCAAATTGTGTCCAAATTCTTTCAAACCAATTGCATTCTCTTGCCCTTGAAGAGGAGAAGGCTCTATTGGCTAGCTTGGGAGCATTTGGAGCACTTGGACCCTTGAAGCTTAGAGGAGATCTAGATCTAGGGATTTGTGCATTGGGAATCCATCTCCCAATTGGTAAGAGCTCTCTAAACCTCTAAAGCATTCATTTAAGACCCCCGTTTCATTAGGGTGCCATTGGAGAGAAGTTGAAGCTCTCCTCTTCCTATTTAAAGGTTTCTCCATTGCATTTTGATACAAATTAGGGAAAATCCAAAAATAAGATATTCTAGGGTTTGTGAAATTGGTAAATTAGGTTATGCTGATGATATTGATCATGTAGGCATACTTTGGTCAAGTTTAGATCCATTTGGAGTGTGTATCACGAGAGTATCGGATACTCACACCAAGTATTTGTCAAAATGACCCTTAGAGCACCAAGTGTTCTAATTCCAGTTTGAAGCCTTGTTTTAGGTTTGCCTTGCCTTGTGCTATCAATATTAAGCATTATCTAGTGATTTAAGTGGTTGGGTGAAGTATATAATGATTTGGGGGGTTTGATATGATATGGCATGTGTGTGTAGTTCATATGGACTGTTAGTAATGTATAGATGTTTTAGTCTACTAAAACCAATGCTCAACTGTTGTTGATGTGTCCTGCCATCATTGTTCAGTCCTTCAAATCCTTCTTTTATCATTGGTATGGGTGAATGCATGTAGACTCAAGTTTAGAGGCTTTTTGGTATACATAGTTGTAGGTATACTTGTGTATCCTTCGTATGTAAATGTCCTGCCCATATTCAACTTTGGTATCAGTCCATACTGTGCTCTAATGTTTCAGTCTTGATTGTGCCTTAGGCCTGTTATCTAATATAGCAGTCCATACCCTTATTGATACCAGTTCCAAGTACTCATTGTGTAGTCCCAAACTAATGATTGGTTTAGTCTTAAACTGGTGTATCAGTCCCACTATAACTTAGAGGTTCAGTCCATTACCTACTAATATAGCAGTCCCTTATGACTCATTATTCAGTCCTTTCCATTGCATTTGAGTTTAGTTGTAGTCTAATGTAACCCCACTTTCCTGATATCAATAGAATATAGTATTTTTCTATGTTTAAGAAGAATATGTATGGATAAATATTTTAGGAACATTAAATGAATTTATATAAATAGTTATACGATGTTAACATAATGAATGGTTAAATTTTCTCAAATGGTTAATGGGCCTTACCTAGCCATCTATTAGATGGTTAAGCCTTCTAAAATATTATGGTTGGATAGGATTTAACTTTCACCTTAATGTCCCTAAAATAAACATCTGGCGAGCAATGGAAAAGGGGAAACAAATTTCGAAATTTCAATTTCCTATAGCCTTTTCCCTCCATTGGAAGCCTTTCCAAGTGTAACTAATTGACTATTCAGTATATATATACCATTCTTTACTTTTTTTTTTCATTCCGTTCACACCTAACTAACCACGAGCAGAGTTATGTTCTCGTCCCCAAGCTCCTCCTTCCTCCCAACTTCATTTTTTCCTCAAAATCAACCAGAACCATAACCCTAATCTCAGAGATCTGACCATGGCAATAGTGGCCGGCTATTCTTCTTTGGCGGCGACAACAAGCCGATCGTCCCTCGGTGTTCTCCACCGCAAGACCACTGACTTCTCTAGGTGATCGATCTGAACCCGCTCCTTGTCAAGATCGATTGGTCGGTTGGAAATCTTTATTCTGATCGAACAAGACACCGATCGAGATCAACTGTTCTAGATTCAATCGGTCATCATCCCTGGCGAAGAGCTTAGACATCCTCATCGTTCAGTAGACAGCCGATCTGGTCGTTGTGCTTGATGACGAAGAGTTTAGGCGAGCGACGAACTCGATGTAGGTAATGCCTTTTGATTTTTCAATCAACACTTCTTGATCCTTGAATTAGCATTCCTTGAGCCTTTGCTGATTGAATTGAGATTCTTGATTGGTTTTTCCTGAGACAATCGGATCTTCTTCCTAAGAGTTTCATTGTCGCAAATTTGATTGAAGTTGGAATCAATGAAACTTTATAATTGTCTTCTTTAAATTCTTTTGATTTGTTTAAGAGAAGAACCAGAGGAGATATAGTGAATATCAATATCTTACTGAACACAAGCTGTTTGATATTTTGTCTGAATCATGACTGCATCAGTGAACTGGAAATGACAGGATCGTGTCTGAATCTTTGAGATCGTGTCCCCTGTCATGATCCGCTATCCAAATTGTTGGGCCGGGCTGAGTCATGTCCAGCCTACGCTTGAGATAAAGCACAGTAAGCTGTTCTAGAGATAACAAGATAAGACTAAAATTGGATACAGGTCCAGTCATAAAATACATAGTCTAATACATGACTACTCTCAAAAGTCTAAAGTAAATAGACAACTAGACGAGTTTCCCTGCAGGTACATCCTCGTAAGATAAAGCCTGGTCCTCGGCAGTAACTCTATAATATGAGTCACAGAGCAACTCCTCCTCAGTAAGTATACCTACAATGTTATCCTGTCAGGACGGGAGCAAGTACTGATTCTAGCAAACTAAATATACGAAACATGAAATGAACATGAATGTAATAAACTGGAATCATGGCACATCATAATCTATCATGGCAAGGACACATATGTCATAGAGACAGATGTATATGTAATGTTTAAAACTGTAGCAGGTACGTGATCATCAATAGGTGTACAATATACTGAGGCACAATATAAATAAAATATACATACGTACAAGTGCACAAGCATAGGTGTACATCCGTACAGAAATGCGAGATAATGGCCTACGGCGCAGTAACATGTAGAATAAAACTTTGCTCGGTACGATAAAAGGGGACATGATCACGTACTGAACTATCAGTTTCTCTATACCCAGATTCTAATCATGTGAGAGGTATAAAATTGTTCTAAATATGGTAGGGACTGAAAATAATACAACATGTGGAGATTTAACTTGCTACCCCAAGGATCAGCATTTAACATGGTTGGTAATCACAGTTCATTATTTGTAACAGTATATAAAGTTTGTAGAAGTACTTGTCTTTAGCAAAGCAAAGCAGCGATAAAATGCTATAGATGCCCGGTGACTCGTCACTGTAGAAATAAATACATAAACTTAGTTTTTACACTAAGTTAAACGCTAAAACACTAGTGGTGCAACACGACTTTCTGACTGGACACCTAGCCAAATGGTGACTTCAGCATAGGAGACCAATGTGAGGTGGCACAATACCCAAACTAACTTTTTAGGGTCTTTATACTAGTGCAGGATGAGGTTCAATACGACTATAACTCAAAACAACACAAAAAGTTGCAAATCGTAACTATTCAATAATTAAATCAAACTGTACACTATGTTCCAACAATTTTTGAGATAGACAAAAAGCTCAATTTTACATAAAGTAAAGTACCAAAATGATCCTTGTTAATTATGGAAATTTTTATTAATTTTTCTGGAATTTATAAACCTTCATAAATAATTATTAAAAAATCAGCAAACATATATATACTATAAATGAGTTCTGTTTTTCTATTTTTATAAAATACCAAAATTACTTATTAAATGCTGAAAAAATTATAATAAATTGTCTAAATTAACATAGTATTTAAATACAATTTTTTCCAGATTTTTGCCGCACTTAAAATATATATAAAAATTCAAAAACAGCAAGCAATAGTTTTTGGAAAATAATTAATTAATTATTTACTATTTTGTCCATGTTTTCAAAATTGAACAGAAGTCCAGATACAGGACCCAGAGCCATGAATCAAGTCCAATATGACTTGTACAAACTCTGAATGTATTAGACATAATTGGGCCCAAAAACCCATGCTAGGCTTGGACATCAATTGGTCATAATCAATAAAAAGCAGTAATTTATATACATAAATAAATATATTTTTAAAGTGGTAAAATTCCCATATTTTTACATAATAATATTTTGTACAAGGTAGAATTTGAAATGTATATATAAAAATATAACAACAATATATATACATATAAAAATACTAAACATAATATATATATATATACAAATACTGTATACATATATACAACAGTATATATATATAATAATATATATACACATAAACACATATACATATATGCATATATATATATATATATATATATATATATATATATATATATATATATATATATATATATATATATATATTTTAGTATAAATACATATATATATATATATATACACTTATATAACAAAATACTAAATATAATATATATATATATATATATATATATATATATATATATATATATATATATATATATATATACAAATACTGTATATATACATATATAACAGTATATAATAATATATATACATAAATACATATATACATATATATATAAATACATATATACATATATACATAAATAATAAAATAAAACAAAAACAAAACAAAAAAGAAAACAAAACAAAGAAGGGGGGCTCGAACTCGGCCCAGGGGGTCGAGTCTCAGCGCGCTCGGGCTGGCCAGGGGGTCAGCCCGAGTCATGTGTTAGGGAATGGGTTAGAGTTAGTGTTAGGTTAGTTTTTAGGTTAATGGGTCTAAACCCGATAGCACGAATCTAAACCTGCTAACCCATAGCCTAAATAACAGTTCGACTCGTGTCCAGACTGTTCAGGACACGAGCAAATGGAATCTGACCCAGTGTCGTGTGTCCACGCCCAGCACGACATGCACGATAATATAATTACGTGTCCAACCCTAAAGTTAGTTTCCCCGTGTCCAGGCGAACGTCATACGTGAGTTTGGGACACGCACGATACAAATCGGAGGCTGTTACCTACGTGTCTGGTCGAGCTAGTGGTTGTGGAGGGTGCCGACGGCGGCTAGAGGCGTCCTCATCGTGGCGCTCGGGCGGCGCTGCGCTCGTCTCGATGAGGCACGTCTAGTGGTGGTGGTTGTGGGTGGTGTAGATGGCTGGGGAGGTGGCGCTGGGGTAGTCGCCGGAGTTAGGGTTAGGGTTTAGGTTTCGTCGGAGAAGAAGGAGTGGTGGTGGTCGATGGTGAACTAGGGTTTGGGTTTAGACTGGGGGGGTATTTATAGGAGAAAGGAGGTCGGTTTGGGGCTGTGGCTGGCCAGGAAAGGCGGGGGATAGGTCGGTGGTCGGGGCAGCTGGCCGGTCGTCGGGGGTGGTTGGGTGAGAGGAGAGAGAGAACGTGGGGGGGGGGTATCTGTGGGTTTTGCCATAAGGTCCCCATAGATTGGGGACTTGTACAAAAACCCCAACTCAATCAGTTTGCAAATAATTATTTGCAACCCGCAATAAAAACAATTCAACTAATTATATTCTAATATTGAAACAAATTTAAATATTACAAAATACTATTAAAACATTTCAATTAATTACAAAAAGATATATTTTGATTTAAAAAATATTTAAAAACTATTTAAAAACTATTTAAAAATTATTTAAAAAATCTAGAAAAATTCCTAGCAATTATATTAATCTATTTTAAATATATAAAAGCTATTTAATATTATAAAAATATTATTTTGAAATTTTTGGGGCTTACAAATCTTTTCTCCTTGAAAAATTTCATCCTCGAAATTCACAAGGATAGAAGACTCTGCAATCATTGTAACATAACAAGCAAAGCAACAAATGACTAAGGCTACGATCAAAACTAACCTCTAGAGTATCAAGTGGGAACGGGTGGTTCCCTCGCAGCTGCTGGGTCAAACAAATAAGGATATTTCTCCCTCATGTCCGACTCCCTCTCCCAAGTAGATTCACCCGGAGAGTGACAGCTCCAAGCTACTCGTACTAAGGGTATGACTTTGTTCCTCAGCCTCTTCTCCCTCCTGTCTAATATCTCCACTGGCTGCTCAGTGACTGCAAGGTTCGGTCCAATCTCCAACTCAGAATGATCTAGCACATGGCTGGGGTCCGGAACATATCTCCTCAGTTGAGATACGTGAAAGATATCGTGAACACCTGCTAGGTTGGGTCGAAGTGCAACTCTGTAAGCTACCTCTCCGATCCTGCCAAGTTTCTCGAACGGCCCGATGTATCTGGGGCTCAGTTTGCCTCGTCGTCCGAACCGGATCATCCCTCTAGTAGGTGATATCTTTACTAGCACCATATCACCGTCAGCGAACTCCATCGGTCTGCGACTAGCATCGACCCAGTGTTTCTGCCTGTCCTGAACGACTCTGAGCCTATCTCTGATCATCCCGACCTTCTCTGCTGCATCCGTGATCATCTCTGGCCCAAGCATAACTCTGTCCCCAACATCGTCCCAAAAGAGCGGTGTACGACATCGTCGTCCATATAGTGCCTCGAAAGGAGACATACCGATACTGGCTTGGTAGCTGTTGTTGTATGAAAACTCTACCAAGTGCAGATGGCTCTCCCATGATCCGCCAAAGTCCAGCACACAAGTCCTCAGCATGTCCTCTAGCGTCTATATCGTCCTCTCGGACTGCCCATCTGTTTGCGGGTGGTAAGCCGTACTGAACTTGAGCCGACTGCCCAACTCCTCCTGCAAGCTCCTCCAATAGTGGGACGTGAATCTACTGTCTCGGTCCGACACGATGCTCACTGGTACTCCGTGTAAGCGAACTATCTGCTGCATGTATAGCTCCGCCAACTTCTCGGTGGAAAGCCCCACCTTAAAGGGTATGAAGTACACATACTTCGTCGGCCTATCCAAGATGACCCAAATGGCATCCTTCCCTCCTTGGGAACGAGGAAGCCCTGAGACGAAGTCCATCGTAATATGTTCCTACTTCCAGTCGGGAATGGGTAACGGCTGCAATAGACCAGCTGGCAAACTAGGTATCTCGAAATAAAACGTGATACATCTCTCTTCATCCCGTGCCACCAAAGATGTTCTCGCAAGTTACGGTACATCTTGTTGGCACCAGGGTGAATAGAATATCTCGATCGGTGCGCCTCCTGCAAGACTTCCTCTATCAGCTCTCCCTTCGGCACGCACAATCGGCTGCCATGCCTCAAGGATCCATCCTCTGCTATGGTGAAATCATCTAGCAATCCAACTAAAGCTTGGGCTCGAAGTCTACGAAGGCTCTCATCTGTAGACTGTGCCTCCCTGATCTGCTCTATCAATCCTGACTGAATGTCGAACGCCATCATCTGTATCACTTATCCTGGCTGAACTATCTCGATACCGAGCTTTTCCAGATCTTCCCGCAAATGCCGATCTATCATCAAATACCATGCCATCGGATGCCTGCTCAGCGCATCCGCCACCACATTTGTCTTCCTGGGGTGATACTGTAAATCGATGTCGAAGTCCTTCATCAACTCCAACCATCGTCTTTGCCTCATGTTCAGCTCTTTCTGTGTGAACACATACTTCAAGCTCTTGTGGCCAGTAAAGATTTCCACACGCTCTCCGTATAAGTAATGTTTCCATAACTTGAGTACAAAGATCATCGCAGCTAACTCTAGGTCATGGGTAGGATAGTTCCGCTCATGAGTCTGTAATTGCCTAGATGCATAAGCAATCACTTTCCCATGCTGCTGTGGGACATATCCTAGTCCTTTTCCCGAAGCATCGCTGTATATGGTGAAACCTCCTGATCTTGAAGGTAATGTCAGAACTGGAGCGGTCGTCAGCCTCCTCTTCAGCTCCTCAAAGCTGCCTGGCAGTCCTCCGACCAGATGTACTCTGCGTCCTTCCGCGTAAGCTTCGTCATAGGTTCAGCTATCCTAGCAAAGTCCTGGACGAACTTCCTATAATAGCCGACTAAACCCAGAAAGCTCATGATCTCTGAAACTGACGTCGGAGCCTTCCATGTCTCAACGGCAGCAATCTTCCTGGGATCCACCGAGATCCCCTCTCCAGTAACTATATGACCGAGAAACTCCACTCGGTCCAAAAAGAACTCATACTTCAACAATTTTGCAAACAACCTCTCCTGCCTCAGAATCCCCAAAACTGTCCGCAAGTGCTCTGCGTGCACCTCCGGCGTCTTCGAGTATATCAGGATGTCGTCGATAAATACTACGACGAACTTATCCAGATACTGGTGAAATATCTTATTCATCAAATTTATAAAGACAGTTGGCGCATTTGTGAGACCAAATAGCATCACCAGAAACTCGTATTGCCCGTACTTCGTGTTGAACGTCGTCTTCTGGATGTCTGCAGCCCTAACTTTCACCTGGTGGTACCCGGATCTCAAATCTATCCTGGAAAACACCTTTGCCCCACTCAACTGGTCGAACAAATCATCTATCCTGGGCAGAGGATATTTGTTCTTAATGGTGATGGTATTCAACGCCCGGTAGTCAATACCCAACCGAACTGTACCATCCTTCTTAGGCACAAAGAGCACTGGCACTCCCCATGGAGAAGCACTAGATCGAATGAAACCCTTTTTCAACAGGTCATCAATCTGCTCCTTCATCTCTACGGCCTCATTGGGGTTCACTCTATAGAAAGCCCGGGATACTGGCGATGAACCCGGTACTAAATCTATAGTGAACTCCACAACTGTGTCAGGCGGAAGTCCTGGAAGATCCTCTGGGAATACATCCATAAACTTCCTAATGATAGGGTGTGGCGGTGCTATCTCCCCAACTGTCGTACAACAGTTCGGCTCTAGGCTGATCTCCGGTCCTGCCCTCCTGATACTGAATGGTGCCGTACCTGGGGGACTGAACAGAATACTACCCTCATGAAAGTCCATTGCTGCATGGGGATAGCTAAGCCAGTCCATCCCCAATATGATATCATACCCGGGGAGTGGCATCACAAAGAATCGTCCCCTAAACTCTCTTCCGGCTATAGTAATAGAGCATCTATAGATAGCTCTAATAGGCACTGGTATGCCTCCCGTTATTATTCTACTCATCTCCTCGGTAGGTGTAGCTACTAAGTGGTATTTATGCAAAAACTCTAATGACAGAAAGCTATGAGATGCACCAGAATCAAACAAGCCTGGAGCTAGAAAAGTATGCAAATAAATATGACCTGTGATGACGTCAGCCAAATAATCTGGCTCCAAAACCTGCTCCGGCTCAAGGGATAGACTATATGTCTTCCCCTGGGGTCCCTTCTGCTGCTACAAATGTTTCCCAAACCTCTGCTGCTAAGTCGGAAGCGGCTGTCCTCTAGACTGGGGTCCGGCACCTGGTACCCTAGCTACTGGACTGTCCCAAAACTGATGGGTGGCAGACTAACAAACTAAATACTGCCCCAACCTCTTCCTGCAGATGGAGTAATCATGCTCCGATCTTTTACAGAATCCATACAAAGCTCCCTTCTGCTGCTGCCGGGGTCCTGGGGCTCTAACTGGCGGGGTCGGGTGATGTGGTATAGGGGGACGGTAAGTCTGCTGGTGAGGCATCGGTGCTCTCGGCTGGAAATCCTGACGCTTGGACGGTCCCTCGAGGTATATAGAAGCCGGCCTCTTACAAGACAAATGACGCTCCTCTATGCTCCGGGCCAACTCTAGGCTCTGGTAGTAGTCAGTCATACTGTTTGCCACTATAAGAATGCCAATGTCTAGAACTAGACCATGGCAAAACCTACGCGTCATCTTCTCAGGGTCTGCAACTAGACTAGGAGCGAAACGGCTCAGGCGACTAAACTCTGCCGTATACTCGTCAACAGAACGGTTTCCCTGCTGGATGTTCTGGAATCATAGCCCCATGGCTACCCTAGCGGTGGTCGAGAAGAATTTCTTCTTGAACTGGGTCTTGAACTGATCCCAAGTGGCCCTCCCTCTCGCGAATAGCGGCTCATTTTGGAACCAAACTCCTGCCAAGTCTATCATCAGAAATCCCGTTGCCTCGACCTGGAGGTCACTAGGCAACCTAGCTCCAAGGAGCTTCCTCTCTACCAAGTCTAGCCAGTCATCTGCTACAACTATGCCCTCAGTCCCTAAGAACTCCTTGGGGTTCAGACCCATGAAGCCCTTGATTGTCCCTGCTCTCTGCCGTGGCTCTACAGGTGGTGGGACCACGATGCGTTCCTTAAAACGTTCCATGCTCTGGCAGAGTAGGGTGGTCTGCTCCTGATCGGTTGTTAGGAACCCCTGGATCAGAGTGAGCAGTTTGTTTCCGTCGAGTGTGACGGAAGCCTGGGTAGGTATTGTGATAGGTGGTGGTAGGAGTATCGGGTCCTGCTGGGACTATGATGTGGAAGGTGGTGGAGGCATCTGGGTTGGTAGATTTGTGGAGTGGAGGAGTATAGTAGGTGGAGGTACATCAATTAACTGGTCAACTGACTGGATAGGGAGTTAGCCATTCTCAGATGTGGTATATTGGGATGAGCGGGTGAGCACCATCTAAATAAATAAAAAGGACTTATAAGGACTCTTTTAAGTAAACAATCATAAATAATAAGAAAAATCTAATTTTGTAACAACGAACATGTGATGCGTTTCCTATGTTGCAATTCTAGTATTCCTATAGGTGTTCTAAGCGTCTTTCCTAGTGTTGTCTAATTACCTTAAGTTCCTAATTGCAGGCATGCTTGGTACAATAACGTAACCAAAAAATTTAGTTAGGACCTGCATGGGCCACCACTAAAAACATGTCACGATTCGCTATCCAAATTGTTGGGCCGGGCCGAGTCATGTCTAGCCTACGCTTGAGATAAAGCGCAGTAAGCTGTTCTAGAGATAACAAGATAAAACTAAATGTGCTAACAGTTCTATAAGTAATAAAGAGTCATAATTGCTCCAAACACAAAAGTCATCTCATATAATAGTAAGTCCAAGTACAAGTCCGAAATATAAAACTGGATACAGGTCCAGTCACAAAATACATAGTATAATACATGACTACTCTCAAAAGTCCAAAGTAAATAAACAACTAGACGAGTTTCCCCGTAGGTACATCCTTGTAAGATAAAGCCTGGTCTTCGGCAGTAACTCCATAATATGAGTCACAGAGCAACTCCTCCTCAGTAAGTATACCTACAAAGTTATCCTGTCAGGACAGGAGCAAGTACTGATTCTAGCAAACTAAATATACGAAACATGAAATGAACAGGAATATAATAAACTAGAATCATGGCACATCATAATCTATCATGGCAAGGACACATATGTCATATAGACAGATGTATATGTAATGTTTAAAACTGTAGCAGGTACGTGATCGTCAATAGGTGTAAAATATACTAAGGCACAATATAAATAAAATGTACATACATATAAGTGCACAAGCATAGGTGTACATCCGTACAAAAATATGGGATGATGGCCTACGGTGCAGTAACATGTAGAATGAAACTTTGGTCGGTACGATAAAAGGGGGCATGATCACGTACTCAACTATCAGTTTCCCCATATCCAGATTCTAATCATGTGAGAGGTATAAAACTGTTCTAAACATGGTAGGGACTGAAAATAATACAACATGTGGAGATTTAACTTGCTACCCCAAGGATCAGCATTTAATATGGTTGGTAATCACAGTTCATTGTTTGTAACAGTATGTAAAGTTTGTAGAAGTACTTGCCTTTAGCAAAGCAAAGCAGCGATAAAATGCTATAGATGCCTGGTGACTCGTCACTGTAGAAATAAATACCTAAACTTAGTTTTTACACTAAGTTAAACACTAAAACACTAGTGGTGCAACACGACTTTCTGACTGGATACCTAGCCAAATGGTGACTTTAGCATAGGAGACCAATGTGAGGTGGCACAATACCCAAACTAACTTTCTAGGGTCTTTATACTAGTGCAGGGTGAGGTTCAATACGACTATAACTCAAAACAACACAAAAAGTTGCAAATCGTAACTATTCAATAACTAAATCAAACTGTACACTGTGTTCATACAATTTTTGAGATAGACAAAATGCTCAATTTTACATAAGATAATGAACCAAAATGATCCTTGTTAATTATAGAAATTTATACTAATTTTTCTGGAATTTATAAACCTTCATAAATAATAATTAAAAAAATCAGCAAACATATATATACTGAAAATGAGTTCTGTTTTCCTATTTTTATAAAATACCATAAGTACTTATTAAATGCTGAAAAAATTGTAGTAAATTGTCTAAATTAATATAGTATTTAAATACAATATTTCCCAGATTTTTACAGCATATAAATATATATATAAATTCAAAAATGCAAGCAACAGTTTCTGGAAAATAATTAATTAATTATTTACTATTTTGTCCATGTATTCAAAATTGAACCAAAGTCCAGATACATGACCCAGAGCCATGAATCAAGTCCAATATGACTTGTACAGACTCTGAATGTATTAGACACAATTGGGCCCAAAAACCCATGCTAGGCTTGAACATCAATTGGTCATAATCAATAAAAAGCAGTAATTTATATACATAAATAAATATATTTTTAAAGTGGTAAAATTCCCAGATTTTTACATAATAATATTTTGTACAAGATAGAATTTGAAATGTATATATAAAAATATAACAACAATATATATACATATAAAAATATGGATATTTATATATATATATATATATATATATATATATATATATATATATATATATATATATATATATATATAAAGGATATATATAATAGATGTACATATATACATATAAAAATACTAAACATAATATATATATATATATATATATATATATATATATATATATATATATATATATATATATATATAAATATATATATATATACATATATATATATATATATATATATATATATATATATATATATATATATATATATATACACACACTTATATAATAAAATAATAAATATAAAATATATATATATACATATACAAATATTGTATATATACATATATAACAGTATATAATAATATATATACATAAATACATAAATATATATATACATATATATATATATATATATATATATATATATATATATATATATAAATATATATATAAATATATATATATATATATATATATATATATATATATATATATACATAAATAATAAAACAAAACAAAAAACAAAACAAAACAAAGAAGGGGGGGCTTGAACTCGGCCCAGGGGGACGAGTCTCAGCGCGCTCGGGCTGGCTAGGGGGTCAGCCCGAGTCATGTGTTAGGGAATGGGTTAGAGTTAGTGTTAGGTTAGTTTTTAGGTTAATGGGTCTAAACCCGATCGCACGAATCTAAACCCGCTAACCCTTAGCCTAAATAACAGTTCGACTCATGTCCAGACTGTTCAGGACACGAGCAAATAGAATCTGACCCAGTGTCGTGTGTCCGCGCCCAGCACGATACGCACAAAACTGTAATTACGTGTCCAACCCTACAGTTAGTTTTCTCGTGTCCAGGCGAACGTCATGCGTGAGTTTGGGACACGCACGACACAAATCGGAGGCTATTACCTATGTGTCCGGTCGAGCTAGTGGTTGTGGAGAGTGCTGACGGCGGCTAGAGGCGTCATCGTCGTGGCGCTCGGGCGGCGCTGCGCTCGTCTCGACGAGGCACGTCTAGTGGTGGTGGTTGTGGGTGGTGTAGATGGCTGGGGAAGTGGCACTGGGCTAGTCGCCGGAGTTAGGGTTAGGGTTTAGGTTTCGTCAGGGAAGAAGGAGTGGTGGTGGTCGATGGTGAACTAAGGTTAGGGTTTAGACTGGGGAGGGTATTTATAGGAGAAAAGAGGTCTGTTTGGGGCTGTGGCTGGCCAGGAAAGGCGGGGGATAGGTCGGTGGTCGGGGCAGCTGGCCGGTCGTCGGGGGTGGTTGGGTGAGAGGAGAGAGAGAACGTGGGGGGGTGTCTTTGGTTTTGCCATAAGGTCCCCAGAGATTGGGGACTTGCAAAAAAATCCCAACTCAATCAGTTTGCAAATAATTATTTGCAACCCGCAATAAAAACAATTCAACTAATTACATTCTAATATTAAAACAAATTTAAATATTACAAAATGCTATTAAAATATTTTAATTAATTACAAAAAGATATATTTTGATTTAAAAACTATTTAAAAATCATTTAAAAATTCTAGAAAAATTTCTAGCAATTATATTAATTTATTTTAAATATATAAAAGCTATTTAATATTATAAAAATATAATTTTGAAATTTTTGGGGCTTACATCCCCATGTAGATCAATACAAGTAATGGTTCTCTTCTCTAAATTGAAGGTTATATTCATGCCTTCATAGAATTAAATATGAATACTGGTCAGGTTCAGATCGTAGGGGAAATTGGGAGTTAGCTCGTGTCCATGCCTGGTCTGTGTCCTATATTAGTCTGTGTCCGGCCTAGTTGTGTCGAGGATTGAGTAGTGTGTGCAAGAGGCGAACTAGAGTTTGGGAATTGGCACGAGAAAGAAAGTTCGAATTGAGGAAGCTTGTTATAGCAGAAGTTGGACGCTATGGGTATGATGGGGGTATTAGCCATATATGAGTTAGGTTTGGACTACAACTAAGTTGTATAGTTGGCAAAAGGCTTTGGGCTCGATCAGAGCCAGCAAAGGGGAGTAGATCGTTCAATTTGAATTTATGAAGGATGTTGGTTGGTTCTAACCCTGTTAGATTTTTGAGTTTTGGCATGCAGGCTTCGAGTGTTGTATGTAAATTTCTGGTGCTAATTATGGTCGATTAAGTAGATATATTTGTAGTGCTAAATTCTTGAGGTGCTGTTAGTTTGAGTGGGTTTAACTGTGTAAATACATGTGCATGTTGTGTGAGAGTTAGGCTCAAGGAGTGTCTGTGAACAATTGACGGTATGATAGTTCAGATACTGTATTGAACTTAAGTAATGTCCTATTGATAGTAATCTTCTAAATTACAAGTTTACAGTATATGCTAAGTTTTGGTTGTATACACTACAACAAAAAGACCTATTAATGACGCTTGATAAGGGGATTTCATGACGGCTGATAAAGAAGCGTCATCAAAGTTCAGCAAGACTATATTCTATGATAGTTTTCTATATAAACGTTATTGATTGTCTCTCAGTGATACGAGCGTTATGAAAAAAATACCAAATTTTAAGTCGAAACCTCGACTCTCCCGCACTTAAGTCGAAAAGTCTAAACCCCTTCTCCCGCACTTACTCTCTTTCTCCTCCCGCTCCCCAACTCCCTTAAGCCCGCTCCCCGCTCCGGAACTCCCCTCAGCCCGCTCCCCGCTCCCCGCGCTCCAACTCCCCTCAGCCCGCTCCTCGTTCCCCAAGGTTTGTCCTAAATTATTTCTTATTTTGTGTCCTAAATTCTGTCTCGACATGGTTTTAGTAAAATGCCCTAATTTTTGACCTATTTTCTATTTCCTAGTTTTCGAAAGATGGCTAAAATCTTTGAATGCTTGTTTGGAAATCTTTGAATGAATTTTCTTTTTTTTACTAATTTGTGAGGCATTTTCTTTGTCCGCACATTGGTTCATCTTCTCGTTTCTTTCTTTGTTGGTTCTTGCAGTGTGGAAGGGTGTTAATTCTATTAATTTCGGACGAATACTTACAAGTTGAACTTCATGGAGACACGTTCGAGTAGCAAGGTTTGTTTGGGTTCATGGAGACACGTTCTTTTCAATTGCCCCCATTTTCTAGAAATCATGGACAAAAAAAGATCAATGTCCCTGTAACTTCGTGTATAACACATGTTGAACACGACATTTTACACTCGAAATTACTCCAGGTCACGCAGAAATCGGTACCGTGTCTGTGTATGTGCCATGTCATATTGTCTTTAAATCAAGTCTTGTTCTTCTTAGATTAAATTACTCCAGGCAATACAACTTATTTTTTATAGTGTGCACGTTGCTCATGCATTGAGGGTGGGATGGATCTTTGACATCAATTTGAAATTGTTTGACTGTACATCTTTAGATTAAATGATATCGGTCATGTTGGATGTGAGCGTTTACCAACTCTTTTTTTTAGGTTTATTTGACCCTCTTTTGTAGTTATGTATAGATGATTCATATAGACTTTCTCAATATATATTCTTACATATTTTGACATCTTGTTACCTTTTATACCCGTATGCACATATAGGGAATTGTAAACCATTTTCTGTTTTGTAATAACCAAATGAACTATTCCTATGTCTTGTTCTTCTTCTTTTTTAACTCTAGCAATTAAAGTTATATTCTGGAATCAACCTTCTCCACTTTCATGAGTCTGAATTTATTGTCCATATCTACTTCACATTGGCCATTCTGGAATCAATCTTCTCCGCATTCAGCTTGAAATGAAACTTTCATGTTACAATCACTTACTCGGTGTTTTGCTTTATTATACAGAGGAATAGATCTTGGATGACAAGGCACCTATTATCGGAAGAATATAGAGCCGGAGTTGATGAATTTATGGAGCATGTTAAAGCTAGTGGGGATGATCTCGACTTCATTAGATGTCCATGTAATGAGTGCGAGAATCTCTATAGTCTGAGTTTAGAAGATGTAAAATTTTATTTAACGACAGTTGGTATCGATCCAAGGTATACTATATGGATATGGCATGGAGAAGTTGATCCTAATGAAGTGTGTGAGGATATATGTGCGTCTATTTATAAGGACTATGATATGGATACTTTAAATGATGTGGCAGATACACTAGAGATGTTCTATGCATTAAAAAGGAACGACATTGAAGGAGATGATGAAGAGAACTTTAATTTATTGCTTGATGATGCTAAGAAACCATTGTATAATGGTTGTAAAAAGTATACGAAGCTATCTGCGATAGTGAAGCTCTTTAGTATCAAGGCCAAGAGTGGTTGGAGTGATAAAAGCTTTTCAGATGTGTTGACATTGTTCGCCGACATGCTTCAGGGAGAAAATGAATTGCCTGTAACTACTAGGGAGGCTAAGCGTTGCTTCTCAATGTTTGGAATGGGATATAAGAGAATACATGCATGTCCGAATGATTGCATACTCTATAGAAATGATTATGAAAATGCAACCTCATGTCCTACGTGTGGAACGTCGAGATATAAGGTAAAGAAGAATATGCCTGAACAAAGTCAGGAAGAGCAAAAGAAGGGCATCCCAGCTAAAGTTCTATGTTACTTTCCACCCATTTTATGCTTTAAAAGGTGGTTTCGATCGGTACAAACATCAAAGAATTTGACATGGCATGTAGACGGAAGGGAAGTTGATGGCCAATTGTGTCATCCTACAGATTCACCGACGTGGAAGACAATTAATGATAAATTTCCAGAGTTTGTAGCAGAAGCAAGAAACCTTCGACTCTCTCTTTCAGTCGATGGGATTAATCCATTTAGTTCACTCAGTAGTAGGTACAGTTGTTGGCCTGTAATGCTAAATACTTATAATTTACCACCTTGGTTGTGTATGAAGAGAAAGTTCACATTGTTGATATCAGGCCCCCAACAACCTGGAAGTGACATAGATGTTTACTTAGCACCATTGATTGAGGATCTCCAGTTGCTGTGGAAGGATGGAGTTGTGACTTACGACGCCTATCGGCAAGAATCTTTTACATTGAGAACTGTATTGTTATGGACTGTTAACGATTTTCCTGCATATGGCAACTTGTCTGGTTGTTGTGTGAAAGGATATTTTGCTTGTCCAATATGCAACGAAAATACTTATTCAGATAGATTGAAAGACTGCAACAAGAATATTTATACTGGTCACAGAAGGTATTTGCCGCATAACCATTCTTTTCAATCACAAAGAAAGGCATTTAATGGTGACAAAGGGTTTGGAACTCATCATGAACCATTAAGTGGGGAACAAATATTAATAAAGGTTGCGGGGATTGCCATTTCTTGGGGGAAAAAAAGATGTTCCAGAAAAAGATATCAGAGAAGAAGACTTCAAATAAGAAAAAGGAAGCAGAAGTGCAAAAGAAATTGACACCAAAGAAGAGGAAAAAAGAAGTACAAAAAGACAAAGTTACAAGTTGTTGGAAGAAGAAATCCATTTTTTTGAGCTAGAGTATTGGAGATATCTTCCTATTAGACATAACTTGGATGTCATGCACATTGAGAAGAATATTTGCGATAGTATCATTGGGACCCTATTAAATATTCCTGGAAAAACAAAAGATGGGATCAATTATCGCAAAGATCTTGTAGAGATGGGCTTAAGGAAAGAATTGGCACCTCATAATAAGAAAAATGGGATTTATCTTCCAGCTGCATGTTATTCTTTATCGAGGCAAGAGAAAAGAATAGTGTGTCAAACTTTGCATGACCTTAAGGTCCCAGGTGGTTACTCTTCGAATTTTAGATCTAATGTCTCAATGGAAGATCTAAAGTTATATTGTCTCAAATCCCATGGTTGTCATGTTCTAATGCAACAACTACTTCCTGTTGCAATACGTGGTGTGTTGCCAAAGCATGTGAGATGTGCTATTATACGAGTATGTTTCTTCTTTAATGCCCTTTGTACCAAAGTCGTGAATGTACAGAAATTGCAAGATATCCAAAATAATCTTGTGATCACATTGTGCTTATTAGAAAAATATTTTCCACCATCATTCTTTGACATAATGGTACATCTAATGGTGCACCTTGTCAGGGAGGTCGAACTTGGCAGTCTGATTTTCTTCCGATGGATGTACCCACCAGAGAGGTTGGTCTAGTCTGAACTTTGATTTTTATTATATAGTAACATGATTCATGTTTGTGTAATCATTTTTATCTTTATCGTTTGTTCGTTATAGGTTTATGGGTGTGATAAAGGGTTATGTGTGAAATAAGAATTGTCCTGAAGGGTGTATTGCACAATGCTATATCGCAGAGGAAGCCATTGAGTTTTGTTCAGAATATCTAGAAGAACAACCCGCCATTGGAGTTCCTTCTACGAAGTATGAGGAAAAACCTATAGGAAAAGAAAATATCTGTGAAGTTGACCGCTTATCTTTGGACCAAGCACATCTTTATGTGTTGCACAACACAAATGATGTTCAACCTTATATCGAGTAAAGATGTCTATATTACTCTTTACTTAGTTTTATCTTTGGACCAAGCACATATTTGTTTATATTTTGCTTTCTAATTAACAAAATTCTACTTATTACTTGATAGGGAGCACGAGGCTTACTTAAAAAAGTTGCACCCTCGTAGAGTGAAAAGTGCAAAATGGTTAGAAGATGAGCACAATTGCAGCTTTATTAGTTGGTTACGATCAAGGGTATTGATTAAGATACTATATTTTATGTTCTACTTAGTGAAAATAAAATATTACACTTAGGAAAAAAATGACAGGTTGAGGCTGCACAAGAAGACCCAACTAGCAATATCTCTGATGAATTAAAATGGATAGCTCAAGGACCTTGACATCACGTGACTAAGTTCCCAGGTTATGTAATTAATATGTGTCACTATCAAACGAAAGATCATGACGACATACGAGTTAAGCAAAACAATGGAGTGACTCTAGTGGCAAAGACTTTTCAAGTTGCTAGCACAAAGGACAACAATCCCATCATCTCAGATATAACATTTTAAGGTGTTATCAAAGAGATTTGGTTGCTTGACTATTTCTCCTTCCGGATTCCCGTCTTCATGTGTGATTGGGTTGACAGCAAGAATGGTGTTAAGGTTGATGAACTTGGTTTTACATTGGTCGAGCTTGGTAGAGTTGGCCACAAGTCTGACTCTTTTGTTTTGCCCTCTCAAGTAAAGCAAGTATTTTATGTTCCTGATCAATTGGATGATAATTGGTCAATCATTTTATCGGCTCCTCAAAGGATTTATTATGATGAAGACAATGACGACGAGGAAATCGATTGTTTTGTTACAGATGAAACTTGTAATAAAGTACCGAATTTTGAGTCATTTGATGTTGTTGATGAATCACCTTCGACCTATTTACGTGAAGATTGCGAGGGAACTTGGATTGCACAGTCCAAATCTTCTTGTTGAAATATTGCTGCAAGTAAATTGTTTAAAGAAATGTTGCTGCAAGTCTGAAATGTTGCTGCAAGTGAGAATTACTTAGTAGTCTATTTTGAGAACTGTTTCAAGAACCTGAGAATAGAATTGATTTGAATGTTTAAACTGAGTTGTCTTGAAAAACCTGAGAATGGGGTTTCATATATCAAAACTGTGGTTGGGTTTACTTTTATAATGTTAACTGGTAATCTTAATCTCAGATTTTGTTAATTTGGTTTTGTGTATGTAACTGAGTTTAGATTGAACTGAGATTCAAATTGAACCTGAGAATAGAATTGATTTGAATGTTTAAACTGAGTTGGCTTGAAAAATCTGAGAATGGGGTTTCATATATCAAAATTGTGGTTGGGTTTACTTTTATAATGTTAACTGGTATTCTTAATCTCAGATTTTGTTACTTATATCAAACCTGAGAATGGGGTTTCATATATCAGGTTTGGTCTTCTTAATCTCATATTTTGTTAGTTGTATCTCAGTTTTCAAGCACACTTTATGTTTCATGCTATTTCAAGCACATTTTAGCAAGATTAATATGAATATAATTATGCCATTTATTTGTTATAGGCTACAAAGCACAGTGAGAATTCCGGGGAACAAAATTGTAGCCGGAAAAAAGGTAGAGGGGCATCAAAAACCAAAAAAGTTAGCAAAATCAAGGAGAATGAAGAGAGGATAAAGATCATTTATAACGATGTTGGGCAACCAATTGGTGAAGGAAAAATTACTTTGGCAACTTACTGGGGCATCACAGTAAAGTAATTGTAAAAATAACATATCCAAATTGGCATAAAGTGCCAGAATCAGTTAAAAAGAGCTTATGGACTGCTATTCAGGTAAAAATAATGTGTGTTAGGAGTAGAGATTAATTCCCTTTGGTTTCAGTTTGAATGATCCTTTGTATGCCATGTTTCTTGACATTGAATTAACTATGTTCCGTGCATTCCAGTGTGCAATGTTTGTTCCTGAGAATTTCAAATGTCATGTGGATTACTGATTGTGACTTGGTTTTCAAATTGATTTGAGAATTGATAAACTGTTGTGTACCCTACAACCTAAGAACACTGCAATCCTGAACACACATTCTCTACTGCTACTTACTGTCACTCACACTCACACACAGGACACATACATTTGAGACACACTGTTATCTCTACACATACTGAGACACTCTACTGATTTTCCTAAGGATTTACACAATATTCACACACACACTCATGCACTTATGCAAACCTGGAACCTATGTTCTCTACCCCACACCTTCACACAAAACTGAGAATTTATATTTGAATATAGATTTGGTTTGACACTTAAGTTGGTCACTGATTTCTGATATCATATATGCACACATATGTTATTCTCCCAGCCTGTCACAATTCTGAGAACCCAAACCTATCTACTGCTCACTGAATTCTCTACATAACACACACACACGTGTACAAACTGGAAACCTATCTACATACTGTAGAAGCATAAAAAAGAATAATAATTCATATGTGGCCCAGACTCAACATGCGGCTCAAAAGCTCGAAGAATCTTATGCGGCTCAGAGAGACCCAGAGAGCCGCATGCGGCTCATGGACTTTTATGCGGCTCAGGACGATCCATGTGGCCTCATGCAGCTCAAAACAGACCGATGACAGCTGGCCATTTAATGCTCTGACATAAAGTGACAGCTCTGACAGCTCTAACATAATCAGGAGACACGTCAGGCTCCTCAAAAGACGATAAAATCTCTGAGACAGTCAGCACAGTCCACAAAATCCAAAGAAGCTTTCTATGCGGACCGCCCATCCTTATGCGGCCGCCACCCTCATGCGGCTCGGATTGTGGGGGCCATTCCTATGCGGTTCAGTTGAAGGCCACCTTCCATGCGGTTGCCACTCTCATGTGGCTCGGATTGTGGGGGGCCACCCTTATGCGGTTCAGTTGGAGGCCACCCCCCATGCGGATGCCACTCTCATGCGGCTCGAATTGTGGGGGCCACCCCTATGTGGTTCAGTTGAAGGCCACCCCCCATGCGACTGCCACTCTCATGCGGCTCGGATTGTGGGGGGCCACCCCTTTGCGGTTCAGTTGGAGGCCACCCCCCATGCGGCTGCCACTCTCATGCGGCTCGGATTGTGGGGGCCACCCCTATGCGGTTCAGTTGGAGGCCACCCCCCCATGCGGCTGCCACTCCCATGCGGCTCGGATTGTGGGGGCCACCCTTATGCGGTTCAGTTGGGGTTCACTCTTATGCGGCTATCACTCTCATGCGGCTGCCACCTTCATACGGCCCGGTAGTCCGGGCCACGCTCATGCGGCTCTGCCAGGATGCCCCGTCTATGCGGCTCGCATCACAATGGTAGTAGGGACATGTGGCAGGAGATCAACTAAGACTTATTCCCCCGCGTTCGTACGGCTCTCAACGTAATGGCGGTTGGGACACGTGGCAGAAGATTGACCAAGACTTATCCCATCGGATTTGATGCTATCAACAAATCATCACAATGCAGATTTGTTGCAATCAACATTAACTGCCCCGATCGATTTCCAATAAACTATGCAGATTTAGTGCAATCAACATTAACTGCCCAGATTTGTTACAATCAATATTAACAGCCCAGATTAATTTCCAAAAAATAAGATCAAGGCTAATCTTAACCAAATCCCTAACCGTCCACTTTTCAAGGAGCAATTAATGCACACCCTACTTATCACAAAGCCCTATAAATAGCAAGGTGTCATTCCCTTGCAAAAGGCTGGAGACATAGAGCGGCGGAGACAGAGAGAAGTATAGAGCAAAGAGCATCCAGCAAGAGCATTTCTTCATCAGAGCCGAAACGACGTTCGATCGTCCTAGGAGTAAGGCAGAGTTGATAGCACTCTCCCGAGCCTCTACCGTCACCCCCCAGAAAAACAAAACAATTGTACTTTAGATTGCTTTTCCTAGGTTTTGTTCTTAGGCTCTCTTCTGTACAAACGAGTTTGTAGTTGTGAAGTAAAAGTCCAGTCCTCCCATAAAATTGTTCTGTTCTTTTATAATCAATGGCAAACACGATGGCGACTCTGCTGGGGACTAACTTCTCCATGGCTGAGAAGTTGGTGATGCAATCGGACGCAGCCAAACTTGGCTCCACACAACAGATGCTGGTCGTCCGCTTCGACCAACAGGCGTTTGAAGAAATGCTCTCCGACGGGAGTGCTGGCCCGGTCCAGAAGCAAGCCTGCACGAAGAAGGCCCGCAGGGAGTGGAGGCCAAAATCATTTGCTCCTCCCCAAGCTCTAGAAAAAGTGTTCTCTGCTGCCTAGGACGGTGGAGATTCGCATGCGGCCCCACTTCAGGCCACAGAGAGCCCTGCTGTCCCCAAGTCCGGCAGAGGAAAGCACTACGATGCTGGACTTGCGGAAACAAGGGGGAACTCTGTACGGAAGCCGCATAAGGGCGCCAGCCGCATAAAGACTCATGCGGCCACAAAGGCCAGCCGCATGGAGAAGACTCATACGGCCACAAAGGCCAGCCGCATGGAGAAGGCTCATACAGCCAATACTTCCAGCCGCATGGAAAAAGCTCACGCGGCCACAACTGCCAGCCGCATGGAGAAGGCTCATACGGTCACAACTGCCAGCCGCATGAAGGAGGCTCATACGGCTACAACTCCTAGCCGCATGCAAACTGCTCAAGCTGCCACAAATGTCAGCCGCATGAAGACAGCCTATGCGGCCACCAATCCCAGCCGCAGATCATCTGCTCCATGCGGCACGGGTTCAGTCTTTTTCTGACTCCAGATTCTCCCAAAAAAATGTGCCAGACTCTGTGTGGCACCATTTGGACTCTTCCTACTATGCACCCTCGGGTGCTAGAGCGAAGAAGTCTAGGACAGCACGGGCTCTACAAGCTCAGTCAGCTGTCCCAACCTCTGACAATCCGAACGCTCCGCTTACTGTTATGCGGGCCTCCGATAGAAAGTTGTACAGAACCACTCGAGTCCAGCCCCCGGCGGCAATCGGACAGAGTGGTTCCCAAGAGTCTCCCAATAATCAGGGAGCAAACATGGTGCCAACACACTCGGAAACGGGTGTAAAGGTTGCTCGAGACGTACCTGACTTGCGTGACGTGATCCTTCACAAGCGCAAGAAAAGAGAAGAAGCCTCGGCGTGTAAAGAGTCCTTCCATGGATATCACTGCACCCAAGTCATTGTTAACTGCTGCTACAACAATACGACAGTACAAGAAGACCGGCGGTCCGTCTTCCAACGACTGCAACAACCAAGCTCAGAGGACGAGGTGCTTCTCGTCGCCTCCTGCAATTCTGCTCAGAAGATCCCTGGCAGCGGGAGGGGAAGAAAACAAATGTCTCCATCCCGAAAATCTCAACCAGCGTAACCAAGAAACTCTCTTCTAAGCGGTTGTCCACGACCGTTACAGGAGGAGTTTACCAAGGTACCCGCTCAAAGATGAAATCTGCCACACTTGGAGATTCGTCGTCCACATCTCTGGGAGGTGCTGGAGCCGGAGGTAGCACTCCTTTGATCATCTACGACAATCCGGTGTTCCAAGAAGATAATCCAGGAGAAACAGTTCCCCCAACAGATGCAGCAGGTTTTGACGTACCCGAGGACGTCCACAACTCTCAAGACGAGGCAAGCTCTGAAGCTGGGGGGTACCACTCCTTCTAAGTCCGAACCAGAGGAGAACATTCCCGCATACCCTGACGACTTCTCTGTACAAGGATATGATTCGGAGGGCACGTTGTCCATCGTTCCTTCCATTTTTTTTATATAAGAACGACGTTCATAATGAACAACGACCATGACGGTCCCAGTGATCGCCAACGCATCGACACTCTGGAGGCCATACTGCATACCTTGTTCAAGTCCGTAGACGAGATCAAAGCGGCCCTTCCAACTCTGCAAGGAAGGACGCCTGGCCAAACAAGCTTGGGTTGTAACGACCCACACCCACTGTGAGGGTACGAGAACGTAATAACGCCCAACCTATGCCGCAGTGTAGGCGGTAGAACGCTATCATAGGTCACAACATCTAACAATATGATGCTAAGCAGTTTATACTCCCCGAATGGGGGGAACATAGCAGAATGTAAACTCAATCACAACTAAGGAAGAAGAAGCACGATATGATATAGAACTCAATGAAAAACAGATAATCAGAAGAGTCTAAGTGTCTAGGATAACATCTCAGCAAACATCCAGAAGTACAAGTCTCAACTACAGAGTATGAAAGAATATATACAATCCAGATCTCAAAGACAGAATAAAGCCTAACTAAACTAGTCTAGGCAGTAGGATAATGTCATCAGCTAGAGTTGGGTCCTCCTGAGAGTCTAGCTCACAAGTGTCGTTTAGGGCTGCCCCGTAGAAGGTATCCACACAGGCCTCCTCCTCGGCCTCTGTAATATTTTCAACAGGTCCAGTCAGGACAGGAGCGAGCACAATATATCTCAACATATCATAGCAGGTTAGAAAATATAAACATACAGTAAAGTAAGATACATGAAACTGAAAGGAAGTACATGATGTAAAAGAAGAGAACTGTATGTAAATAGCTACTGTATATAGAGAACTAATAGTGGCTAGTGATGTAGAGTACAGGATAGCACATGTGAACAGGACTGATTAGTACATGATCTACACTAAGGAGTTTCACATGATCTACACTACTATGGAATTTGTTCACATAACTATTTGCACTCCCCCGTTTTTCCCCAATCAATACACAAGGATCTAAGCAGGTTATGTTATTATATATGATATCACTTGAAGGCCCATGAAAGGGTGCACATGATAGTATACATGAGGGCTCCGTGAACATGCGAGTATATGATTCACAAGAGTGTACATGTATGGTGAAAGCACAGGAGTACATAAAAGTAAAACGCACATGACACAATGTACCTGATGCTCCCGAGGGGATAACATCGCATGAAGAGATCCATATAGTACTAATCCGTGATAATGTCGTGACAGCATAAAGTAAAGTAATCTAAAGCAGGAATATAATTCTAACAAGTTATAAAATGATCAGAGAATGTACTCGCCTGTATCCTGAATGTCCGAAGAGAATATATTGTCCGAGGAGTGGTATCTGACTCCTATTTAGAGCAACACAAGTCAAGATGTATACATGGGATGATAAACGTAATCTACAATGCATCTGCATGCTGTCTAGGTCAAACTAGGCTAAAGTCGACACTTGGTCAACTCCAGTCAACTATACTAGTCAAACTAGGTCAAGTCCTAGCCCAAACAAGTCTAACAAGTCTCACTAGGGCTAACCAAGCCTAGTCTAGCAATCACACACCAATCACAAGGCTATACAAGCCAAATACAAGCCATCACATTCAATATTATACATAAGAGAAAGAAAGCTAGCATGTAAAGCTATGTATGTGTGTGAACATGGAGGTGTACATGAAAGAGAAATCAACACTAGTTATGAGTTTACACTGTACATGGCACAAAGCTAACCCATCTTCATTACACATGTATTTATACTTAACATGCAAGGCTACAATATGCATCCATATACATATAGAGAGTTAGAGAGAGCTATATAAATAGGCAATTGCCATATTTATTTCACATCACTTAAACACATGCACATATCACATTGGGCTATACATATATCACATTCACATTACATAGGAAATTGCATTATTCATTACCTATCACATTACACCTATTCTCTAGGTTAGATATTATCTATATATATATATATACATATATACATGACATAGAGGGAAAATATGTATGTCAAGAAAATGTGTGTGTGTATATGTGTCAATTATAGGTTTAGGAGTGTGTATGGGTGAGTGAACATGTGAGTATGAGATAAACATGTGTGTGTGTTAGATAGGAATGTGTATGACAGGGAAAGATGAGTGTCATGTATATATAGATTTAGATAACCCCAGATTTAATCATGACAGTTAGAGTGGCAAATCCCAGGTTTTAGTTATGTGTGTGAATCATTCCAAGGGGTTCTTGTATAGGCCTGTGTGTGTGTGTGTTCAAGAGAACCTTGGTGACAGTGAATACATGTGTGTGTGTGTGTCTAAATGTGTGACAGAAAAATAGGAGGAAACAACCCAGATTTTTGTGTGTGTGTGTATCTGCTATATGTAAGTTATGGTGTTCCTGTGTACAGAAATGTGTTTGGCATGTTCATGTGTGTGTCTGTATAGGAAGTAGGTAGGTGTGTGTGTTTGTGAATCATTCAAGTGGCAGGAAAGTGTGTAGGGCTATATGTGATACAATATGTTAGGAAAAATTAGTGTAATGTAGGTGACACATGAGTGTGTAACATGATGAACTCAGTGTCTCAGGAAAACATAGCAAGGATAGTTTGTGCATTGGTAAAACAAGAACAGTTGACAGGAATGAAAACGAACTCAGGAAATCCACCCCAACCATGAGCCTAACATGATCACAACTTTCATGTAAACTGAACTAAACATGGTAGTTAAAACATCAACAATCAGTTTAGGAATTCAACCTAAATCTCAGGTTTAAAACCAAACAGTTAACAACAACCTTCTTCATTCGAAATCCGTATCAATCAATTCTTCCCAAATGATTCCCTACATCCTAAACATGTTATCAACATATGACCATAATTAATTACATTAATTACATGATATAAATAACATTAAAATGTAAATTTAGGGGAAGAACAGTGTACCATAAACACTGATACCTTGACAGTATCAGTCCATTTGGGAAATCAAGAATTGGAATCCAATTAATCATCATATTTACAAATAAGGAGTTGATAATTAGTGTAGCATATGTGTAGGTGTCCTGAGAGTCGTTTTATGTCCAAAAACATGACACGAACTGTGTCCAATCACAACACACAAATACAGACACAAACTGTGCACACAATCATCGTGTACGCGTGCACGTCATTCGTGGACACGACACAACACGATTTAGATCACGTACCCGTGCCTATAGGTTCCCCTAGGATAGGACTAGGGTTCCACCACCCTGAATCGTGTCTAAACCGTATCCTCGTGTGACACGAAGGCAGTGTCAGCAGCCCCGTGGCCGTCTGTGCACGACACTATCCAATCCGTGCGGGCAAGATTTCTCACAATCCACTAATTAAAATCCCCTAAAAATTTATACACTTAATGTCAGTCACCTAGTGATTGTTCACACAAAAATTTGTGTCCAGACATGTCGTATTGTGTCCGATACAGCCCCCGAGTAGCAGGGGAGCTGTATAGTGCAGAAACACGTGGGTTCGTGTCCTTGTGCGTGTCCGACACACACAAAAATATGCTCAGTCATACAGAAAACAACTAACAACATCAAAACCTAAAATCCTATTCAAAAGCTTCCCAAAAATTGGGTCGAAATCCCCTATAGGGCATTTCATCAAACACTTAGCATAGTGGACTGATACGTATCCATTTAGGACACGAAATGGACACAATATGCCACGAAATTCTAGGGTTAGCTAGGGGACACCTAGATCTAGGCTAATATGCAAAAATAATAGCAACTATAACAGAGTTTTAGGGAATTACCTATAGGTATCAATCTCTTCAAAAAGCTCTAAAGAGGGGTGTTCTCCTTGCTTCCCAAACTTCACCAAATTATTCACAAACTGAGAAAAACCTCCACAAACAGCAAGAACACACTAATTAGAACCTATTGCAATTTGTTTGGATTAAAAAGGAATTAAAATGGATTTGATATGAATTTCTAAAGTTGGAGATTTACCTCTTTCTAAACTTGAGATCTATTTCCAAGGAAGGCTAACCCTAAATGAAGGAGGCATTAAATAGGGTGGGATTCCCTAGGTGGCTGGCCATAGTGGGTTAGGGTTTGGGTTTATTGATGAGCTATGGGCCTTGGGCCAAGTTTCACAAGCTATGGCTAAGTGATTATCTATTGGTCTCAAACCCATAAGTCATGACTTATGACTTAACCTTCTCTATTCTAACTCGAGTCTAAAAGACTAAATCATGGGTTAACTCTAGTTAGACTAGGGTTACTTAACCTAACCAAGGTAGTCACAACTAGGGTTAGCTTCTAGACTAGTCTACCAAAGTCAATGCTAGTCAAAGTCAACCTAGTCAACCATCATCCAAAATAATTCCTAAAAATTTCCATAAATTCAAATAAATAATATTAAAGTCAAATAAACCCAAAAATGACAAAAATACCCTCAAACTAGAAATGTGGTAGATGAAACACCCTAATCACAAGTCATGATTTTAAATAGTTTAAAAATGATTAAAAATTACCAAAAATCATAATATGAAATAAACATCAATAAATAATAATTATAATTACAAAATTTTAAAATTACTCTTATCTGGAAAACTGGGTGTTACAATCCTACCCACCTTATAAAAATTTTGTCCACAAAATTAAGATGATCGCACCCCCTTCTAGGTCAAACATAGTCAAGGGCCAATCACTAGTCAATTTTCTCAACATCCTAGTACTTGGTCATCAGCTGGTCAACTTCTTAGGATTTTACCTATGCTAGCTACCTAAGTGTTGGCAACCAGAATTTAGCAAAAAGAGAAACTCTATAATAGGCTAGCTCTCAACTTCCCGATCCTATCAAGTCACCCATAACTAAATACCTACAATCTAAGCACACCAATCCCAAATACCACATATAAATGCTCAAGAACAACAACCCATCACATATATCCTAAGTATATCATCTATATATGTATATGACTGATCAACCAAGGGTTAAAGTAGACTAAACTCATAAGGAACTGAAACAAAAGATTAGAATTAGGCTAAGGATGAATGGTCTGAAACATCAATATAGGAAAAAGGGAATGATGCCAAGGAGACTGAAATTTTGAGCTAAAGGATAAGACATTTGGGTCCACTTATATAGTCAGAGTGAAAAAAAACCTACATGGTGACTGAAATATGCCTCTAGATCAACCTGGCCTCTTCTCTATATCTGGCTGAACTAACTATATGCAGGTCAGTGGTCTGAAGAAGTAAACCAGACTGGTGTATAGGGAATGCAATAGACAGTATACTACAAACGGGTGCAGGCTACGTACCAATCAAAATACATTACATATATATCCAAACTATATATATTAACCCTCATTACCTCAACTCTAATCAAAGTCTAATAACACCAACTCCCTACAACATGCCTATCACTCCAAGAAAAGGTCAGATACTGCAGGGTGTGTTGGGACAGAACAGTGGTCAAGGGAGACTCTTATCAACAACCCATATTATATCCCCAATGAATGCAACTGTCCTAAAAGGACTGAACAACCCTGCCCAAAAAGGTTTTGTAGGACAGGTACTGCAGGTTAATGAAGGGTATTGTAAGGCTATCAAGTAAGGTAAATGCTAAGAGATGTAGTAGGTCACCATGTACAGGAGTAAGGATGAGTGCAGACCTCTAGTATGCACGATACTAACTCTCCAGATATGCAGAATATGGTAAGGGGTTAAGGGTTATATTAGTGAGTCAATAATTGGGGTCTGAACTATGGTCTAGTGAAACCTATTATACAACATGGTAGGTAATGAATTTTGAGTGCAGTAAACAACTTGTACAAGTCTGAACCAAGGGGACAGGGTATCTAGTGAAGGGTCTGCACACTGCCTATAAAGGTTGATCAACATGACTGAACTCCACACAAAGAGAAATTAACTAAAATAGAAAACTGAGCCAAATATAGGCTAAATAACTTGTCAATAATCCTATACAATAATGACCTATAGGTACCAACCAACCCATATCCTATATGCCAATATCATCTGGAACCTATCTATATAAATAGACCTCTCGGTCTTAGGTGAAACTACAACTATACTCAAGGGCAAGCTCTGGTCATGGGTGCCTCACTGGAAAATGGTAAGATAAAATAATAATAATCATAAAGGCTGCAAGGCATACTAACATCCTATACATAACTGGTTGATATTATAAATAACATGGGAATCACCTACACTGGGTTACTATTCTAATACCAATGCTAACTATCATCCCCAGGGTACAGGCACTCTACAAGTCATCATATCATTATACTATGAAAGAAACACGTATGAATAAGCTCTACAAAACTAAATATCCTTACTCCTAAGTTATTTATAACAACAGAAGGGTATGATATTTAAAACCTTCTCAAGATACAATCTGTTAATCATATGCGTTTGTCCAAAATTATGTTGTCCAGAGTTTTCATTATGCTAGTGAGCAAGGCTACGATAATCACAGAGTCCTTGACTAAGGTACGTATCTCTAGGTTCATGGTATTTAAAACTTTCGCATTGCCGCATGCGATAGCGAAAACCTTAAATTTCTACACCCGAGAAATACATCCAAAATCTGACTATATGTCCTCACTATGCCAGCTAACATGACTATCGAAGATTCTAGATCCCATGATTTAGGTGACCTAGCCCATATGATTTTTTTGAAGAAAAACAAACATAACAAAGAACAACATGACAAAATTAATCAATCAATAAGGAACAGATGGAATCGGATTTCAAGGTAGTTGTAAAAGACAATTACGGAAATGGAATCGAGAAGAACGGAACTTGCAGCAAGATCTCCAAGGGTCTGTGCATCCTCGACTGTCCTGACGATAGCTCGCCCTGCTGGTTTCCCCTGGTCTGCTGCTGATGCTGCATGAACCGCTGTTGCTGAGAGAAATCAGGAATGACAGGAAAAAGTCTCTGTATAGACATAGGTACACCTCCAATGTAGCAGAAATACCAACCTGAGTTGGCACAACAGGAGCTGCGATCTCGAGGCCCTAATAAACAGGACGAGAGGTGGCCAGCCTCTCGATAGTATTCTCCGAACCGGAGCGATGAGATCATGTCTCCATAACCATCATGAAGACAGATCAAAACATGAAGTAATTTCTGAGAATGAAGCAAAAATTCAAAGGAGGACAGTTTATATTCAAGGGAAGTCAATAAGCAACAATTTAGATAAAGGAATCTGATTAAGAGTTTTTCCTAAAGTAATTGAGCACCTTCAAAATATCCTAATCCTACTGCAGGCTGTAGTGATACTCTAGTTCGAATACCACTACATAAACTCGACCTGCATAGGCCACCACTAAAAAATGTGTCACGACCCGCACCCACTGTGAGGGTACGAGAACGTAACAACGCCCAGCCTACGTCGCAGTGTCGGCGGTAGAACGCTGTCCTAGGTCACAACATCTAACAATATGATGCTAAGCAGTTTATACTCCCCGAATGGGGGTAACATAGCAGAATGTAAACTCAATTACAACTAAAGAAGAAGAAGCACGATATGATATAGAACTCAATAAAAAATAGATAATCAGAAGAGTCTAAGTGTCTAGGATAACATCTCAACAAATATCTAGAAGTACAAGTCTCAACTACAGAGTATGAAAGAATATATACAATCCATATCTCAAAGACAGAATAAAGCCTAACTAAACTAGTCTAGGAAGTAGGGTAATGTCATAAGCTAGAGCTGGGTCCTCCTGAGAGTCCAGCTCACAAGTGTCGTCTAGGGCTGCCCCGTAGAAGGTATCCACACAGGCCTCCTCCTCGTCCTCTGTAATATTTTTAACAGGTCCAGTCAGGACATGAGCGAGCACAATACATCTCAACAGATCATAGCAGGTTAGAAAATATAAACATGCAGTAGAGTAAGATACATGAAACTGAAAGAAAGTACATGATGTAAAAGAAAAGAACTGTATGTAAATAGCTACTGTATATAGAGAACTAATAGTAGCTAGTGATGTAGAGTACAGGATAGCACATGTGAACAGGACAGATTAGTACATGATCTACACTAAGGAGTTTCACATGATCTACACCACTATAGAATTTGTTCACATGACTATTTGTACTCTCCCGTTTTCCTCCAATCAATACACAAGGATCTAAGCAGGTTATGTTATTATACATGATATCACATGAAGGCCTATGAAAGGGTGCACATGATAGTATACATGAGGGCTCCGTGAACATGAGAGTACATGATTCACAAGAGTGTACATATATGGTGAAAGCACAGGAGTACATGATGAAAGTGAAACGCACATGACATAATGTACCCGATGCTCCCGAGGGGATAACATCGCATGAAGAGATCCATATAGTACTAATCCTTGATAATGTCATGACAGCATCAAGTAAAGTAATCTAAAGCAGGAATATAATTCTAACAAGTTATGAAATGATCAAAGAATGTACTCGCTTGTATCCTGAATGTCCGAAGAGAATATACTGTCCGAGGAGTGGTGTCTGACTCCTATTTAGAGCAACACAAGTCAAGATGTATACATGGGATGATAAACGTAATCTACAACGCATCTGCATGTTGTCTAGGTCAAACTAGGCTAAAGTCGACACTTGGTCAACTCTAGTCAACTATACTAGTCAAACTAGGTCAAGTTCTAGCCCAAACAAGTCTAACAAGTCTCACTAGGCCTAACCAAGCCTAGTCTAGCAATCACACACCAATCACAAGGCTATACAAGCCAAACACAAGCCATCACATTCAATATTATACATAAGAGAAAGGAAGCTAGCATGTAAAGCTATATGTGTGTGTGTGAACATGGAGGTGTACATGAAAGAGAAATCAATACTAGTTATGAGTTTACACTACACATGCCACAAAGCTAACCCATCTTCATTACACATGTATTTATACTTAACATGCAAGGCTACAATATGCATCCATATACATATAGAGAGTTAGAGAGAGCTACGTAAATAGGCAATTGTCATATTTATTTCACATCACTTAAACACATACACATATCACATTGGGCTATACATATATCACATTCACACACTACACCAAAATGGCAAATTAGAAACGCTAGGTATTTTTCAATCTGGAACTCTTATGTTTTGTTCCAAGGTTCTGGAACATATTAAATATGTTTCGGATCAAATAAATGTTCCTAATATATTTTATTTTATTTTTTAGGAAAATTATTTATTTAAATACATTTTTATAGTGTTCCAAATATGTTCCAAATTGGAATTGCAGCTGCGTACACCTCACATGCTTGCTAAATAAATCTTCCAAGCAAAACAAAAATTTCATCAAACCTAAACCTAAACGTTCCAAACTTTCCAAGTCATTTTCCCTCTTCTCATATTTCACAAAGTTTTCATCTCCTTCCAAAACTTTCAATCTTCCTCCAGATCTTGCATCTCTCGCCATTAAACCCGTGTCCTCTCCTTCCGTCTTCTTCTCTCCATCAAACCCACATATACTCGCTATTAAGGAAGAGTTTGAAGATCGCTTTTCGCGTACGATATCCATTCATGTACGGTCGCCATCGCAGAAGAATTTGCGATGCAGGGCAGTAAAGGGTTTGAAGGGCCATCATCCACCGGGGAAGAATTTGCGTACAATCACCTTCATCCACGGAGGAAGGGTTTGTTCTTTCTATTTTATCTGTTTTACTCCAGAATTTTCTATTTTTTCTTTCATATTTATGTAACAAAGTGGTTTAGCGACTTTTATTGACAAAAATAAAGGAATTTGACAACTTTGCCTCTATTTTCCGATACAGAGGAGTAAACGAGCTCCAGTCTGACAATGAGAATAAGTTAATTTATGAAAAGGTTTAATTTACTCCATGCACAAGATAAAAGAACCTCCCTTTTACTTTATTTTATCAGTAGTTAGTGCACTGTCATGGATACAACAAAATATGGACACGACGACACAAAGAGGATAATGATTTTGGTGTGTCCTATTGTATTGGAGAGTGTTTCATATCATGTATGAGTAGCTGGAGGCGAAAATAAGGACCACCAATTGACATAGGCTTTAAGGAATACTCTTAACTATTTTTGTAAACTTAACTAGCATCTTGTTTAGTTTCACGTACTATAGTTTCTACTCAAAGGACTTTTATACATTGCCCAAAAGTGTACATCCCAGTCATCTAGTAGAAAATGAGAATGATTTAAGTCTTGACTTTCATCCTCCTTTTGTATAACTTTCTTTCCTTCACTTCAATTTCTTGTGTTGTATATTGTGATGGGGATGCATTAATTTTTCCCCCTTTCTTTCAGTTTTGGTTTGTTAAGTTTGATTATGTATATATATAATGAGGACTCCTGTATTAAAAACTCCAAGTGAAAATAGTATTCTTTCCATTAGGCAATTATTTTGAAAATGCTATATTCCTTGCCAATGTATTTTATTTCAGTATTGATTATGTTCAAACTATTATGAGAGAAAAGGACTTCGAAATTTTCTTTGCCTTTTGAGATAACTGACGTACTCTATATTTTAATCTTGTATATGGTAGTCGTGCTTTTCCACTGAGAGACTCCAAAGTTAGAGCATTGGTATATCCAAGATTGAAAAGAACGGTGTCTGAGATGCATGCTACCAAATTACACTCGACTGTCTCTAAAGCATCCAATACACATAAAGAAAAAAATGCTGAAGGATCCTGTACAGAACAGAGAACAATCTGAGAGTAATGTAATTGAAGTAAAATTGTTGCATCATATTCTAGTTAGTAGTTGAACCGCTTTTATTTGATATTTTAAAATAGTTCTTTTCTTATAGGAGGATGTAACGGAAAGTTATGCTGGTATTGAGGCAATTAGGGGTGACCTAAATAGGCTTGATTCAATGACAGTAAAAGAACTTAGGGAGATGACAAGGTGAGGTAGTTATGATTTATTTTTACTACTCCCTTCTTATACAGTTTTGATTTATTTTACCTGTTGTTGTATGGTTATCAATTTCAAGGAGTGTGGGTATCTCCACTCGAGGAAGTAAAAAGGATCTGATTTTGGGCTTGAAGTGTTTCTCTTCTGAACCTGGTATGGGTCTATTATTGTTTTGACTCTCAAAGAAAATCTGCTAGATATTAATTTTTATTCCAATAATATAAGATGTATCAGCAAGCAATAGAACACCCATGGCAGTGGAGGCAGAAGATCCTAGGAGAGATGTTTCTGGAAAGAAGGAGAAGAGAAGTAGAAGAAAACAAGGCACTACTGTGTGCACAATACTCAAAGATGAATCTAAAACTATTATGGAAGAAGAAAAGCTTTCTAGCATCATGGAAGAAGTTGTCAGTAAGTTCATTTCTGATGTATGAATTATGAATCATGTTTAATTAGTTTGGTGAAGATAACAGATGGTGCAATGCCATGAATTTCTGGTTGTAGGCAAAAAAAGGGCTTGAGTAGGCAAAAAGGTTTCCTCAATAATACAAGAGGAGAAGACAAATGGTATTCTTGGGGAAGTTCCTGAACCATGGACTGCTCTTGCTCACAAGAAACCTCAGGCAGAATGGATACCATATAACAAAATGAGGCCACCACCATTGACTAGGGATAATAATTTGTGAAGCTATGTATGGAATGTCAATGGGTTGAGGGCTTTACTCAAGCTGGAGAGTTTATCCGCCCTTCAATTAGCATAAAAGGAGGATCTTGATGTAGTTTTTTTGCAAGAGACAAAAATTTAGGTAATTACCTCTTCTATTTTCTTAGGTTTATCTCTGTCTGTATCTTTCTTTTTGCATGTAGAAGTTATAGAGAATCTTGAGCTTTGCTCCTATTATGAGACAAAAGTCTGGTGACTATTTTTTTAATCTCATCATGATCTATCATGAACTCGAGAACAGGAGAAGGATGTAGAAGTGATTAAGGAAAGTCTGATAGAGGGTTATGATAATAGCTTCTGAACATGCAGTGTTTCAAAGCTTGGTTATTCTGGCACTGCTATTATATCACGGGTATGTTGATCCTTTTCCCAGCACAAAGTCAATCTATATGTTTATGGCTTATTCCCTATATAACTGGATTTCACAATTCGTGGTACTTTTATGCAAATAAGCCATTAATTCAAACAAAAATTGGATTTCATAATTCCCTGAATTGATTGTATAAATTATGAAAGGTACCTAGCTTTAACATGTCAGTACATATTTCCAATAGAAAGATAATTTATTAGGCTACCTTGAATAAAATTTTGCAAGTCATGGTGCTGGGTCAGTATTATCAGGTCCCCTCTTGTTTATGGAGTCGTAATCAGCCCAGTAAGATGGTGATAGTCTACCAGGGAATGTTATCAGACATGGTATTTTTATATAAGGTACAAGAATGATATCAGACATGATAATTTATATAAAGTAGATTAGGGTTGTAAAATCATGTAAATGAAAGAAAAAACATATTCAAGGGTGACTATTCTTTCATTTCAATTTCAAAATTACTAAGAAAGGACACATAAAATACTTTAAAATATGCCTAAAAATATAAAATATTATTTCTAAACTTTTAATAATTGATAAAAAAAAGTTATACTAGAAACTTTGATATTCTGATATATCTGAAACCAATTATCCCGTCAATACCATCGATGTTAATATTTGTAGAAGGCATCCAATACCAATTTTGATATGTTTAATTTTGATATGTAATAGTATATTTTGGAGTGTTATGTGTCTGTCGAAATAATATAAAATTTTAGTTCTCAATCCTCGCCATAATTCTTTGACTTTTATCACAATTGTGGAGTTTTAGTACAATGCCAGAAAACTTAACATGGTATCAGGCTAAAGTATACCCATGAATTCATCTCTTAGTTAAAATAGACAATCAAATCTAGAGTTCTGATCCATTCAAGACAGACATGCCATCTGGAGTTTTGATACAGTAATAGGACTTAAATACCTGAAACATTTTGGAAAAATATGTGTATCGTGTCTAATACTTGAGTTGAGACTGATCATATTTTCATGAAGTAGATGGGGTTTCTAGGCAAGTCTATGGACTATCATATAGCTAACCTGGATAAATGGGCGGCTCCAACAAAGGTACTGACCTTCCTTCTTGATCAATAGTTTTCAGAAGAAGCCCATGAGTCAAGATGGAGAAGAACATGAACTGAGGCTTTCCTTTTTGACCTTCTGGTTTCAGATTAGTATTCCGCTGCTTGGGTTTTCGAGCACAGCTCAGCTGGTGCACGAGCCACTCGGCGTCGTATTGGTGCTCTCTCCATGGAACTTCCCCATAGGTATGTATAGTTGACAAGATTTAATATTATGGTACATAACGGAAACTAAACATTATTACATAAAGTTGACAAGCTTGGACAAGCTTCCCTATAGGTATATCAGAACTTCCCTATACTGGTACATATCAGAACTTCCCTATAGGTATGTATAGTTGACTAGCTTCCCCATAGGCATGAATAGACGTACTCTTCTTAGTTATCCATGGAAGAAAGTTCTGTAAAGTATGGTGTTAGAAAGGAAGAAATAACTTATTCCTTGTTATAAGATCATGTAGAGCATGTCCAGGGCCATGTGGTTAGAAAGATATAACACGTGTTTTCGGCATCCTTAGCAAAGGCATAGGAATATAATTCAGGCCTGTGTATCATGTGTCGGTTAAAGACAATAAATAAAAAATGTTATTGTAATGCAATTGACCGAGGATTACAATAGGACACCAAGTTACACATGTTATTGGAAGGGGAGAAATCTGGGAACATTATAGGTCTTCTGAGTGATCTTCCGTTCAAACATTTACACAAACAATACTGAAACTTTTACAAATCTTAAGGTAAATTCAATTCTTGACCACATCATATAAAGTAATCTAGAGATTAATTACCACACTGAAAATGGAATCATGTCTTAAAGCATTTTTACCTTCAATATAGAAGAAAATACATCAAATCTGCAAAATCCAATGATTTGTAAAATTCAGAGGATATCTTCTAGAAGTATAATATTGGGGAAAAAAGAGAGGGCATTACAGTCATAACACTGGAGTTAAATATGTACACGATATTACTCCCAAATATATGGAGAATCCATTATTTTCACAAATAAAACCAACATTCATTTATAGAAAGCATCAATAGTCAGGAGAGTGACTACCCTTACAGAAACAAACTATAACCAGTAATATATCGAGTAGTATCAATTATCAAACCAACACCATTTCCACAAACAACAAGCATATAGCTGCAGCTTCCTGCCCTATGTTAGTACAAAAATAACGTCCGACTACACAAGAAGGATATTAGGTTCAGAAAATCAAGAATAAATACGAGAGAAATTTATTATATATTGTTGCCTATATATTACAAATATAGCTTTATTTGGCTTGAGTCTAATCTGCATTCTAATATGTTCTTATTATTGGACTCAACATCTTAGCCTTGTTATGTATATCTTTAATTTTTACAATGCTTTGAAACTTAACTGCATCAAACTTACATATGAATTATGGTTGTCGGATCTGATATATAACATATATCATTATGTACTTAATTTCCAAGCACCTGGCATAAAACATATATCATTTTTTTTACTTTCCTATTTTATATCCATGATATGATCTGTTCTTCTATATTGTTGTCTAATATATTTTCTGCTTTTATGGTTCTTGAAATAGTCAGAGGAAAAATGGTAGTAGAAGTTACTATGAAGAAAAGTAAAACTTTCTCTGTAGATGCTGCTATCATAGTTGTTCCCCTGGGTGTTTTGAAGAGCAAGACCATAAAGTTAAGCACAAATACTCCAGAAATCGGAATACTCTAAGATACATTAGTAATGAAGCACAGATTCACTGACTATCCCCCTAATACAAATTAATGAGATGCAATAAATATAGCCAACTATTGTTGCCACAAGGGCGATAGATTGTTAAGATGCAACATCCCACTTGCAATTGATATGTACTTCATCCACAAATTACATGTGCATTTAACCAATCGTTTGAGCTTCTTATACTGTCAATAGTCAGTATCGGCCAATACCAATACGATACAGTCTATACCGAAATTGTTTTGTCATGTCAATAGTTTGTAACTTTATTCATGTCCACTTTGTGTAGGATGGTTTTTCTGATGTTTTACTTTAGGTACTTATTTCTTGAGTTTTTTAGTTTGATTCTTTGTACATATTCTAGACGTAGTTCTGAATTTGGTTGGTTGTAATTCATAATAGTTGGTTATCCATCTTGCTTATGGTGTTAGTTCTTAGCATCGTTCTTCTTTTACTTTTGTTTCATTTCTTGTAATCAATTTTTTATTTATTTTGCTTCTAAATATATAATCAACAGTTTGTGCTCTTTGCGGCTGAGAGGCTTCTCCCATGAATGTGACTCAGTATCTCTTTTAATGCTTGGGTAACAAGTCTTCCGCACAACTTAGCTATTCTTCCTTGGCTTTATTTAAGGTCAGCTACATCCCTTAGTTTATGTTTTGTACTGCTTCATAGAGGTTTTTACTTATGTTAACACAGTATATATAATCTTGGATCAGACCAGTTTTATCCTCATTTACTTTATCTATCTTTACTTTCATCTATGCCATACTTCTGTACTTGCAACTTGACTGAGTTACTACTGACTATAATATATCTTGGTGAAACTTATCTACATGAAGAACAAGCTATATTACATATGCCAAAGAATAAATACATTACATGGTACAACTATATGTTTGAGGTGAATCCTTGTCGTAGGAATTGGATTCTTGGTGGCACAGATTTTAAGATGATATTAGAGAAATTAAAGTTCAAATCATGAACGACATATTTTAAATGGGTTGAAAAGTAATAATTCCGTCCGGGGAACATCCAATTATGTGGTGTATATTAACTAGCAGTTAACTGTGGCTAATTTATTCCTATAATTAGTTGAACGTCCAATTATGTAGTGTAGCAGAGCTAGAATTTATTAATTGGAGTTAGAGTTTCCATAAACACTCAGGAGAACAATGAATGGATATTGCAAAACATAGCCCAAAAGCTAATGCATTATGGCCTTCATTCATTCAGAAGCTACAACAATAGCCATATATTTGTTTACTTAAGTTATAGGCCGAAATTATTTCGTATTCATACTAGTATCCGTACTAGATCGGACATAAATACGGAACATACTGAGATTTGAATGATATATTGACACCATTGGAGGATTCGAATCCCTGATCCTAATAATGATTTTGGATAATAATATGAAGTGAAATTGAACTCCCTGTTGTAACTTGGTCAGACAAGTGCAAGTATTATGAGAAAATTAGGGCATGTGCAGACTCATCATCTGCGGTATGTGGCCGTTTGGTTGCCTTCAAATGGAGAATACATGTTGTGCAGTATTATTCAATTCATTTACAACCAACCATCTACACCACGCAACAAAAACATTCACGGTACAATTTCACTCACTAATTTTCGGGAGACGAGGGGTTAGGTTATTGCTTCCATAGTGTGAATACTTAAATTTAGGGCTGATATGTAATTGTTGTCTTACTAATTGGATATTGGTTGGTTATTTCCATCGACTGATTTTTTTTTCTTTCTATTTTTGATTCAGATACTTGGTGGAATGCTTGTTGGTCGTTGCTGTGGAGACTACATGACATTTACAATAACAATTAGAAAGGTGAACACTTTCATCCTTTTGTTAGGCGTGAACTTAGGGTACATTTGTTATTTATAAGCTTTTGTTGATGAAAATTTTATACAAGTCTTGGAACTTGTTTTTATGGAATAGCACTTATATTAGCTAAGAATGTAGTTGGATCACTTAAACTCTTTTAATGAAATGAATTATTCAAAATAATAATGTGTATTACTGTTTACTTCTTGTTCAACAAAAATTATGTACTCTTTGCAGTACGAGGTGATGAAAAATCAATTAGAACAATATTTTGTTGTACAAAAATTGTAAACTTTTTGCAACAAATTCTTTTTATTGGAAATACTCATTTTTCTTGATTTTTTCTAACTTTTGCAATAGTGAGAATAGTATTTGGCATGAAAATTTTGTAGGAAATAAAATTACGAAGGGACAAAAACATTTGTTGCAAATAATATTACATGCAACGAAACCATTGTTGCAATAAAATACTATTTGCAACTAATTATTTGTTGCAAATAAAACTGTTTACAACAAAACTGTTCGTTGTAGAAGAGCACTATTTGCAACAAAAACTATTATGTTGCTAAGTTTGCAATGAACAATAAAATCGTAGCTAAAGATCTTTTGGTACGCACTTATGGTGACGAATGGACAACAAAATTTTCTCTGTCGCAAATACTTTTTTGTTACAAATTAATCATCTTTTGCAACGATTGTTTTGCTGCAAAAAGTAGAAATTCTAGTAGTGGAAAATGAATACATACATCCCTACACTTTGAACTACACATATTCAGGTTTATAAATTATAAAGAATCACATCCTTCCTACAAATTCATATGCAGTGGGCTGCCTAAGAAAAGACTAGTAGGTTTCATGTTTCTTTCTGCTCATGAAATCTTATGGAGAGATATTTGGTAAAGTTTTAATACAGAAAAAGGGGTATTTTCTTGACGTATGTCTAAAACCATCAAGCTAACCCCTCTTCTTAACAGTTTTCAACGACCGTCAACAAATAAACCGTCAAGAAAGCCATTTTTCTTGTAGTGTTATGACACATGAAAGGATAGGATAGAGAATTGCCTGGGCCTTATGCTGCCATGGCCTTGTGTGGAGCATTTAGGAACAATAGAAATTTAAAAAATGTGGTTCTTCCATTTAAGAATGCAAAATATGAATCTAAAGGGTTTGGACCGGTGTTTTATAAATAGCCTCATTGTTTTCAATGATGCGAGGCTCATTTACCTAGGCACATATGAAGTGCAGGGGGAACGGGCCTCACGTCTACTATTGAGGTGCACTAGAAGCACATGAGACTCGTTCTCCTAGCTTTTCTTTCTTTCTTTTTGTACTATTTCCTATAACAAATGTGTTTAGTATTATATAATGATTCAACTAATTTTTCTATTGTAATTACTAGGTTTTCTAACATGACTTATGATGATTCAAATCAATCATGAAAAGATATATATACATCTCTTAGAAACTCTTTCCAGTTCTCAAACACATATTAGGAGGTTAACCTCGCACTACTCTCCTCAGAATGAACCTTGTGAACTCCTTTTGCTAAGGATGAGGGTGTCACCAGAACGTGGTTTGGTTTATTATTTTGAGTCTTTTGTGGGCAGTGAGACTGAATTATACATGTCTATTAATGGTCCAATTTCTTGAATATAGTATATTGGTTCATCTTCTTTTTTTTCCATGATAATCTTTTATTGTCCAATACCTTGATTTTAACTTAAACTTGTTTTAATGTTGCATGCAGGTGTTGCCAGTGGTCGCTAGTGTTGTTCAAATCTCCATCATTTTGTTGGATAAAAAACTTGTTGAATTATGTCCAATTTTGTAAACATATATATTTATGGTCGAGCTAGATTTGATATAGTATTTGTAACTTATGTTATATATACTCTTGATGATGTTTTATAAAGATTTAACTTTTAGGATATGTTATTGGTTGTTTAATTTATATTTACTTTATTGCTTTGGTTAATTTAATGGCTCTCTTGGATGTTGATTGAGGCAATGCATAAAGATATTGCACCATTTATTATGTGTTTTATGTTCAGTTTATGAATTATATTTGTGGTTCAAAATAAAAATTGGCTGCAAAATTGAAATTAGAAAAATATACTGGAACGTTAATAAAGTGTTTCAAATTTAGCCACAAGAATAATATAAAACTGTTACAAATCATATATAGGAATGAATGCAAAATGTTTCAAAATGACATTTAGGAACGTATTAAAGGCGTCCCAAAAAATACTTTAGGAACGTATTTTATGTGTTTCAAAAGTGAACTTTATAAACACTTCATAGACGTCCCAAATAGATTTTAGGAACACATTATTGGTGTTCCAAATTCTAATATAGGAACGCCTTCTATCCGTTCCAAACGACAATTGGAAACACTTTATAAATGTTCCAATAATTGCAACGCCACTTTTAGGAACAATTTTTATATGTTCCTAAAAATAATAGGTACATTAAAACACTGTTCCTAAATGCCTTTTTTGGTGTAGTGTTACATAGGAAATTGCATTATTCATTACCTATCACATTACACCTATTCTCTAGGTTAGATATTATCTATATATATACATATATACATAACATAGAGGGAAAATATGTATGTCAAGAAAATGTGTGTGTGTATATGTGTCAATTACAGGTTTAGGAGTGTGTATGGGTGAGTGAACACGTGAGTATGAGATAAACATGTGTGTGTTAGATAGGAATGTGTGTGACAGGGAAAGATGAGTGTCATGTATATATAGATGTAGAGAACCCCAGATTTAATCATGACAGTTAGAGTGGCAAATCCCAGGTTTTAGTTATGTGTGTGAATCATTCCATGGGGTTCTTGTATAGGCCTGTGTGTGTCTGTTCAAGAGAACCTTAGTGATAGTGAATACATGTGTGTGTGTGTCTAAATGTGTGACAGGAAAATAGGAGGAAACAGCCCAGATTTGTGTGTGTGTGTATCTGTTATATGTAAGTTATGGTGTTCCTGTGTACAGAAATGTGTTTGGCATGTTAATGGGTGTGTCTGTACAGGAAGTAGGTAGGTGTGTGTGTGTGAATCATTCAAGTGGCAGGAAAGTGTGTAGGGCTATATATGATACAATATGTTAGGAAAAATCAGAGTAATGTAGGTGACACATGAGTGTGTAACATGATGAACTCAGTGTCTCAGGAAAACGTGGCAAGGACAGTTTGTGCATTGGTAAAACAAGAACAGTTGACAGGAATGAAAACGAACTTAGGAAATCCACCCCAACCATGAGCCTAACATGATCACAACTTTCAAGCAAACTGAACTAAACATGGTAGTTAAAACATCAACAATCAGTTTAGGAATTCAACCTAAATCTCAGGTTTAAAACCAAACAGTTAACAACAACCTTCTTCATTCGAAATCCGTATCAATCAATTCTTCCCAAATGATTCCCTATATCCTAAACATGTTATCAACATATGACCATAATTAATTACATTAATTACATGATATAAATAACATTAAAATGTAAATTTAGGGGATGAACAGTGTACCATAAACACTGATACCTTGACAGTATCAGTCCATTTGGGAAATCAAGAATTGGAATCCAATTAATCTTCATATTTACAAATAAGGAGTTGGTAATTAGTGTAGCATATGTGTAGGTGTCCTGATAATCATTTCGTGTCCAAAAACATGACACGAACCGTGTCCAATCACAACACACAAATATAGACACAAACTGGCCACACAATCATCGTGTACGCGTATACGTCATTCATGGACACGACACGACACGAATTAGATCACTTGCCCGTGCCTATAGGTTTGCCTAGGATAGGACTAGGGTTCCACCACCCTGAATCGTGTCTAAACCGTGTCCTCGTGTGACACGAAGGCAGTGTCAGCAGCCCCGTGGCCGTCTGTGCACGACAGTGTCCAATTCGTACGGGCAAGATTTCTCACAATCCACTAATTAAAATCCCCTAAAAATTTATACACTTAATGTCAGTCACCTAGTGATTGTTCACACAAAAATTTGTGTCCAGACGTGTCGTATTGTGTCCGATACAGCCCAAGAGTAGCAGGGGAGCTGTACAGTGTAGAAACACGTGGGTTCGTGTCCTTGTGCGTGTCCGACACACACAAAAATATGCTCAGTCATCCAGAAAACAACTAACAACATCAAAACATAAAATCCTATTCAAAAGCTTCCCAAAAATTCGATCGAAATCCCCTTTAGGGCATTTCATCAAACACTTAGCATAGTGGACTGATACGTGTCCATTTAGGACACGAAATGGACACAATATGCCACAAAATTTTAGGGTTAGCTAGGGGACACCTAGATCTAGGCTAATATGCAAAAATAACAGCAACTATAATAGAGTTTTAGGGAATTACCTATAGGTATCAATCTCCTCAAAAAGCTCTAAAGAGGGGTGTTCTCCTTGCTTCCCAAACTTCACCAAATTGTTCACAAACTGAGAAAAACCTCCACAAACAGTAAGAACACACTAATTAGAACCTATTGCAATTTGTTTGGATTAAAAAGGAATTAAAATGGATTTGATATGAATTTCTAAAGTTGGGGATTTACCTCTTTCTAAACTTGAGATCTATTTCCAAGGGAGGCTAACCCTAAATGAAGGAAACTTTAAATAGGGTGGGATTCCCTAGGTGGCTGGCCATAGTGGGTTAGGGTTTGGGTTTAGTGATGGGCTATGGGCCTTGGGCCAAGTTTCATAAGCTATGGCTGAGTAATTATCTATTGGTCTCAAAACCATAAGTCATGACTTATGACTTAACCTTCTCTATTCTAACTCGAGTCTAAAAGACTAAATCATGGGTTAACTCTAGCTAGACTAGGGTTACTTAACCTAACCAAGGCAGTCACAACTAGGGTTAGCTTCTAAACTAGTCTACCAAAGTCAATGCTAGTCAAAGTCAACCTAGTCAACCATCATCCAAAATAATTCCTAACAATTTCCATAAATTCAAATAAATAATATTAAAGTCAAATAAACCCAAAAATGACAAAAATACACTCAAACTAGAAATGTGGTAGATGAAACACCCTAATCACAAGTCATAATTTTAAATAGTTTGAAAATGATTAAAAATCACCAAAAATCATAATATGAAATAAACATCAATAAATAATAATTATAATTACAAAATTTCAAAATTATTCTCATCTGGAAAACTGGGTGTTACAATCATACCCATCTTATAAAAATTTCATCCTCGAAATTAAGATGATCGCACCCCCTTCTAAGTCAAACATAGTCAAGGGCCAATCACTAGTCAATTTTCTCAACATCCTAGTAGTTGGTCATCAGCTGGTCAACTTCTTAGGATTTTACCTATGCTAGCTACTTAAGTGTTGGCAACCAGAATTTAGCAAAAAGAGAAACTCTATAATAGGCTAGCTCTCAACTTCCCGATCCTATCAAGTCACCCATAACTAAATACCTACAAGCTAAGCACACCAATCCCAAATACCACATATAAATGCTCAAGAACAACAACCCATCACATATATCCTAAGTATATCATCTATATATGTATATGACTGATCAACCAAGGGTTAAAGTAGACTAAACTCATAAGGAACTGAAACAAAAGCTTAGAATTAGGCTAAGGATGAATGGTCTGAAACATCAATATAGGAAAAAGGGAATGATGCCAAGGAGACTGAAATTTTGAGCTAAAGGACAAGACATTTGGGTCCACTTGTATAGTCAGAGTGAAAGGAAACCTACATGGTGACTGAAACATGCCTCTAGATCAACCTGGCCTCTCCTCTATATCAGGCTGAACTAACTATATGCAGGTCTGTGGTCTGAAGAAGTAAACCAGACTGGTGTACAGGGAATGCAATAGGCAGTATACTGCAAACGAATGCAGGCTACGTACCAATCAAAATACATTACATATATATACAAACTATATATATTAATCCTCATTACCTCAACTCTACTCAAAGTCTAATAACACCAACTCCCTAGCACATGCCTATCACTCCAAGAAAAGGTCAGATACTGCAGGGTGTGTTGGGACAGAACAGTGGTCAAGGGAGACACTTATCAACAACCCACATTATATCCCCAATGAATGCAACTGTCCTAAAAGGACTGAACAACCCTGCCCAAAAAGGTTTTGTAGGGCAGGTACTGCAGGTTATAATGAAGGGTATTGTAAGGCTATCAAGTAAGGTAAATGCTAAGAGATGCAGTAGGTCACCATGTACAGGAGTAAGGATGAGTGCAGACCTCTAATATGCACGATACTAACTCTCCAGATATGCAGAATATGGTAAGGGGTTAAGGGTTATATTGGTGAGTCAATAATTAGGGTCTGAACTATGGTCCAGTGAAACCTATGATGTAACATGGTAGGTAATGAATTTTGAGTGCTGTGAACAACTTGTACAAGTCTGAACCAAGGGGACAGGATATCTAGTGAAGGGTCTGCACACTGCCTATAAAGGTTGATCAACATGACTGAACTCCACACAAAGAGAAATTAACTGAAATAGAAAACTGAGCCAAATATAGGCTAAATAACTTGTCAATAATCCTATACAACAATGACCTATAGGTACCAACCAACCCATATCCCATATGCCAATATCATCTGCAACCTATCTATATAAATAGACCTCTCGGTCTTAGGTGAAACTACAAATATACTCAAGGGCAGGCTCTGGTCATGGGTGCCTCACTGGAAAATGGTAAGGTAAAATAATAATAATCATAAAGGCTGCAAGGCATACTGACATCCTATACGTAACTGGTTGATACTATAAATAACATGGGAATCACCTACACTGGGTTACTATTCTAATACCAATGCTAACTATCATCCCCAGGGTACAGGCACTCTACAAGTCATCATATCATTATACTATGAAAGAACCACGTATGAATAAGCTCTACAAAACAAAATATCCCTACTCCTAAGTTATTTATAACAATAGAAGGGTATAATGTTTAAAACCTTCTCAAGATATAATCTGTTAATCATATGCGTCTGTCCAAAATCATGTTGTCCAGAGTTTTCATCATGCTAGTGAGCAAGGCTACGATAATCACAGAGTCCTTGACTAAGGTACGTATCTCTAGGTTCATGGTATTTAAAACTTTCGTATTGCCGCATGCGATGGCGAAAACCTTAAATTTCCACACCCGAGAAATACGTCCAAAATCTGACTATATGTCCTCACTATGCCAGCTAACATGACTATCGAAGATTCTAGATCCCATGATTTAGGTGACCTAGCCCATATGATTTTTTTTGAAGAAAAACAAACATAACAAACAATAACATGACAAAATTAATCAATCAGCAAAGAACAGATGGAATCGGATTTTAAGGTAGTTATAAAAGACAATTGCAAAAATGGAATCGAGAAGAACAGAACTTGCATCAAGATCTCCAATGATCTGTGCATCCTCGACTGTCCTGACGATAGCTCGCCCTGCTGGTTTCCCCTGGTCTGCTGCTGATGCTGCATGAACCGCAGCTGCTGAGAGAAATCAGAAATGATGGGAAAAAGTCTCTGTACAGACAGAGGTGCACCTCCAATATAGCAGAAACGCCAACCTGAGTCGGCACAACAGGAGCTGCGGTCTCGAGGCCCTGATGAACAGGACGAGAGGTGGCCAGCCTCTCGATAGTATTCCTCGAACCGGAGCGATGAGATCGTGTCTCCATAACCATCATGAAGACAGATCAAAACAAGAAGTAATTTCTGAGAATGAAGCAAAAATTCAAAGGAGGACAGTTTATATTCAATGGAAGTCAATAAGCAACAATTTAGATAAAGGAATCTGATTAAGAGTTTTTCCTAATATAATTGAGCACCTTCAAAATATCCTAATCCTACTACAGGCTGTAGTGATACTCTAGTTCGAATACCACTACATAAACTCGACCTGCATGGGCTTCCACTAAAAATCGTGTCACGACCCGCACCCACTGTGAGGGTACGAGAACGTAACAACGCCCAGCCTACGCCGCAGTGTCGGCGGTAGAACACTGTCCTAGGTCACAACATCTAACAATATGATGCTAAGCAGTTTATACTCTCCGAATGGGGGTGACATAGCAGAATGTAAACTCAATCACAACTAAAGAAGAAGAAGCACGATATGATATAGAACTCAATGAAAAACAGATAATAAGAAGAGTCTAAGTGTCTAGGATAACATCTCAGCAAACATCCAGAAGTACAAGTCTCAACTACAGAGTATGGAAGAATATATACAATCCAGATCTCAAAGGCAGAATAAAGCCTAACTAAACTAGTCTAGGAAGTAGGGTAATGTCATCAGCTAGAGCTGGGTCCTCCTGAGAGTCCAGCTCACAAGTGTCGTCTAGGGCTGCCCCGTAGAAGGTATCCACACAGGCCTCCTCCTCGTCCTCTGTAATATTTTCAACAAGTCCAGTCAGGACAGGAGCGAGCACAATACATCTCAACAGATCATAGCAGGTTAGAAAATATAAACATGTAGTAGAGTAAGATACATGAAACTGAAAGGAAGTACAAGATGTAAAAGAAGAGAACTGTATGTAAATAGCTACTGTATATAGAGAACTAATAGTGGCTAGTGATGTAGAGTACAGGATAGCACATGTGAACAGGACAGATTAGTACATGATCTACACTAAGGTGTTTTACATGATCTACACTACTATGGAATTTGTTCACATGACTATTTGCACTCCCCCGTTTTCCCCCAATCAATACACAAGGATCTAAGCAGGTTATGTTATTATAAATGATATCACATGAAGGCCCATGAAAGGGTGCACATGATAGTATACATGAGGGCTCCGTGAATATGAGAGTACATGATTCACAAGAGTGTACATGTATGGTGAAAGCACAGGAGTACATGATGAAAGTGAAACGCACATGACACAATGTACCCGATGCTCCCGAGGGGATAACATCGCATGAAGAGATCCATATAGTACTAATCCGTGATAATATCGTGACAGCATCATATAAAGTAATCTAAAGCAGGAATATAATTCTAACAAGTTATGAAATGATCAGAGAATGTACTCGCCTGTATCCTGAATGTCGAAGAGAATATACTGTTCGAGGAGTGGTCTCTGACTCCTATTTAGAGCAACACAAGTCAAGATGTATACATGGGATGATAAACGTAATCTACAATGCATCTGCATGCTGTCTAGGTCAAACTAGGCTAAAGTCGACACTTGGTCAACTCCAGTCAACTATACTAGTCAAACTAGGTCAAGTCCTAGCCCAAACAAATCTAAGAAGTCTCACTAGGCCTAACCAAGCCTAGTCTAGCAATCACACACCAATCACAAGGCTATACAAGCCAAACACAAGCCATCACATTTAATATTATACATAAGAGAAAGGAAGCTAGCATGTAAAGCTATGTGTGTGTGTGAACATGGAGGTGTACATGAAAGAGAAATCAACACTAGTTATGAGTTTACACTACACATGTCACAAAGCTAACCCATCTTCATTACACATGTATTTATACTTAACATGCAAGGCAACAATATGCATCCATATACATATAGAGAGTTAGAGAGAGCTATGTAAATAGGCAATTGCCATATTTATTTCACATCACATAAACACATGCACATATCACATTGGGCTATACATATATCACATTCGCATTACATAGGAAATTGCATTATACATTACCTATCACATTACACCTATTCTCTAGGTTAGATATCTATATATACATATATACATAACATAGAGAAAAAATATGTATGTCAAGAAAATGTGTGTATGTATATGTGTCAATTATAGGTTTAGGAGTGTCTATGGGTGAGTGAACATGTGAGTATGAGATAAACATGTGTGTGTTAGATAGGAATGTGTGTGACAGGGAAAGATGAGTGTCATGTATATATAGATGTAGATAACCCCAGATTTAATCATGACAGTTAGAGTGGCAAATCCCAGGTTTTAGTTATGTGTGTGAATCATTCCATGGGGTTCTTGTATAGGCATGTGTGTTCAAGAAAACCTTGGTGACAGTGAATACATGTGTGTGTGTGTCTAAATGTGTGACATGAAAATAGGAGAAAACAGCCCAGATTTTTGTGTGTGTGTATCTGCTATATGTAAGTTATGGTGTTCATGTGTACAGAAATGTGTTTGGCATGTTCATGTGTGTGTCTGTACAGGAAGTAAGTAGGTGTGTGTGTGTGAATCATTTAAGTGGCAGGAAAGTGTGTAGGGCAATATGTGATACAATATGTTAGGAAAAATCAGTGTAATGTAGGTGACACATGAGTGTGTAACATGATGAACTCAGTGTCTCAGGAAAATATGGCAAGGACAGTTTGTGCATTGGTAAAACAAGAACAGTTGACAGGAATAAAAATGAACTCAGGAAATCCGCCCCAACCATGTGCCTAACATGATCACAACTTTCATGCAAACTGAACTAAACATGGTAGTTAAAACATCAACAATCAGTTTAGGAATTCAACCTAAATCTCAGGTTTAAAACCAAACAGTTAACAACAACCTTCTTCATTCGAAATCCATATCAATCAATTCTTTCCAAATGATTCCCTACATCCTAAACATGTTATCAACATATGACCATAATTAATTACATTAATTACATGATATAAATAACATTGAAATGTAAATTTAGGGGAAGAATAGTGTACCATAAACACTGATACCTTGACAGTATCAGTCCATTTGGGAAATCAAGAATTGGAATCCAATTAATCATCATATTTACAAATAAGGAGTTGGTAATTAGTATAGCATATGTGTAGGTCTCCTGAGAGTCATTTTGTGTCCAAAAACATGACACGAACCGTGTCTGATCACAACACACAAATACCGACACAAATTGTGCACAAAATCATCGTACATGCGTGGACGTCATTCGTGGACACAACACGACACGAATTAGATCATGTGTCCATGCCTATAGGTTCGCCTAGGATAGGACTAGGGTTCCACCACCCTGAATCGTGTCTAAACCGTGTCTTCGTGTGACACGAAGGCAGTGTCAGCAGCCCCGTGGCCGTCTGTGCACGATAGTGTCCAATCAGTGCGGGCAAGATTTTTTACAATCCAGAAATTAAAATCCCCTAAAAATTTATACACTTAATGTCATTCACCTAGTGATTGTTCACACAAAATTTCGTGTCCAGACGTGTCGTATTGTGTCCGATACAGCCCCCGAGTAGCAGGGGAGCTGTACATTGCAGAAACACGTGGGTACATGTCCTTGTGCGTGTCCAACACACACACAAATATGCTCAGTCATCCAGAAAACAACTAACAACATCAAAACCTAAAATCCTATTGAAAAGCTTCCTAAAAATTGGGTCAAAATCCCCTTTGGGGCATTTCATCAAACACTTAGCATAGTGGACTGATACGTGTCCATTTAGGACACGAAATGGACACAATATGCCACAAAATTCTAGGGTTAGCTAGGGGACACCTAGATCTAGGCTAATATGCAAAAATAACAGCAACTATGATAGAGTTTTAGGGAATTACCTATAGGTATCAATCTCCTCAAAAAGCTCTAAAGAGGGGTATTCTCCTTGCTTCCCAAACTTCACCAAATTGTTCACAAACTGAGAAAAACATCCACAAACAGCAAGAACACACTAATTAGAACCTATTGTAATTTGTTTGGATTAAAAAGGAATTAAAATGGATTTGATATGAATTTCTAAAGTTGGAGATTTATCTCTTTCTAAACTTGAGATCTATTTCCAAGGGAGGCTAACCCTAAATGAAGGAGGCACTAAATAGGGTAGGATTCCCTAGGTGGCTGGCCATAGTGGGTTAGGGTTTGTGTTTAGTGATGGGCTATAGGCCTTGGAAAAAGTTTCACAAGCTATAACTAAGTGATTATCTATTGGTCTCAAAACCATAAGTCATGACTTATGACTTAACCTTGTCTATTCTAACTCGAGTCTAAAAGACTAAATCATGGGTTAACTCTAGTTAGACTAGGGTTACTTAACCTAACCAAGGCAGTCACAACTAGGGTTAGCTTCTAGACTAGTCTACCAAAGTCAATGCTAGTCAAAGTCAACCTAGTCAACCATCATCCAAAATAATTCCTAAAAATTTCCATAAATTCAAATAAATAATATTAAATCAAATAAACCCAAAAATGACAAAAATACCCTCAAACTAGAAATGTGGTAGATGAAACACCCTAATCACATGTCATGATTTTAAATAGTTTAAAAATAATTAAAAATCACCAAAAATCATAATATCAAATAAACATCAATAAATAATAATTATAATTACAAAATTTCAAAATTACCCTCATCTAGAAAACTGGGTGTTACATGGGTCTCGCGGTCAATGCGGACTCAAACTCAGCTGCACCAAACCCGGGTGATAATCCTTCTGAAATATCGGCTCCCACCGCTGCAGACGAGGCCAGGGAGGCAAGAAGAGAGGTTCAGGAGCTCCGGGCCATGTTTCACGCTCGAGAAATCTCCCAGGACCTCAAAATACGACAACCGTATCCTGCTGCATGGAGAGATTTTCCCTTCCCACCAAGATATAAGCCATTCAACATCAATCCCTATGATGGCAAGACCTGTGCAAGCCGGTACGTCACTTACTTCGAGGTCACAACCGACCATCTGCCCCATGACGATGCCATCCTTAGACGATTGTTCATCGGGGCATTGGAAGGGGTCGCCTTCGACTGGTACCGCAACTTGTCGGACAACTGTATCCACTCCTTCACCGGCTTCAAATGTATGTTCCTGGAGAGGTTCTATGAAGTAGGACAAGACGTGACGATGTCCACCCTCATGGACATTGTTCAAGGAGAAATTGAGCTGACAAGGAACTATATTGAGCGGTTTTGCCAAACCGCGATGAAGTTGCCTTCCGGTAACCCTGATTCCTCTTTAATTAAAATTTGCCAAAAGAGACTGCTCTCCACAATCAGCCTCTGGATGGGCGAAAGTCAGTTTAAGGACTGGAATACGTTTATCATCAGCGCCACTAGCGCAGAAGACAAGTTGAAGAAAGTTTGCCAACTGGGACTGCACATCTCGGAGGGAGAGGACAAGGGTAAACGCCCTAATGCCAACAACAACAACGGCGGTAATTCCTTCAACAACCGAGACAATAAGGGTAAGCAGGCTATGGTAGCCGACACAGCCTAGAAGCCTGAACCAAATCCGGCTAAAAAGTAGTGGCCTCAGATGACCTACTCCTTCGAGGACAGCCATGTCAAGCCCACATTGGACATGCTCATACAAGGGGGCAGAGTTCAGCTCCCCCAACCAAGACGAGAACCTCGGCCGGTAGAAACGGAGAGCCCTAAGTACTGTCACTACCATCGCTACGTCCACCATGCTACGCAAGACTGCTTCCAACTGAAACGATACATCCAGCATCTCATCGATTTTAAGGCCCTGGCCATTGATTTCGAAGAGGTGACCGTGGCAGCCAACATGGTGTTAGTACAGTTCGGTAGCTTCCCTCCGACAAAGACTCAAGACGGCGTAGTGCCCATCCCTCGGGCAACAATGGAGGTTGCAAATCTTCTACCTCCCCGAAACCAGGCTGCTGGTCTAGTGTCCCTTACCACATCACGAGGGGAGGTCATGTGGGTCCATCCAGACCTGGTACTTGAAGTGACTCAGTCCGCACCACCCTCCACCAGCAAGAAGAAGAGTGGGAAAGTCAAATTCTGCCACACATTCTCGGCAGAGGTCAAAGAAGCTACAGCCGTTGTCACCCGGTCGGGTGCATAATCCCAACCTACACCGGGTAACTCGGCTGAAGATTATCAGCCGGCTACTGCTGATGCTCCAGGACCTTCTCAGCCTCCGACGACCGACAAGCCTAGGCCGAAGAAGACTCACTTTGACAAACTACTCCGAAAAGAGGTACCTCATGGGATGGAGAGACCCTACAACTTTGACATCTTGGCACAATTGGCCAACACACCGGCCAAATTATTGCTATACGAGCTCCTGAGACTCTCCAAAGATGTTCGCGTCGCACTGAGTGAGGCACTCCAGAATGTCGACGCATATCTAGCTCAGTCCAATCTCACTGGGGAGAGCTCGCCTGCAGATCTCCAGGACAGCGCTTGCACAGGTACAATGCCCAACATTGTCTTCACTCTGCAGGATATGCTTATCAAGACCAACCTGCACGATCGCCCTCTGTATTATACTGGATACATTGGCGACATCAAGGTGGATCGGATGCATATTGATCCCGGTTCTTCCATAAGCATAATCCCGAAGAGCCTGCTGCACCATCTACGCATTCCAATGCATCGTCTGACGCCAACAAGCACTGCCATCAGCGGTTTTAATTCAGGCATAAGCTATCCGATCGAGAAGATTCGCCTGAAGTGCCAAATCGACGACCTTCAGTCAGAAGTGACATGTTATGTCATAGATGCGGTCACTTCCTATAATATTCTCCTGGGGCGTCCTTGGATACACGATTACATGATCGTGCCTTCCATACTGCACCAGTGCTTCAAGTACATCGACAAGCACGGCTTCGTGAGGACAGAATTTGCTGACATCGATCCCTTTAAAGGGGTCGAATCCTACTACTCAGACTCATGCTTGTACGAAAAGTCGAAAAGGCACCTTGTCGAAAGAGATACTCAAGCTTCAAACTGAGACGGCAACTGGATCGAAAGAACCTCTAACGATCTACCTCCAAGCCCGTAAACCTGGCAAAAACTGTACCCCTTACAGCCACTCTACGTAAGGATACAATTAGCCTCTCTGCACAGGAGGGGAAGATGATAATCGGACTACCAAGGTCTGGCCAAGCGCCAAGACCTACGACAAAGCCACTGAAAATTAGGCTGCCTAGAGCTAGCCAGCAACAAACCGAGGAGCTCAATCCCTCTGTCAAGCCGATGACGATTCGTCTTTCCAGAATGAATCGGCAACCGAGCGCTAAGCCGGGGACGGCTAGCCAGCCAACAACTCCCCGCCCAGCACCGAGCACCAAACTGGGGGTCGTTAGTACGCTAACGACTCCATGTTCTGCTCCACCAGTGGAGACCCTGATGATTAAGCTACCCAAGTCATCCTTCCAGTCTTCATTGACACAGGGGGTGGCCGAAGAAGAGTCAGAGCTGGCCAAGTATGTGGCTGCTCACACTGATGTTCCATTCATAAATGATGTAATTCCACTGAAAAAGATACCTTACTTCATCAATAAAGGGCTATCTTTGAACTACCTCAAGCTTAATAAGCTTTGTATGCTATGGAACATGGTATAGGTACCCACCTACACACACAAGTGACAAATGTCTACACCGCAAACCAACTTACTCTTGTGGTAGACGCATGCTTCATAGTCGAGGGAGAGGATCGTCCAATCATCTTCGGCCGAAACAATGATCTACAGCCCTTCAGGATAGAAGAAGTTGATCTCGAACCCGACACTGGAAGATTGCTCCTTTATCTGTATAGCTCCCATTCCAAATACCTCATACAAAAATAGGGGTATGATCTGGAGACTATGCCAGGCTTAAACTACGGTACTGGTCGACGGTTACCTTTGCAGTTGCCAGTCCCGGCTGAGAAACCACGAGATTATTACAATAAGACCAGATATGGGCTAGGTTATGTTACACCTGCAACAACTCCTGAAAGCTCAGATGAGGAATGTGACTGGCATTCACATTCAACCGGATCACCAACTTCTGATTCGGATGTTAGCATTGGAGAAGTATTCAGGCAAGCTTTGTCTGTCAATATGGCGCTGATGCCTACGAAGAAGATGAAGATGTACCCGAACTTTTCGAGTTAGAACCTTGGGTCCAGCAACTAGACGTACAATGGAAGAAACGCTTCGAACTTCGTGAACCTTCCACCGAAGATGAGGTTATGCAAGTTGACCCCGGCGATGAGTCCTCTCCAAAGCCAATCTTCGTCAGCAAAGGTCTGAACGACGAAGAGCGGGAATCGCTACTGCAACTCATCAAAGAATATATTGACGTGTTCGCCTTTAGTTGTGTAGACATGACAGGGCTAAATCCTGAGGTTGTACTCCACAAGCTCAACATTCGTTCTGACGCAAAGCCGATCAAGCAATAGCAAAGATGTTTCCGCCTGGACATCATGAATTCTATCGAAGCTAAGGTCAATAAACTGATAGCCAGCGACTTCATTCGGGAGGAGCAACATCCAGACTGGATTGCCAACATAGTGCCAGTCCTCAAGAAGAATGGAAAGATTCGAATTTGCATCGACTTCCGAAATCTAAACGAAGCTTGTCCTAAAGATGAATTTCCTCTTCCCATCACGGACATCATGATCGACAACACATGTGGCTTTGAGCGCATGCCATTCATGGATGGCTTCTCAGGATACAACTAAATCAAGATGTTTCCTGACGACGAGAAGCATACATCATTTCGAACACCGATTGGCGTATACTGTTACACCGTCATGCCCGTCTTAAAAAATGCTGGCACCACATATCAAAGATCCATGAGTGTCATCTTCAGATATCACCTACGTAAGACCGTGGAGTGTTATGTTGATGACATCGCTGTCAAAAGCTATTTTAAGGGAGACCATCTGCAGGATCTGCGGACGATATTCGACCTGATGCGGGCACACAACTTGAAGATGAATCCCATAAAATCCTTCTTGGGCGTATCCAGCGGGAAGTTCTTGGGTTTTATCGTTACCTCCCAGGGTATCCATATCGATCCTGAGAAGACAAAGGCGGAGATGGGTCCCCCGAGAAATCTCCGTTAACTCCGAGGCCTTCAAAGGAGGCTAGCTTACATCAGGAGGTTCATCTCTAACCTCTCCGGGCGATGTCAACCATTCACCTACCTCATGAAGAAGGGCGTTTCATTCGTATGGGATGAAGAATGCCAGCACGTCTTCGACAGCATCAAAGAATATCTGTCGAACCCTCCAGTCCTGGTGGCCTCGGTTGCTGGAAAACCATTCCTGTTATATGTGCGAGCAATGAAGCATTCTCTTGGTGCTTTACTAGCACAAAACAATGATGTAGGCCATGAGCAAGCTATATATTTCCTCAACCGAATGATGATGGGGCCTGAGCAGCGATACACTGCCATGGAGAAGGAGTGCCATGCTCTGGTGTTCGCTATTCAGAAGATGCGACACTACGTCACGGGATAAACCATCCATGTCGTATCAAGAGTTAATCCCCTCAGGGTCCTCATGACCAAGCCAGGTGCACTCAGCTCTCGCCTCGCTACCTGGGCGATATTATTGTCTCCCTACCATATGATCTTTGTCCCGCAGAAGGCTGTTAAAGGTCAAGCTCTGGCAGACTTTTTAGCAGCTTATCCAGGTTCGGAGTCAACCAGAATAGACGAAGAGATTCCAGATGAGGTCGCCATTTCAAATGTGGCCTCTTATGATGCCGTATGGCGAATATTCTTCAACGGTGCTTCCAGAATTGGGCCCAAGGACAACATCGTCGTTGGAGTCGGAGTGGTGCTGATTTCTCCCTCCGTGCTGGTGATCAATCGGGCTTACTCCCTCACAGAGCCCTGTTCAAACAACGTGGCCGAGTACAACGCTTTGGTCATTGGCCTCCGACTTGTAAAGGAGCTGGGGGTAGAGCATCTTGAAGCATACGGGATTCGCAGTTAATCGTCAATCAGATACATATCCTCTCAGAAGCTTCGGAGTTTAGTTTTCTGCGTCTTAAGATACATATCCTCTCAGAAGCTCAACTCATAAAGTCTTTCCGTTCAAGAGCATCCATCCTTCGCATCGAAGATTGAAGCAGCTACCGGCGCTCCTTGCATAAGATGGCGTCCTCCTGCTTAGAGTCTTTGTGTCTGTACAAGTCTAGGTATATCTGTAAACACCTAAGGACGGATGACAAGTAAAAGAACAAGTCAAAAATCAAATACCTACAGAGCGGCATACCGGCGGCATGCTTCGGCATACCGGCGGTATACCGTTTTTAGCATCCAAAAAGTTGCTGTGACAAATTATCGGCATACCGGCGGCTTGCTTCGGCATACCGGTGGTATACTGATTTTGTGTCCAGAAAGTTGCTGTGACAAATTGTCGGCATACAGACGGCATGCTCCGACATACCGACGGTATACCATTTTTAGCGACCCAAAAGTTGTTGTGACAAATTGTCGGCATACCGACGGGATGCTCCGGCATACCGACGGTATACCGTTTTTAGCAACCCAAAACTTGCTGTGACAAATTGTCGGCATACCGGCGGCATGCTCCGGCATACCGGCGGTATACCGAGTTTCAAATATTTGGTTTTTGAAATGCTCTGAATAGCATTAATGGCCGCATTTAATGCTCTCAAACGGTCATTAATATGACCGTTACTATTTGGACGGTATACCGACGGTATGTCGCTGCATACCGACGGCATGCCGGTCTGCCTGTATCCAGAGCATTAAATGCCACCAACTCTTGGTTTCTCTATAAAAGAAAGCTCTCTCTCTCTTGAGGCTTTTATTAACTCTAGCCATAAATTTTCCAACAACCAAGAGCTCCACCATTAATACTCTTCCAAGCTTTTAATTGTCATCCTCTCCCAAAGTGATAGAGTATTTATGATTTGTAAATTTCGATCTTCACGTGTTAGAAGATCAACAAGTTTCTCTTCTCATTTATTTGAAGTTGGCGAGCCTTCATAAGAAAACTCATGTGTTGAAGTTGGCGAGTCTTCGGATCCAAACTCGTGTTGAAGTTGGCAAGTTCTTCGGATCCAAACTCGTATGTACTATTTGACTAAATAGTGGATTTAAGCCGGAGAGAGTTCCGGGATTGGATTGCCTCAAGCGAGGATACCAGGATACATCTTTGTGTTTGATCTTCTCTCTCTTTACTTTTATTTGTCATATATTACTTCTGCTGTACTAGTTTATTTTATTTTCCTATTCACCCCCCCTCTAGGGTTCTACAATTGGTATCAGAGCTTTGTTCTCTTGATTTGGATTTACACCCTTTGAGTGATCCATGGCCTCTAACCCTAGTATCAACACCTTCCACAATGAAGGACACTCCACAAATAGGCCTCCCCTATTTGATGGAACCAACTATAACTACTGGAAGATTAGGATGAGCATTTATCTAAAGTCCATAGATTTCAATTTATGGGATTGCGTGATAAATGGTCTTCCTACTCCTTCCAGAGCTATTGAGGATATTGCTTCTGACACCCTTCGGGACACACTTACTGAAAACACCAAGAAGCTTGCGAGTCGAGATGCCAAGGCAATGAATGCTCTTTACTGTGCTCTCGACAGTAGTGAATTCAACAGAATCTCTACTTGCAAGACTTCCAATGAGATTTGGAAGTTACTTGAAGTCACACACGAGGAAACTTCACAAGTGAAGGAATCCAAGATTAGTAGACTCACGCAAGAATATGAGTCCTTTAAAATGAAGCATGATGAATCTATTACTTGCATGTTTACTCGTTTTGGTGACATTATTAACCCTCTCTCTTCTCTTGGAAAGGAATATCCTGCTCATAAAAAGATAAGAAAAATTCTTAGAGGATTGACGAAAGCTTGGAATCCTAAAGCTACCATAATTATTGAGGGGAACGATCTAACAGTCATGAACCTTGAGACCCTCATAGGTAAGCTAATGACTCACGAGCTCGATATGAAGGATCAAGAGGAATCCTCCATACAAGAGAAGGAGAAGGAGAAGACCAAAGAGAAGGAGAAGACTCTTGCTCTCAAAGCAACAAAGTCCTACTCCAAGGATAGCTCCGACGACAATGAGTCGGACGACGATGAAGAAATAGCTCTCACAGCTAAGCACTTTCGAAAGTTCCTAAAATTCAACAAGGCCAACCGTTTCAGAAGGGACAATGAAGAAGATCTGGCGTGCTATCAATGCAGAAGACCCGGACACATCAAGAGGGATTGTCCGATGATAAGAAAAGACTCAAGCAAGTACGAGAAGCCTAGCAAGGGAAGCTCGTCCTCCAAAAAGTTCGCCAACACAAGCATTTGGTGTGAAAGTGACGCAAGCGACTCCGACAATGACAAGGAGTTCAAACACAATGCCAACGTCTGTCTCATGGCAACCGATGAGGTACTTGATGATCTCTCCTTAAACACTCTTACCTATAATGATTTGGAGAATGCCATTCTTGAATTGCATGAAGAACACAAAGGCGTTCGGAATAAATGCAAGAAATCTCTTAAGGAGGTTGAGGCTCTTCAACTTGAAGTAGAGAGACTCTCAAGCATCATTATTGATGTGAAGGGAAAATCTCCTGCTTCTGACACGGATGAAATAGAGTCTTTGCGACTCAAATTTCAAGAATCTCTTGACACCATCAAGAAAAAGGATGATGAGATTCAATCCATGAGAAGCTCTTATGAATTTGCTATGCACAAAGTTCAATATGCTAATAGAAGAGAATATGACACTTCTATTAAGTATATTGATCTTCTTATTCAGTGTAAGAAATTTGGTAATAAGGACACTACTCACATGCATGCTCCTAGACATCTCCACACTCATCACAATGCTAGGCATACTTCTTATATGAACACTACATACAAATCCTTTCCTAACACAAGGAAATGACCATTTGTTAAGAAAAACACTTCGCACCATGCTTTTTATTATCATCATCACAATACTAATGCTAGAGCTCCTCACACTTGAGTTTCACATATGCATGATTCTCACATATCTTTTTCTAAATCCTCTATGATTTGCAATTACTGTGGCTTGCATGGACATACGATCAATTATTGTCATACAAGAAAACTTGTTGACAAGAAAGTTTTTATGTGGGTTCCTAAGACTAACACTCAAGGACCCATAAGATCATGGGTACCAAAATGTTCATCTTTAACTTATGTTGTAGGTGAAGAGTCCTTCTCATGCTAGAAGCAAGTGGATTCTCGATAGAGGTTGTTCACGGCACATGACCGGGGATGCTTCATTATTTACAACGCTATCGATGAAGAAAGAAGGACACGTTTTTTTTGGTAACAATCTCAAAGGTCACATTATAGGAAATGGTAATATAGGTTCCCCTCCTTATCCTTGTATTAAGAATGTGTGTCTTGTTACTAATCTTAAACACAATCTTCTTAGTATTAGTCATCTTACCGATAATGGTTATGATATCAAGTTTGTTAAGCTCAAATGCTTCATTACCGATAGTTCTAATGGATCTATTGTTTATGAAGAAATTAGAGAAAACAATATCTATGTTTTATATCTTGTTGAAGATACTAACAATGACAGGTGCTTAGTTGCTAAAAATGATGAGAGTTAGCTTTGGCACATGAGGCTTGGACACGCCAACATGGATACCATCTCTCGTCTTGCTACCAAGAAGCTCGTAAGAGGACTCCCAAGTATCCCATTCAAAAAGGATATGGTGTGTGAAGAATGCGAGAAGAGTAAACTTACTAAGTCATCCTTCAAATCAATCAACTCTGTGAGTACTTCTAGACCCCTTCAACTTATCCATATGGATCTTTTTGGGCCTAGTAGAGTTGCTAGCCTTGGAGGCAAGCTTTATGATTTTGTTTTAGTTGATGATTTTTCAAGATTTACTTGGGTTATTTTTCTTGCTTGCAAAAGTGATACTTTTCGTGAATTTGTTGCCCTTTGTAAACGTGTTCAAAATGAGAAAGGTTTTTCTATTAACAAAATTAGAAGTGATCATGGAGAAGAATTTGATAATGCCGATTTCAAAAGGTTTTGTGAAAAGAATGGTTTTGGACATGATTTTGCTTGTCCACGAACTCCTCAACAAAATGGTGTTGTGGAGAGAAAGAATAGAACCCTTGGCGATATGGCCCGGGTTATGTTAAACCAATATAAGCTCCCCCAATATTTTTGGGCGGAAGTCGTTAATACGGTATATCATGTTATTAATAGGGTCTTGATTAGACCTATTTCTAAGAAGACTCATTATGAGCTTTGGTTTGACAAAATTTCCTCTATTGAATATTTCAAAGTTTTTGGTTGCAATTATTTTATTTTGAATACCAAGGACAACCTAGGCAAGTTAGAATAAAAAGCCTATGAAGGAATATTCCTTGGATACTCTACTCATAGTAAAGGTTTTCGTGTTTTTAACAAAAGAAGTCTTGTTGTTGAAGAGTCAATCAATGTCTCTTTTAATGAACTCAACTCTTCTACATTCTCCTCTTCCGAGGATATTGATGACATCTCGTTTGGGTTGGAGAACTCCTCTATTGAGGATCGTCCTTCTTCATCTAACAATGAAGTTGTGACCCTATCAAAAGAGTCTCCTCCTCTCGAGCCTCCTCAAAAGGATCTCCCAAAAGAATGGAGATTTGTCACCAATCATCCTAAGGAGCTTATCATTGGGGATCCTTCCTCCAGTGTTAGCACAAGATCCGCCACTCGTGATCTTTGTGCAAATGTGGCTTTTATCTCTCAAATAGAGCCTAAAAATGTCAATGATGCTTTACTTGATGAGTTTTGTATGATAGCTATGCAAGAGAAGCTAAATCAATTTGAGCGAAGCAAGGTTTGGGAACTTGTCCCAAAACCAAGCAATCATCCCATTATTGGAACAAAATGGGTATTTCGTAACAAACTTAATGAAGATGGGTTAGTGACTCGTAACAAAGCCCGATTGGTTGCTCAAGGCTATAACCAAGAGGAAGGCATTGACTACGACGAAACCTATGCTCCGGTTGCATGTCTTGAATCCATTCATATGCTTTGTGCTTTTGCTTGTTTTAATGACTTTAAGCTATTTCAAATGGATGTTAAGAGTGCTTTTCTAAATGGTATTATTAAAGAGGAAGTTTATGTTAAACAACCTTCCGGCTTTGAAGATTTTCAATTTCCTAATCATGTGTTCAAACTCCACAAAGCCCTTTATGGTCTCAAACAAGCTCCCCGTGCTTGGTATGAGCGCCTTAGCTCTTTTCTTGTTTCTCACAATTTTTCAAAGTGGAAAGTTGACACAACACTTTTTATTAAATCCCATAATGGCACTCTCTTATTGGTTCAAATTTATGTCGATGATATTATTTTTGGTTCTACTAACAACACACTTTGTGTAGAATTTGCTAAAGTTATGCAGGAAGAGTTTGAAATGAGTATGATGGGTGAACTTTCCTTCTTTTTGGGTTTACAAATCAAACAAGCACCCAAAGGAACCTTCATAAATCAAGCAAAATAAACAAAGGACCTCCTCAAGCGCTTCGACCTCGACTCACCAAATCAATGAGGACTCCTATGGCCACAACGACAAAGCTTGACAATGATGAAGATGGCACATCGGTCGACATTCGTAAGTATAGAGGTATGATCGGTAGCTTACCTCATTTAACTGCTAGCCGTCCTGATATCATGTTTAGTGTTTGCTTGTGTGCACGATATCAAGCCACTCCAAAGGAATCACACTTGTGTGCCGTTAAGCGCATTTTTCGTTATCTCAAAGGCACCATTAACATGGGTCTTTGGTATCCGAAATCCTCATCCTTTGAGCTTCACGGCTTTTCGGATGCAGATTTTGCCGGATGCAAGATTGACCGAAAAAGCACTAGTGGCACATGTCAATTCATCGGGAAGTCTTTGGTATCGTGGTTTAGTAAGAAGCAAAATTCTGTTGCTTTTTCAACCACTGAGGCAGAGTATATTGCGGCTGGTTGTTGTTGTGCACAAATTCTTTGGATGTCACAAACACTTTTAGATTATGGCATTTCTCATTCTTGTACCCCTATTAAATGTGATAACACTAGCTCAATCAATCTCATGAAAAACCCGATTTGTCACTCACACACGAAGCACATTGAAATTAGACACCATTTTCTTCGTGACCATCAACAAAAGGGAGATATTCGTCTTGAATTTATTGATACTACCTATCAATTAGCCGATATTTTCACCAAACCGCTCCCGGAAGATCGCTTCACCTTCCTTTGCCATGAATTAGGCATTTTATCTTTTGATCCATAATCCCTTTCGGCCGGCACACCGATGGTATACAGCGGTATACCGGCGGCATACCGTTTTTCGATTCAGAATTAGGTTCTGTTTCGAAACTCGGCATACCGTCGATACACGTCGGCATACCGCCGGTATGCCGGATGGAGGCGGACAGGATTTCAAATCTGCTACTGGGCCCACCTTTATTCCTTCTCCCTTTATTCTCTCACCCTCATTAAATTCCCTCACATCAATCTCTTCACTATTAATTACTCCCTCATCTTTCAACTTCTTAACCTCCCATCCTATTTATTATCCATCTCTTTATATCCCCCTTTTTCCTTCTCTTTTTACTCCACCTTCTTTATTTCCAACCACCAACCTTTCACATCCCCTCTTTACTCCCTCTACATCTGTTCCCAAACCACCCTTCAAATTCAAATTTATCCTTTCATCTCCCTACTCTATTAAAACCCTTTCTTTTCTATCTCTTCTACCTACTACTCTATCATCCTCTCCAAAACCCTAAAACCTTCTTCCATGGCAAATTCGAAGCGTCCCCGCTCCTCCTCCTCCTCCTTCTTCAACCCCTTCATCCCGGTGGCGCAACCTCACGGGTATGACCAACGGATCTTTTCCAACTCTTTGGCGGTCGAGCTTTGGTTCCAGCACTTCGCTAATCACAATGTCTTCAAGGGACGAGCGATAAATTGGAATATCTTTCCCGGTCACGTCTCCTTGTTTGACGAGGCCGGACTCTCCTCTCTCCTTCGGCGTCAAATACCCGTCTACCCCGCTGCTGTCCGACTTTTCTATTGCAACTTGGTCGGGGACGACGATCACCCCGCCATTCAGTCCATGGTCAATGACCGTCACTTCCGTCTCACTTCTCGAGACATCGGGCACATCCTCGGCATCCCGGACAAAGGGGAAGCCTTGCCATCCTTGGCTGCTCTTCACTCCTCGGCGGCGTCACCCTTCGACGAGTTCTGCCGTATCATCTGTAAGGGCCCCAACCCTCCTGCCATCCCGGCCCTCTCTGCACAGCTGGAGCCGTTTTACTACGAGCTCCATAGGATTGTGTGTCATACACTCCTTCCTAAGGACGGGAACTACGACGCTACTACCGGTGATGCCCTCGTCTGCATGTATTATCTTTATGCCCGGAAGCCCTTCTCCTTCCCGAAGACTCTCCTTCTTCTTTTCCGGCGTGTCATGCCCGCCGGAAAGCAGAACCTCTACTACGGCTCCCTCATCACTCTCCTTTTGGAAGCCCGGCAAGTTGATCTCTCTCTCTGCTCCTCGGATGGCGTCCCCTCCTATCTTGCTGTCTCCCGTTCCCTTAGTGGCGCTTCTACTTCGCGTGCTTCGTCTTTCCGAGAGCCACCGGCTACCACTCCTGCTGCTCCCGCATCTACTCCTCCTGTCTCCGGCCGATACATGCCGCTCACTCAGCAGCACTTCGACATGCGCATGGCCCAGGCAGAGGAACAGATGATGGCTCATACTCGTGGCCTTGGGAATCTGATTCAAGCTCGCTTTCATGATCAAGCTTATTTTATCCAGCGTACCATCCAAGTCCGGGACATGTATCTGGATCTCAATCTTCAAGATCCAATATAGCAAGGTTCGCGCTTCTCCGATCCCAATGCCTATGGGTTCATGTACCGAGACGACATTGATCCCTATGGTGCCTTTCAACAAGCTCAGGATGGTGGGGACGACCCGGCGGACGATTAGGGCTGGCTACCCTTTGGGTGATGGTCTAGAATAATGTGTGGTTTAGTTATGTGTGTTTGTTTGTTTGTTTGTTTTTATTTCTATCTTTTTGCGATCCTTCGGGGACCTTTGTGTGGTTGATCCTAGTACTTTGCAGTCCTTCGGGGACTTGGGTTATGTTTATCTCTTGATATCAGACTCTCGTGGGGAGAGTCATTTTATTGGTCTTTTGTAGTAATGAACATCTTGCATGTATTAAGCTATCACTTTCATATATAAATACATGCTGTTTATTCTATACTCTTATTCTCATTATTGCAATTTTTGATTACAATATTTGTTTTCCCATCTTTGACTAAGTGACAAAGGGGGAGAAAACGTATTGAGGGAGAGTTGTCTTCCTACGGGGGAGTTACTCCCTGAAGATGCTATCTCTCTATTTTGTCAATTATCAAAATGGAGAAGATTGTTGGCACATTTTATTTTGATTATTAACAGCATCTTCGGAGTTTGGTTTTCTGCGTCTTCAGATACATATCCTCTCAGAAGCTCAACTCATAAAGTCTTTCCATTCAAGAGCATCCATCTTTCTCATCGAAGATTGAAGCAGCTACCGGTGCTCCTTGCATAAGATGGCGTCCTCCTGCTTAGACTCTTCGTGTCTATACAAGTCTAGGTATATCTGTAAACACCTAAGGACGGATGACAAGTAAAAGAACAAGTCAAAAATCAAATACCTACAGAGCGGCATACCGGCGGCATGCTTCGGCATACCGGCGGTATACCGTTTTTAGCATCCAGAAAGTTGCTGTGACAAATTGTCAGCATACCGGCGGCATGCTTCGGCATACCGGCGGTATACTAATTTTTGTGTCCAGAAAGTTGCTGTGACAAATTGTCGGCATACCGACGGCATGCTCCGGCATACCGACGGTATACCGTTTTTAGCGACCCAAAAGTTGCTGTGACAAATTGTCGGCATACCGACGGCATGCTCCGGCATACCGGCGGTATACCGTTTTTAGCAACCCAAAACTTGCTGTGACAAATTGTCGGCATACCGGCAGCATGCTCCGGCATACCGGCGGTATACCGAGTTTCAAATATTTGGTTTTTGAAATGCTCTGACTAGCATTAATGGCCGTATTTAATGCTCTCAAACGGTCATTAATATGACCGTTACTATTTGGACGGTATACCGACGGTATGCCGCTGCATACCGACGGCATGCCGGTCTGCCTGTATCCAGAGCATTAAATGCCACCAACTCTTGGTTTCTCTATAAAAGAAAGCTCTCTCTCTCTCTCTTGAGGCTTTCATTAACTCTAGCCATAAATTTTCCAACAACCAAGAGCTCCACCATTAATACTCTTCCAAGCTTTTAATTGTCATCCTCTCCCAAAGTGATAGAGTATTTAAGAGTTGTAAATTTCGATCTTCACGTGTTAGAAGATCAACAAGTTTCTCTTCTCATTTGTTTGAAGTTGGCGATCCTTCATAAGAAAACTCGTGTGTTGAAGTTGGCGAGTCTTCGGATCCAAACTCGTGTTGAAGTTGGCGAGTTCTTCGGATCCAAACTCGTGTGTACTATTTGACTAAATAGTAGATTTAAGCCGGAGAGAGTTCCGGGACTGGATTGCCTCAAGCGAGGATACCAGGATACATCTTTGTGTTTGATCTTCTCTCTCTTTACTTTTATTTGTCATATATTGCTTCTGCTGCACTAGTTTATTTTATTTCCCTATTCACCCCCCCTCTAGGGTTCTACAGATCAATTGGGCTTACTCCCTCACAGAGCCCTGTTCAAACAACGTGGCCGAGTACAACGCTTTGGTCATTGGCCTCCGACTTGTAAAGGAGCTGGGGGTAGAGCATCTTGAAGCATACGGTGATTCGCAGTTAATCGTCAATCAGATCCGGGGTTCATACGAAGTTCGCCATGAAGATATGATCCCCTATCACCAAATAGCGATCAACATCATTTCGTTATTTGAAGGGTTCTTCATAGAACATGTTCCCAGACTCCAAAATATCAAAGCCGATGCCTTAGCAGGTCTTGTCGCTTCCTTAGCGGTTCCGAATCATGCTCATCACTTGGTGGACGCGATAGGCCATGAATTGGTCTGTCCCAAGAATAACGTTCAATTTGTAGCGAGTTATTCCGCTCAGACGGTCGACGAAGCACCAGACTGGAGACAGCCATTCGTAGACTTCGTTGTCTATGGCATCTTGCCCGAGAATCCAAAGGAAGCCACTTCTATCAGAAGACGTTCTCTCAGATTCTTCTAGGATACAGAGACGAAAATGCTGTATCGGCGATCATACGATGGATTACTGCTTCGGTGTCTGTCAAATACAGAAGCCAAAGAAGATGTAGGCGAAGCTCACGACTGTGTCTGCGGGGCCTATCAGCCTGGCCCGAAATTGCAAGACCGCCATCGCCGAATGGGCTACACGATAGTTGCAGATGCGATAGACTATGCAAGAAAGTACAAAGCCTGTCAAGTCCACGCAGATTTCATCCACCAGCCATCCGAGTTTCTACATCCGATGGTGGCATCCTGACCATTCGAAGCATGGGGAATAGACATCATTTGTCCGATCACTCCGCCTTCGTCCCGAGGACATCGCTTCATACTCGCAATCACAGATTACTTCTCCAAATAGGCGAAAGCAGTTCCGCTTGCAGAAGTGAAGACATCAAACGTGATCAGCTTCCTTAAGCATCACATCATCTATCGCTCTCGAAGGATCATCCACGACAACGGTCCGCAGTTCGCAAGCCACGCCTTCTATCGATTTTACGACAAACATCGGATCCAGAATGTTGCCTCAACACCGTACAATCCGGCGGCAAATGGGTTGGCAGAAGCGTTCAACAAAACTATAATCAAGCTGCTCAAGAAGTTTATGTCTTCCAACAAATGCGATTGTAATAAAAAGCTTAGTGAATGCTTATGGGCGTACCGTACTACAGTTCGGACGGCCATCGGGAACACACCATTCTCTATGGTGTATGGAAGCGAGGCAGTTCTCCCTCTGGAGACCCAAATCCCCTCGTTCTGCGTCGCCCTCACCTATCGATTGACGACGGATGATAATTACCATCGCCGACTACAATAGTTGGAGGCTTTAGATGAGAAGCGCCTGCTAGCTCAACAACGAATTGAGCTGTATCAAGCACGCATCTCGGGAGCTTTAAACAAGAAGGTTAAACTCAAAACATTCCAAATGGGCAATCTTGTTCTGGCAATTCGAAGGCCGATGGTTATGACTCACAAAACCGCCGACAAATTCCAACCAAAGTGGGAAGGCCCATTCATCATCGAGGCTGTATTCTCCAATGGTGCTTACCGTCTCACAAAACAAAACGGAGATTTGCTCATGTTGCCCGTCAACGGCAATTTCCTGAAGAAGTATTATGTCTAAACGTCATCCCCAAATCTACCGGACTGTTAAGTTATGTGCCCTTAGGTACCGCTGAACTTACACTCTGGTCATCCCAAATGAATCTATATCGCATCTTCTGGGTAGTAAGTCATGTATGATCATACCTCTGAACTTCCTTCCCAAAAGAGCATCTTCCTCATGATCTAATGCTAGCACTTTCAGTGCATAAATAGGGTAACAGATCCACAAATTTCCCGAAACAACCACGTCGATGTCACCTCTGAGTTGTTTCGCTTCTGCCAAAAAACAAATCACCCCCTCACGTAGAACTTCCACGTCCATATTACCTCTGAGTTGTTCTATGTACCCTTCATGGAGTCCACTCCTTCCACGTCCTCATTACCTCTGAGTAGGAAGGCTCCATTGAAGAAACCCTCATATTTACCACGTCCTCATTATCTCTGAGTAATTATGTTGGTTTTCTCTCGACCTATTATCCGTACCCAAGACCGGAGTACGCCAAGGATAATAGGCCCATAAATGTCCTCTGTTGACCACAAATGTCCTCTGCTGACCACAAATGTTGTACTAAGTTTTCTAGTACATACGCCTCATTTCTCTTCATGCCCCGGGAGCCAAGCTCCTCCATAGCATTCTTTCTCTCGACACCAGGAACTTTCATTGGAATTGTTCTAAGTATCCCTATCAAACTTGTTATCCATACCTAAAACGAAGGTATGCCAGGGGTAATAGGTCCACAAATAGTCCCCCAATAGGGCAAATACCATAACACCACAAACACAACAAGCAATACAAATGAAGGGTAAAATAAAACATACTCTTTTATTTGAAATTCAAAGGTACTACATATTCTGGGACCACGTCCCTCTCAAAAAGGGAAAGAATATAAATAAAGAAAAGGTCGACTATGGTTCGGCGTTACATAATTCTCTGAGACGGTCCCTCAGCAAGGCAGTCGATCGCTCAAACCGCTGCTTGGCCCGACGCTCGACCTCCTGAGTCAGCCGCTCCACATCCTCCAGATGCGAGTGAGCCCGCCAGCCCTCTTCAAGCTTCTCCAGAGCACGCTCCAAGCCAGCAGAAGCTCGAGTGACCTTGTCGGCTTCCTGGACAACCAGCTCCTTATCCGCGCGGGAGGCCTCGAGCTTAGATTCCAAGAAAGTCAGTTTCCTATGAAGTTCGAGGATCTACTCTCTCGTATCAATTACCCCACGGGAGGCGGCCGCTTCCCGAGACATGCAGTCCTCTCCCCTGCGGCTCAACTGATCATACTGCAGAGACAGGCGGTGGAGGTCCCCCATTATAATCGGCTTGGCCGTATCACGAGCAACCCTTACCTTCTCCATGGCAGTTATGAGGAAGGCATGCTCTTGGTCTATTGCTGCAGACAGATCAACTTGCCACAGCACTTGAAACTGGGCCACAAGGTGATCGGCCTCCAGCAATTTGGGTTCCAGGAGCTCAACTATCCCTGCCCCGCCTGGGAGGGTTCTAAGGATTTCAATCTAGCCCCGGGCGCATTGACGGGCCAAGGCAAAAGAGGTCCCCCTCTCCACCGCAGCCTCAATTCCTCGCCTCAGGTGGTGGTAGAAAATATCAACCACATCCTTTGTCGCTTCATCCAGAACTTTCGTAGAAGACGGCGTCAAAGGAAGGGTAGCTGGCAGGGACGAAGAAGATGTACCGGAACTTGCTGCCCCCGCCACAAGGGAAACAAGTTCCGAGTGAAAGGACGCTTGAATAGCGACCAATTCCTCCTCCGCAGCCCGAAGGATCTGGAGACTCGACAGGGAGAAAAGGTCAACCCCCGGAGCCACATGAACAGAGGAGAGGGCGGGGACCATTTCTTTTCACCTCGGCCGTTCCGCCGTATGCTCTCCCGAACTCGATTCAGCGGGAGGCCCCTCAATATAAGTTAGAGGAGGCACACTCTCTTCCACCAGATTCTCTCTGGCCAGCTCTCCCTCGATAGTGTCCGTCATTGGCAGTGAAAGAGCAGGACCTGTATGTCCGGAGTAACTATCAATCAACTTAACTCGAGGGATATGATGATAGAACGAATGAATCTCCTCGCTAGTCAAAATTTGACTTAGCTTACCAGGGAAGAGTTGCTGGGACTAAGGTTCGCTCTCAGCCACCGTATCCTCTTCACCAGCAACATTCGACCCAAAAACAACTGGTTCATCTGCCCCAGCCGCCCCGGAAGGAGATACAACTGGATCAGCATCACCCAGAAGAGGTTCAACAGCCTCGAGGACGAGTTTAGCAGATTCCACATCACCCTGGATTGAGACCTCAACAATGGGTTGAGCCTCAGCCGTCACCGGAAGAACCCCGACAGAAATAATCTTGGCACACATGTCACTAATCAAATTGGTCAAGGCCGGATCGACTTCAGAGTCAGGGGCCGGTTCTCGAAAGTCCGATTCTTCTGACGCTTACAAATAAAAGAAAATGATTAGGTCATAGTTCAAAAGAAGAGCTAAGAAAGAAGATGGTTGTAATTCAATTCACCTCTGAAACGGCGTCATCTTCGCCTCTCTCCTTGATGAGCAGCCTGCGAGGTTTAGACGCAGTCCATTTCATAGAGTAGTTCTGCCGTCGACGGCGGGCTCAGGCCTGCTTCGCTTGCACGAAGGACCAGGAACAACAGGCGACTGATCCGCCACCACCTCATCTGCAGGAGGGAGAGAGTTATCGGGATCATGCTCATCATCCTCTTCGTCTGCGTTGGCAGACTCCGAGTCCGATACAGCAACTGTGTTCTTCCGCTTCTTCCTCGCCTTGGACCCCTGGGGCTTCTCCGCCAAGCCAATACCAAAAATAAAGCTGGTACTTGGGTCAAAGCCAACATGAGGCTTGCTCGCCGCGACATAGTATAGAGATGCCAAATATAAAATCTCTCCGGGTGCCTCAGCATCAGGAGCTGAAAAGCTCGTACGGGTGTGAACCGTGTCATAATAATGCCAGGCCTTGATGTCGTCAAGCACGCTACCTTCAAAACCCAGGCAAGGGCTGGGACTGTCCAAGAGTAGCTGACTATACCCGAACTGTCAGGAGAACCTACTGGGCAAGTAAGGCTCCAAGTAGACAGTGTTGCGGTTGCGGTATACTAGGTGTACAGGACGGATGTTATGCAACCAAAGGAGCATCTTCTCAGGCAAAAGGTGAGGAGGCCCGGTACCATCAATATGTACGCCCCTCACTTCTTCATCGGTAAAACGAGGAACAGACACAAAAAAGTTGTATCCGTCCACTCTCGCCAGCGCCCTCCGACAGGCTGGCATAGTGATGCACTCCCAGGGTTGATGGTGATATTGAAAGATGAAAGCATCATCAGCCGTAACACCATATTCTGCGCCAGGCCTCATCAAAGACCGGTAGTGCATCAACAACCACCCCATCAGATAATGATAGGGCTGTTCAACGCGTTTAAAGTCCTTCACCGTGTCACTAGCGATGACCTTGGACGAGAAGGCACGGAGGCCACGGTGTATGCTGTACACCATGGCTGGAAGAAGAGCTAGTCTGGCCCCAAAGACCAGCTTCATGGCAGGGAGGATAAAGTTACGGCTGATCCTCTCAATAGAACCAGCCCCTCCCGACACCACACAATTCTGCAGCCACTCCATCAGGAACCCTGCCAGGAGTGCCTTCTATGACATCTGCTGACTACCATGATAAAAATAACTGAAGGAGTCAGTTTTACTCCCGAACCTGTCGCCCGTGGCCCTCGATCTTTTGGCACTTAATACCAGGTCCTGTACTTCCTCCTGGGTTTGAGGATTTCGAGGAGAAACCCGGCCTGAGGCGCCTAGTATAAAAAGGTGCATGTGTCACGACCCGATCCCAAATTATTGGGTCGAACCGGATAATGCCCAACCTGTACCGTTGTGAGACGGCGGTAGTAAGCTGTTTCTAATGCAGGTAAACTCAACAACATATATACATTTGTCACAACGCGAATCTATGAATATTTAAAACTTTTATTAAACAATTGAAAGTACCACTGGAAAAGAAAGTACTGAAATAAAATGCTCAATTCAAAGTCTACAAACTTCAACAAAAGAAATCGAAAGGAAAATACAACAACTAGCTAAACGGCTGGCTCGCCAGCCCCGGGATCTGCGTCCTCCAATGGGGACTCTGGTAACACCGCAGGATATAACACCGGATCATAGTAGCTATTGTATAATAGCTCAGCATCCTCAATGTCACCTAAAAATGTGGTCTCCAGTCAGGAGGGAGCAAGTACGAATATGTATCTCATATTTCAAGTAATAATGGAAAAGTGTAGGCTAAACAGTTGAAACAATATTTTCTAGTAATTCTACGATTAAAAACAATGTGATTTGAATGTGTAATCGTCTATGACCGGCTTGGGTTATACAATAGCGTCCTCGCGATGCGATACGGCTTATCCCCGTGTGTAAGAGGGGTAAGCTCGCACAATCTTGCAATATGGGGGTATTGGCCATAAATGTTACACTATTCCCCCAATCCCCACAATCAATATCAATCAATATTTGAACCCTAGGAGAGGGTTCCGTGTAGCAATGTGGTTTAAACATGCAGCTTGACAATTACTAAATAAAATACAAGAAAACATAAACGTAACTTGCCTATGTTAATTGACTGGATCGGATAAGTCAGTACCGAGAAGGATGTCAAGTTCGTCTCCGAGATCCTACAGTTGAGAACCTTGGCTTAGAACCATAATGAAACCATTCTAGGTGTGCTAGTTACAATCTCTAGAAGTAGACCCTAGTCAGGTTTTAAGTTATTAATTAATCTACCAGAAATTGGTCTAACGTCGCGACTACGTGCATTTATCATTTTAATTAAATAAGTCGGTTACTGTTTAATTGGGAAAAATAGCAATTACCGGTTAATTTGGGAAAACTTTGTATTTTTATATCATATGTATAAAACTACATTTTCCTTTAGTGATAAAACATGGACTTCGCTAACTTACCAATATTTTATTCAAGTTAATTTTATCGTGAAAAAACCTTATTAATTTTATACAAAATAATTAATACCTAAATTATAATTACGCATCTAATAACGAAAACCAACTCAGAAAAGAAAGTAAAAACCTAAACTACATAATACAGGGCCACAGCAAAATAAAATAAAAAACTGGGCTTATGCCCTTACAACTTTACATAAATTAATTAAATCCTCTAGGCAAGCTCTGAGTGCCGCGAACTGTCCAAACAGTAGGCCGAAGCCCTATACCAAAAATACTAACAGCAGTACCAGTTCTAAAAATAATTATAAATATAAATATAGTTGTAAAATGCGTCTCAGGCTTGGTCCAAATGTCATGTTGCTGGCTAACGCCTCAACGTACAAGAAATCCTGCAGCGTTTACGTTTCGTCGAGGATCATTCGACCGATACGGTCGTCGCCTAACGGGGATACGAAAACTCACAAAATCTGCCTTTAAAGCCGACAAAACCAATTTTATAAATCTTTTGCAAAGACCGGCTTTGAAAATAGAATTTTATTAATCAATATACTAAATTTAATTAAATACTTTTATTTTGAAAACTTTTCTGAAAATTTCAGCAGCACCTCTTCTGTAACTGGGACAACCCAATCCTGGGAGGATGCCAACCACAACACAATAAAATATCCCAAACCAGGGATCACCAACCCAAAATGAATATCCAACCCAAAAACCATCCACCGTATACTACATAATGTCCCAACAATGAGAAGAAACATAACATTCTAATAAAAAATCCAACTAAAGAATCAAGTGATGAAATAATCCACAGAACATATGAAATAGAACTAATGAAGTAAACATGCGATACTAACTCATAGGAATTAAGTCACAGAACCCTAATAGCTAAACCAAAGAAATACACACACTACAAAATAATGTCCGTCTATGAGAATGAAACACCAGCATATAGCTAATGTCCAAACCCATGAACGCAAGGCACGCTTAGAGAAAGGTCCCACAAATCAACCCAAGAAATAACTATAACCCACAGAAAACAAATCCAGGTAGAACTCGGATGTCACATCCCCTAAAGCAACCATTAACAAAAGCCGATCCCCGTAATGGGGTCGGGACCGCGTCATCATAGACTATTCTAACGGGGAGGGACATGGGGATACGAAATTATACCTCGGGTGCTCGGCTAGAGCTCTCAGATGATAATGAAGAGAAGGAATAAAATCTGCGGTCAGCGAAAGCTCTCGGAACAGCGTCCGAACAGTAGCAACCTCGCGGGTCAGGGAGCGACGTGGCCGCAGGAAGCACGGAAACAGAATAGCAGGTCGGGAACCACGGAACAGCGCTGGACAGCGCTGTTGGAACAACAGGACGCGGCGCGGGAGGCGCGCGGAGATCGGGGCGGTCGTATGGGAACGGGATCGCGGTGCTGGGCGCGCACGGGCTAGGCGATCGGCCTGGGGATGACCGGAGCAGGATCGGAGAACGGATCAACGGGAGACGGCGAGGGCTGTCGCGGGTTACGGGTGCGGCCGGTCGGAATGGCCACGAGACTGGCCGGATCAGGCACGGGCGGCCGTGGGGTCGGGCACCGGAGGGGCTGGCCGATGGTCGGCGTAGGATGCGCCGACGAGAGCTGGCTACAAGGTGTCGGGTGCGGTCGCGCCAGAGGCGGCGCACGGGCGGACGCCAGAGCCGAGCGGTCGGGCGGAGGCTCGGGCTGAGCGGGGTCGGACATGGCAGGACGCGGCCGGGAGGCGGCGCGCGGGCACGATGGGGTCGATCGGAGCTGTTTGGACCGGCGGAAGGTGGCGCCAAAGAGGCCGGGTCGGCGGCGGCCAGAGTTGGAGAGGGGTTCGGGCGGCTGAGTGGGGAAAGGGTTTTGAGAAAATGAAAAATGAAGTGAGAGATGAGTGGTGGTGGAGAGGTTATATGAGGAGAGTGTGAGTTGTGGTGGTGAGAAGTGCTGGTGTGTTTTGATCGTGAGAAAAGGGAGTAGTGGTGGGAGTAGTTGATAAAGGAAAGAGAAAAAAGAAATAAAAGGAGTGGAGAAAACTGAGGAGAAGGAGTAGGAGCAAAGGCTGAGTCGTGAGCTGGGTCGTGGGGCTGGTCCACGTGTGGGGGGAAAAATAGGAAAAAGTCTTTGGAATTTTGTTTTTTATTATTCTTCCTGCCATTAAATAGGATTATATAAAAATCTAAGGCTAAATAATTAGTAAAAAGATTGAAGGATGGGTTCGGGACACGGAAGTCGGATCGGGCTCGGTGTTGGAACCCGGGCACCGATTCGGGACTGGGCCACAATCAAAAATCCAAATAATTAATTTTAGAAATAATATTTTTTTGATCCGACTAATATAATAATAATAATACAACTAATAACAATTAAAGGAACAAGATCCGGCAGTGGGTTTCACAACCTTTCCTCCTTAGAAAAATTTCGTCCTCGAAATTTCAAGGATAAGGGCCGGAGGTGCAATCAAAGTCATTTTGGGCACAAGAAAATCTAGGTACAATTATGATCATAAAATAGGAGAAAATCAAATAAGGTCTCGTGAAACAGAAAAGGTAAGAAAGAAGCGAATGTCTACAGTTTATTGAGAAGGCAGAAAGTAATGGAATCTTTTGAGATAAGGGACTAAAATGTCAAATCAAATTGGAATGGGGTACAAGGGTTTGTGACTCATGAAAGATAAAAAGTTGTATGATGGAAGGATAGCAAGGATGATTTGAATAATATAACTATGATGAGAATGTAATCGAATAAGGTATTTCTATTGAGAAATAAGCGATGATCAAAGGAAATAGAAAGAAGATCGTATTACTATTTCAACGGATCAAAGTTAGGATATGCAAAAAAATAACTTACAAAATAACAATCTTATTAATACCCCAATGCAAAATTCAATTTCTAACTCGCTAAACTAGCTGAACTCTCAGGATCTACAAAAAACTAAAGCAGCTGTCAAGGTATTAAAACTAAACCTATTTGTAATCATAAATCATCTAAATCAAACTTCCATCCGTCGTTGTATGTAACGCATATGCCAAATGTATTTCAAATTTCAAGTATTTCTCTCGATCAATTTTTTTTAGTCATTCTTCCAAAACTGACTACATCAAAGTCACAATCTTCACATATTATAGTAAATCCTTAGAAAGTTGATCCATGACCTATATTTGAGAATTTCTAATTCTTGAAATCAATTGACCAAATTATAATCACTGATCAAATTTTTAATCTTTAATCATGCACATGTCATTCGTTCTCATCCAAACACAATAGCAAAAATATCACAAAATCGCAATCATTTTTATCATAACTAATATGAGTCTCCAATGTGGTAGAAATTGCAAACACAATTGCTTCTTTCCAAAGTTGCATGCCAATAGTCTCATCCCAATTTCTCACTGCTTATTCCTTCTCTAGAACCTATCATTCCATTTCTTGTGATATTTCTTTCCATGGTTATATTCGTCCCTTTTGGGTACAGTAGTCATCTAATCATAAAAGTTAATTTTCGTCAAGTATTCCTTTACTTGATACTCATATTCTCATGTTTATACATTATCCAAATTCATTTCCTCCATGGGAGAATCTTACCAGATCTTAGACTTTCCTCGCTAACTCTACCTACGTCTTTCTCTATCTTCCATACTCTTCTTTAATTATAAAATTCAAAGTCGTCAAATATCTTCATTTGTTTGAATGAGGTTTAAGCACTAGTGAGCACTACTAACGGTTCTAACCCAATAAGCCACAAGTTAAAATATACCACTCTCTCAAGACTAGCTTACCCAAGTTATTCTTCTACCTTTCTACCCTTTTGCTAACTAATATTGATCCCAAGGATGCCCTTAAAAAGGAGATAGGTAACAACCTATGTTTTTCTCGCATATAGCTATACACTATATACATATAGTCATCCATAAGATGTATATCAACTATTTAATATATATAAAGCTATCCACAACTATCTATAGCTTCCAAAATATGAAACAAAATATATGCAACGCACAAAAGTTGAACCACGAAGGAGATTGAGCTAATAGAGATCGATATGATCCTAATAAGTTCTAGGAAGATCAAGTAGAAATTCATAGGAAATCTATTCCTTCAAGCTTGTGATAAGAGATTTATGAAAATAGGGACAACCGGTAGAAATGCAAATCCTCTAATCGGCAAAAATCAGAAAAATTTGATGGTACTAAAATGTTGGAAAACAGTCCTAGAAAATCAAGTGGAATTCCTTATGAATCCTATAGAAATGATTTTCGAAAATTTAAACTTGTCGCTAAGATTCCAAATAATCCAAAATTTAAACGAATCAAGATAATTCTTGTAAAGTTATCAATGGTGATAAGAGACCAAACATGATATATTTATAACAGGGATATAGTCTCAATAGTACCTAGAACCATACATATCCGAAGTCGTTTTGCCTCTAATTCATGCCTCGCCAGAGTGCACCTGACTGTAGTGAAATTTGGCTCCATAACTTGGATAGTAATATGTTTTCGAGTAGTCTATCAACTTTATCCATTTCTTGGCTGAACAACATAGGAGACAAATTTGATGCATTTAGGACGTAGTCTCAACAATATCCAAAAACCTATCAACACCTGAATCACTTCAACTTAGAGTCTATGCCCCGCCAGTGCGCAACTAGCTGCAGTAAACTTGCAGTTTCCATAATTCAGATAAATGACTGTAATGCATATGTGCGAAGTCATATTAGCTCAGTGAATATTGTCTTAACTTTGTCCATGGGAATTTCAAAGGGATAGCTCAACAATTCAAAAAAATTTCCAATGACAAAAGAAAAATTTTAATAATATAATAGAATCAATTCTCTGACCGTTCCTGCTTCATGATACTCGAGTATTGAGTTTTGGAAGCTTTCTAGGCCTTGAACTGATCAAGAAGTTCTTAGAGAGATTAAGGTTTCCAGTTGAGTACAGGAAGTCAACAAATGAAAATATTCTTGGTCTTAGAATAACTTAGGAAATATCAATCAATATTGAAATTATTTTTGGAAAATAATTTCCTTGGAAGATTCGTGAACAAGTTAAGTTGAACCAATTCATTTGGTAATAATTAACCTTGGGGCTTTATGGTTCCAGGAGAATTTGGTTCGGGATTGGTCCCAAGAAAGTCAATTGAAAATAATGTCAAGATAGATGGTTGCATATACTAGTCGTAAAAATACTCTGGATAGATAAAAGTTTACCAAGTTTGCTAAAGGAGAATTTGAAACTCTAAATAGTGAAATAGATCTAGATTCAAAATAAAAGATAGAGAAGTATGATTTGATCAACTAATTGAAAATTTTGAAATAGGTTTGTTGAAGAAGGAGATTAGGAAAAATTTAATCATAATCCATAAATAACAAAAGAGTATGGATGCTAAGGATTGCTGAAGTATGATAAGGTTATGGAGGAAAATAACCTCTGAAAGCCAAGGGACACTAAAAGATATATAAAATCTAGAAACTAAAGTAGATAGTAAAATAGACCACCATACAATCGGCCTATGCTGGATAAGGTTTAGGATGCAAAACATAAGCAAGGTAACCTATAAGACTATAAGCAAGCCAAAATACATAAATAATTTCAGCCCTACATTGTAACATGGTGAATATAGTAGACTCTTTGTTCACCATATAAAGTGTAATCAATGGTAATATGTTATGCTTCGTAGGGTATCATCTAGTGCTAATCAGTAATTCTAGGTATCATCAACTCTTCTAGTCCTGATCTGGTTCGGGCAGCCTCCCGCTACTCAATCTACTACTATGATTCTCTTGTCATGTTTTCTTACGTCATGCATAGAAAACAAGATCTTGCTAAATCCGACTGATAGGCATAGGTCAGATTGTCTTCATAGTCTGGCAAGTTTAGGGGCAAACATAAACAAGATAACCAACCGTTCTTTAAGCAAGCAAAAATAGTTAATTATATATAGATAATTCGGTCCTATGTTGTGACAAATCAATATTCTAGTGTTCTAGTTGTTTCTAGATATGTTTACCCAAGTTGTTGCTTTGACCTGCATGGGCCACCACTAAAAATATGTCACGACCCGATCCCAAATTATTGGGTCGAACCAGATCATTCCCAGCCTGCACCGTTGTGAGACGGCGGCAGTAAGCTGTTTCTAATGCAGGTAAACTCAACAACATATATACATTTGTCACAATACGAATCTACGAATATTTAAAACTTTTATTAAACAATTGAAAGTACAATTGGAAAAGAAAGTACTGAAATAAAATGCTCAATTCAAAGTCTACAAACTTTAACAAAAGAAATCGAAAGGAAAATACAACAACTAGCTAAACGGCTGGCTCGCCAGCCCCGGGATCTGCGTCCTCCGATGGGGACTCTGGTAACACCGCAGGATATAGCACCGGGTCATAGTAGCTATTATATAATAGGTCAGCATCCTCAATGTCACCTAAAAATGTGGTCTCCAGTCAGGAGGGAGCAAGTACGAATATGTATCTCATATTTCAAGTAATAATGGAAAAGTGCAGGCTAAACAGTTGAAACAATATTTTCCAGTAATTCTATGATTAAAATAATGTGATTTGAATGTGTAATCGTCTATGACCGGCTTGGGTTATACAATAGAGTCCTAGCAACGCGATACGGCTTATCCCCGTGTGTAAGAGGGGTAAGCTCGCACAATCTTGCAATATGGGGGTATTGGCCATAAACGTTACACTATTCCACCAATCCCCACAATCAATATCAATCAATATTTGAACCCTAGGAGAGGGTTCCATGTAGCAATGTGGTTTAAACATGCAGCTTGATAATTACTAAATAAAATACAAGAAAACATAAACGTAACTTGCCTCTGTTAATTGACTGGATCGGGTAAGTCAGTACCGAGGAGGATGTCAAGTTCGTCTCCGAGATCCTACAGTTGAGAACCTTGGCTTAGAACCATAATGAAACTATTCTAGGTGTGCTAGTTACAATCTCTAGAAGTAGACCCTAGTCAAGTTTTAAGTTATTAATTAATCTACCAGAAATTGGTCTAACGTCGCGACTACGTGCATTTATCATTTTAATTAAATAAGTCGGTTACTGTTTAATTGGAAAAAATAGCAATTACCGGTTAATTTGACAAAACTTTGTATTTTTATATCATATGTATAAAACTACATTTTCCTTTAGTGATAAAACATGGACTTCGCTAACTTACCAATATTTTATTCAAGTTAATTTTATCGTAAAAAAACCTTATTAATTTTATACAAAATAGTTAATATCTAAATTATAATTACACGTCTAATAACGAAAACCAACTCAGAAAAGAAAGTAAAAACCTAAACTACACAATACAGGGCCACAGCGAAATAAAATAGAAAACTGGGCTTATGCCCTTACAATTTACATAAATTAATTAAATCCTCTAGGCGAGCTCTGAGTGCCGCGAACGGTCCAAACAGTAGGCCGAAGCCCTGCACCAAAAATATTAACAGCAGTACCAGTTCTAAAAATAATTATAAATATAAATATAGTTGTAAAATACATCTCAGACTTGGTCCAAATGTCATGTTGCTGGCTAACGCCTCAACGTACAGGAAACCCTGCAGCGTTTGTGTGCCTGCAGCATTTGCGTTTCGTCGAGGCTCATTCGACCGATACGGTCGTCGCCTAACGGGGATACGAAAACTCACAAAATCCGCCTTTAAAGCCGACAAAATCAATTTTATAAATCCTTTGCAAAGACCGACTTTGAAAATAGAATTTTATTTACCAATATACTAAATTTAATTAAATACTTTTATTTTGAAAACTTTTCCAAAAATTTTGGCAGCACCTCCTCTGTAACTGGGACAACCCAATCCTGGGAGGATGCGAACCACAACACAATAAAATATCCCAAACCAGGGATCACCAACCCAAAATGAATATCCAACCCAAAAACCATCCACCGTATACTACATAATGTCCCAACAATGAGAAGGAACATAACATTCTAATAAAAAATCCAACTAAAGAATCAACTGATGAAATAATCCACAGAACATATGAAATAGAACTAATGAAGTAAACATGCGATACTAACTCATAGGAATTAAGTCACAGAACCCTAATAGCTAAACTAAAGAAATACACACACTACAAAATAATGTCCGTCTATGAGAATGAAACACCAGCATATAGCTAATGTCCAAACCCATGAACGCAAGGCACGCTTAGAGAAAGGTCCCACAAATCAACCCAAGAAATAACTATAATCCACAGAAAATAAATCCAGGTAGAACTCGGACGTCACATCCCCTAAAGCAACCATTAACAAAAGCCGATCCCCGTAACGGGGTCGGGACCGCGTCATCATAGACTATTCTAACGGGGAGGAACACGGGGATACGAAATTATACCTCGAGTGCTTGGTTAGAGCTCTCAGATGATAATGAAGAGAAGGAATAAAATCTACGGTCAGCGGAAGCTCTCGGAACAGCGTCCGAACAGCAGCAACCTCGCGGGTCAGGGAGCGACGGGGCCGCGGGAAGCATGGACCACGAAATAGCAGGTCAGGAACCACGGAACAGCGCTGGACAGCGCTGTTGGAACAACGGGGAGCGGCGCGGGAGGCACGCGAAGACTGGGGCAGTCGCATGGGAACGGGATCGTGGCGCTGGGCATGCGTGGGCTAGGCGGTCGGCCTGGGGGCTGACCGGAGCGGGGTCGGGGCATGGGTCGACGGAAGACGGTGAGGGCTGCCGCAGGTTACGGGTCCGGCCGGTCGGAATGGCCACGAGACTGGCCGGATCTGGCACGGGCGGCCGTGGGGTCGCGGATCTGGCCGATCGGTTGTGGGGTCGGGCGCCGGAGGGGCTGGCCGATGGTCGACACGGGGTGCACCGGCGAGAGCTGGCCACGAGGGGTCGGTTACGGTCGTACCAGAGGCGGCGCACGGGCGGACGCCAGAGCCGAGCGATCGGGCGGAGGCTCGGGTCGAGCGGGGTCGGACATGGCAGGACGCGGCCGGGAGGCGGCACGCGGGTACGGCGGGGTCGGTCGGAGCTGTCTGGACCGGCGGAAGGTTACGTCGAGGAGGCTGGGTCGGCGGCGGCCGGAGTTGGAGAGGGGTTCGGGCGGTTGAGTGAAAAAGGGTTTTGAGAAAAAGAAAAATAAAGTGAGAGATGAGTGGTGGTGGAGAGGTTATATGAGGAGAGTGTGAGTTGTGGTGGTGAGAAGTGCTGGTGTGTTTTGATCGTGAGAAAAGGGAGTAGTGGTGGAAGTGGTTGATAAAAGGAAAGAGAAAAAAGAAATGAAAGGAGTGGAGAAAACTGAGGAGAAGGAGTAGGAGCAAAGGCTGAGTCGTGAGCTGGGTGGTAGGGCTGGTCCACGTGTGGGGGGGAAAAGTAGGAAAAAGTCTTTGGAATATTTTTTTATTATTCTTCCTGCCATTAAATAGGATTATATAAAAATCTAAGGCTAAATAATTAGTAAAAAGATTGAAGCATGGGTTCGGGACACGGAAGTCGGATCGGGCTCGGTGTTGGAACCCGGGCACCAATTCGGGACTGGGCCACAATCAAAAATCCAAATAATTAATTTTAGAAATAATATTTTCCTGATCCGACTAATATAATAATAATAATAATAATACAACTAATAACAATTAAAGGAACAAGATCCGGGAGTGGGTTTCACAGCGTGAGCCATGACCAGGTGTGAGGAAGGTTCCCTTCCGAGCTACCGCCCTTCTTGATGGACGTCTGGTGGCAAGTGTTGTGATGATATAGTAGTTCCCGCTATACGGCAACAAAGCCCGGGAACCGCCGATCCAAGCCCTCGAACTCTTCGTTCGTCGGGGTATACACTTCAAAGACTTCTTTCCCTCCAGGGCAGCTTAGAAACTGCATACATCTCATGGAGGGCGAGTCCCATCTCCCCTTCAGGCATGAAAAAGGTTTCCATTCGCCAGTTGTGCATCTCCAGGAGAGCCATGAACAGCGTCTTATTCATGGGCAGACCGTGACAGGTGCCTCGAATGGCGTGATAGAGGTCGATCTCACGAAGGAGAGTCTCATACTTCCAGAGAATCTACGTGGTCAAATTGGCCCACGAAGGGATGGGGTTTATCCAGTTCAACAGCGCCAATCGACCAACTGGATAGGACCCCTTCCGAGCAAGCTGGTTCAGGAAAGTGTCAGCTTAAGAGAACTTGAAATTGGGACCCTGTACATTCGAGAAGGTCCCCGGGGCCAACCCATTACGTAGCAACTGACCGATACCTTGCCCGCATACACTGACCCCAAGTTTCTGCTATAATGGATGTTACCCACAAACATCCCCGACTGGCTCGGAGTTAAGGAGTCCACCATCTTTCTGTTCATCGACAGCATGTTAAACCACGACAATGGAAAATGGCGCTCCATCTGAGGAATATGGATCGCCATTCTGTCAGAAGTGAAACTCCAGCTCTCGGATATATCCAGAACTTGGGGGTTTTTCACAGTCAAGGCATCCCCGAAGAGGAACTCAGGCTTCAGGAATTCTCCCTCCAATCGCTCCGAGTTCATCATGGCACAGAGAAAATAGAAGGACTGGTTCTTGATAGCATTCAGCCTCTCTACGGGCTCGTCTTTGGGAAGCTGGTTCACCACATACTGGTCTATGTGGTCGAACCGCACAACCACTGCAGATTGGGCTGAACCCACCAAGGGCTCTCCTGCAGGATTGACTGGTAGATTCACTAAAAAAGACAAAGGAAACAAGCTAGAAGATGGTCAGGTAAAACCACTTAGTGTTTTTGGGCTCATGCGGCTCTGATTAGGTGGATCCTTATACGGCACAATTAAAAAAGGAGGCTTATGCGACTTTATTTTTAGGGGCCTCACGCGGCCCAGTTCAAATGAGCTTATGCGGCTCGGTTTAGCGAGTGTTCATACGGCACGGTTTAGAAAAGCTTATACGGATCTGATTTGGTGCAGCCTCATGCGGCTCAGTTCAAATGAGCTTATGCGGTTCTGCTTAGTGCGGCCTCATGCGGCTCAGTTCAAATAAGCTTATGCGGTTCTGCTTAGCGCAGTCTCATGCGGCCCAGTTCAAATGAGCTTATACGGTTCTGCTTAGCGTGGCCTCATGCGGCTCAGTTCAAAGGGAGCTTATGCGCCCTGTTTTGTGGGGGTTCATGCGGCTCAGTTCAGAGGGACTCATGCGACCCTGTTCTGTAGGGCCTCATGCAGTCCAGTGCTTATGCGGCCACGAGACGACTCTCATGTGGCTCGAACATAGGGCATACCCTATGCAGCTCGGACATAAGATGTACATGCTGTACGTACAATACAATAAACTCGAAGACGAAGAAGGCCCACGCATAAAACATGCGACGTGGCTATGATGGTTAGGATTTTGGAATTCATGCAAATTCCTCTCAACATCATTACCAGCAATCACAGGATGAATATCAGGATGGACGGTGGGCGCCGCAGCTGACGAGGAAGCCGCTCTTTTGTCCTTCGCCGCAGAAGAAGCTTTGGAAGTCTTGGGTGCCATTAATGTTCAAAGAAAGAAGAGAAGACGGCAACTTCGGGCAAGAATAATTGAAGAGAAAAGAAAGTATAGAGTCTCTCTCTGCCAAGAGTAATCGTATTTATAGGTAGACAGGGGGGGCTCGTAGACCGATGGACGCTTCGATTCATGTGCTGCCTAGGAGAGGAGACCGACTCTTAGATTTCTATCCCCCGCATGCAAAAGATTACTCGTAATCATTAAGAATAAATCTAAGTATTTAAAGCTGACTCTTGGGATCCTATCCCAAAAGATGGCTTTAAAATAAAACAAATCAAGGGCAATTAATGAGACGCCTACATGACAGACAGAACTGCATGCAGCCAGAGCAGCCCATGCGGTTAGAGAAATCCATACGGCTAGAGAATTCCATGTGGCCAGAGCAGCCCATGCGGTTAGAGAAATCCATGCGGATTGAGAATTCCATACGGCCAGAGCAATTCATGCGGCTAGAAAATCCTATGCGGTCAGAGAAGTCTATGCGGCTACGTAGGCATGCTTCTTATTCAAAGTATTTTAATTTTTACAAAATTGAAAACTTTGAAGGGGGTCTTGTAGAAGCATGAAAAAGAAAAATAATTCATATGCGGCCCAGACTCAACATGCGGCTCAAAAGCTCAAAGAATCTTATGCGGCTCGGAGAGACCCAGAGAGCCGCATGCGGCTCAGGGACTTTTATGCGGCTCAGGATGATCCACATGGCCTCATACGGCTCAAAACAGACCGATGACAGCTGGCCATAATTACTTCATGCAGCTGGCCATTTAATTCTCTAACAGAAAGTGACAGCTCTGATGGCTCTGACATAATGAGGAGACGCGTCAGGCTCCTCAAAAGACAAGAAAATCTCTGAGACAGTCAGCACAGTCCACAAAATCCAAAGAAGCTTTCTATGCGGATCGCCCACCCTTATGCGGCCGCCACCCTAATGCGGCTGCCACCCTCATGCGGCTGCCACCCTCATGCGGCTGCCACTCTCATGCGGCTCGGATTGTGGGGGCCATCCCTATGCAGTTCAGTTGAAGGCCACCCCCCATGCGGCTGCCACTCTCATACGGCTCAGATTGTGGGGGGCCACCCCTATGCGGTTCAGTTGGAGGCCATCCCCCATGCGGCTGCCACTCTCATGCGACTCGAATTATGGGGGCCACCCCTATGCGGTTCAGTTGAAGACCACCCCCCATGCGGCTGCCACTCTCATACGACTCGGATTATGGGGGGCTACCCCTATGCGGTTCAGTTGGAGGCCACCCCCATGCAGCTGCCACTCTCATGCGGCTCGAATTGTGGGGGCCTCCCCTATGCGGTTCAGTTGGAGGCCACCCCCCCATACGGCTGCCACTCTCATGCGGCTCGGAATGTGGGGGCCACCCTTATGCGGTTCAGTTGGGGTTCACTCTTATGCGGCTATCGATGTCATACGGCTGCCACCTTCATATGGCTCGGTAGTAGTGGCCACGCTAATGCGGCTCTGCCAGGATGCCCCATCTATGCGGCTCGTATCGCAATGGTAGTAGGGACACGTGGCAGGAGATCGATTAAGACTTATTCCTCCGCGTTCATACGTCTCTCAGCGTAATGGCGGTTGGAACACGTGGCAAAAGATTGACCAAGACTTATCCCATCAGATTTGATGCTATCAATAAATCATCACAATGCAGATTTGCTGCAATCAACATTAACTGCCCAGATCGATTTCTAACAAACTATGCAGATTTAGTGCAATCAACATTAACTGCCCAGATTTGTTACAATCAATATTAACAGCCCAGATTAATTTCTAACAAACAAGATCAAGGCTAATCTTAACCAAATCCCTACCCGTCCACTTTTCAAGGAGCAATTAATGTACACCCTACTTATCACAAAGCCCTATAAATAGCAAGGTGCCATTCCCTTGCAAAAGGCTGGAGACAGAGAGCAGCGGAGATAGAGAGAAGTACAGAGCAAAGAGCATCCAGCAAGAGCATTTTTTCATCAGAGCCGAAGCGACGTCCGATCGTCTAAGGAGTAAGGCAGAGTTGATAGCACTCTTCCGAGCCTCTACCGTCACCCCCCCAGAAAAATAAAATAATTGTACTTTAGATTGATTTTCCTAGGTTTTGTTCTTAGGCTCTCTTCTGTACAAGCATGTTTGTAGTTGTGAAGTAAAAGTCCAGTCCTCCCATAAAATTGTTCTGTTCTTTTATAATCAATGGCAAAAACATACTACTGATACCTACACACATGGACTGTTATTTTCCTGAGAACACATGTGCAAATGCACTATTTTTCCTGAGGTTTCCCAAAACTGTCATATGCATTGATATACATATTACACAAACCTATGACTTGCTAACACCCTACACTACATTCTTACCCACTCTAGCCTATGTTGTTCACAATCACATATCCACACACACACACACACATGTGTTTTTCCTGAGCTTTAGATTTTGTTAATTTGGTCTTGCATATATGCATTGCCTGCACATAGAGAGCTCGGGTCTGGACATCAAGTTCAGATAAGTGAACTAAGTTCAGACTTGAATTCACTTGTTCACTACACCATTGAATGCTTGAATTCAAGTCTGAACTTATTCAGACTGGAATGTTTTACATGTTATGCACTATGTTATGCACTCATGTATAGATGCTGAATATTTATTTTCTGTTGTAGGCCAAATTTGACTTGGATCCAAATAGTAAAGCCTTTGTGTTAGCATCCATGGCTCGAAGTTGGAGGGAATTCAAAGGTCAACTCACCAAGCATTGGATTTATCCGAATGAGGGCAATCTTGAGCTTCTCAAGCACCCTACACCAAAGTACTCAGGGATCTTGAAACAATCTGTGTGGGAGGAATTCGTCAAAAGCAGACTGTTTGCAAATTTTAAGGTTAACTTGTCAAAATTATTTTTTTATGCATAACAAGGATGACTAGGTCCCTATTATATAAATCTTATTTCTTCTCTACCTTTATGTGTTGTAATCATAAGAAAATGAGCAAGAAGCAAAGTGCACGGAGAGCCAAGGGCAAGTTTCCTCATCGTTTAAGCAGGAAGGGACATACAGGTCTTAAAGAGGAGCTGGTAATGCATATTTGTATATCAGTTAACATGATTTACATGTGGACATATATATTATTATAAATGGTTTTTTCTTTCAAAATAGTAACGACAGTTGGGGGAAAATATATAGATGACAGAAGTTTTTTTTGACAAAAGCACGAGTTAGTAAGGACGGTACATTTACTGACGATAGGACCAAGGACGTAGCTATGAAAGTGGTGAGTATATATCGTCCAGTCTATTAAGAGGAATCATGCTTATCAACATGCTTATATTTCTAAAACCTTGTACTTTTTATAGGAGGAATACATCAAACAAAAGGAAGATGGGAGTTTGCTGACCAAAGGAGCTTCAGATATTCTAACCTTGGCGTTGGGCACTCCCGAGCATTCGGGACGTATCCGGGGTTTGGGATTAGGACCGACACCAACGACCTACTTCAAGCTTCCAAAACGGGGAATTAAAAAACAAAATGAACTACTCAAGTCCCAATTGGAAGAGGAGCGTAAACGGAGACAAGAATTGGAGATCATGCTAAAAGAATTTCAAGCCCAAGGAGCTTCACAAACATCTGAGAAGGTTGCTTCCAATACCAAAGAAAGTGCTAATAGGAACTATATAATGTCTCGTAAGAATGGACACGAGTCTCTTGGAAACAAGAGTCCATCATATGTTTCTAAGGTAATGCTTATTACAATTAGTTCCATTTCGTCTAATAAGCTTTTCTTCTTCTATTTCTGTCTAATATGCTTATTCTAATATGCTTTTTTATCTTCTATCTTCTTTGAAAAGGTGAAACAGAATAAAAAGTTAATCGAGCAAAAATTTATAACATATTCTACATCAAACATTGGCATGGTAAGTACATATATTCAATATATAATCTTTATTCAACAACTTAATTATAACATGTAGTAATTATATCGAGAAATAACTGTTTCTTATTTTGTTTAGGGAACCAAATGTAAGCTAGCAGTGGGCACAAAAGAAAATATTATTGCCGAGGGAATTGTATTTGAAGGGTGTGTACCAAATGAGAAAATTCATAATGTTGAATTAGGAGAACATAATATTAGGGTTTCAATTATGAAAGCCCTTCAACCTATTGTGAGCCTTCCCGTGCCACTTCATGGAGAGATGGAAGTTGTTAAAGATGCAATTGGGTCTTTAGTAGCTTGGCCCAAAGAGTTTATTGTTGGTGGTCTTGAGGTAATATTATTTAATGCTAGTGTCAATATCTTTTATGAAATTGTCTAAAAAAATTCAATATGCAACAAGTAAGTACTAAACCAATTGAATCTGACAATGTTCAACCCTTGAAGGTTGCTGACTGTGGTAGGGAGATAATTGACACTTTCGGAGAGATGGTAGAAACTATTAAGGATACCGACCCTCATCTTAAAATACCATTGGAGAAAGGAATGTTCGGAAGCTTTAATCCATCTTGTTATCTTTCTAAAATCGTTTTGCTGGAGGTATGTAGGATACAATGGCTAGATGTGAATCCTGTTGTTGCCTACATGAGGTAAGAAATATGAAATTTATATTCTGAAATTTTAATTTTGAGATTGACACCATATTTAACTATTCTTTTGGCTTTAGGTTTTTGCTTGATAAATTTCCAAACTCTCGGGAACTTTTGATAATGTTCAACCCTTCTGCTATGTGTAATGCATCTGGGCCCGCAATAAGCAATCTGGTTAGAGAAAGGCTCCAAGAGGCTAAGAAAACCCAAATTTGCTTCATTCCATTCATTTACAAGGAGTAAGAAGTTTTAATCAAGTAGCAAGATTTTTCTTTTCTATTCAATAACTAATGTGCTTTATTCCATTCATGTTCCCTTTAATGTAGGAAGCATTGGATTCTAATTGTTGTTGACCTCTCTACCTTTAATGTTTACTGGTTGGACTCGCTGTATTTTAAACCGAGAGGAGATATTAAGTTGTTTTTCAATACGTGAGTGAAATTATTATTATTATTGTTAATATTTTAATAATGTGTATATTTTGATGTTAGTATATATAATTATTTTCTACTAGTGGCCTCAACACAGCATATATTGGTGGTAAAAGATCAAATAGAAGTCCTACTTGGAAATTACCCAAGGTAATCAAACTAATATATGACTTATTATAATCATGAACATTATATTCTCTTACAAATAATATCTTAATGTAGGTTCCGAAACAACCTGGAGGTTATGAATGCGGATATTTTGTTATGAAATATATGCGGGATCTCATGGAAGACCCCTCTCCTACTATTGAGTCAAAGGTAAGTTGTTCATTAATTTAATTCTTAATTACTTTTCTAAAATTATACAAAGTAATGTAACTATTTTTTGATTTTTTAGCTAAAATAATTGGCTGGAAAATCAACATACACGTAGGAAGAAATAGATGATGTCTGATGCGAATTTATCGAATTCGTTGCCAATCATATGGATACATGAGGGTCAAGGTAATATCCATAACAAGATCCCCTCCCTTTTACCTACTCTCCAATTTGCAGGGCATACCCTAACCTATTGGCCACATCCATATGTGTACCACACACCCTCTCTGACTAACTGATTACTAACATTTATAATGACACTCAACTGACACTAACTCTGATATTAGGTTACTGACCTGAAACTCATGTATTCTAACTGATACTAAAACACTAACTCACCTCACTCTTTACTTTACTCACACGCACACACAATTCCAAAAGCACAGATACATGGAGATATCAACCCCTCATCTGAACTAAAACTGGCACTTAACACTTGGACACTAAACCTCTTAGACACTTGACCGACACTTAACATTCATTCACTCATTTCCATTACTGATACGAGAAACCCTAGTGTCACATGGACACAATACACTCAAGACACTGTCAAGACACTCACTAAACTATGACTGACACTCATTAACTGGCACTGGCTCACTGCTTGCGTAGGCCTATGGCCAAGAGCCTACAGCAGGTCAAGCTGGATCAGGGGGGAATGAGTCCCATGCTGCTGCTAATGTAGCCTACTGCTTTGGCCTGGCCTGCTGCCACTTGCCCTACTTACAGGCAATAGCCTCAGGCCTTAGCCCAACATCTGCTGTATCAGTAGCCTTAGCCAACATCTGCTGCCACTTGCCTACAGCAGGTCAAGCTAGAGGGGGGAATGAGTCCCCTGCTTCTGCTAATGTAGCCTACTGCTTTGGCCTGGCCTGCTGCCACTTGCCCTACCTGCAGGCAATAGCCTCAGGCCTTAGCCAACATCTGCTGCATCAGTGGCCTTAGCCAACATCTGCTGCCACTTGCCTACAACAGGTCAAGCTGGAAGGGGGGATGAGTCCCCTGTTGCTGTAAATGTAGCCTACTGCTTTGGCCTGGCCTGCTGCCACTTGCCCTACCTGCAGGCAATAGCCTCAGGCCTTAGTCAACATCTTTCTGATAGTTACATATATATACACATAGATAAATCTGACAGAAACTCCACACAACAGTTTCCCACAACATATATTGAATTGTGATCTTAATGTGTGTTTTTAATCAGGACTTATACATCATTAAAGATCCAATAGTTACATATATATACATTATTATATCACGTTTATTAAACCTTGTTTTATCTTTTACAGGGTACATGCGTAGTGGACACAGGTCTTCATGTGACTAAGTTGTATGTTATGGTGTAGGATGTTTTCATGTGGATAGTTTTGATGTAAAGTGTACTCTATATTGGATACTCTATATATTTTGAGAAGATGTATATATATGGCCTGAGAAATGTAGAATGATAGCTAAAGTACTCTATTTTGAGATAATGGAATGTACCCTATTTTGAGACAATGAAATGGAGATTAATGTTATATTTCAATGTTTTGTTGTGAATATGGTTCAAAGTAGTTATCTTTGAATTGAATTGAGTAGTGTTTGGAATGTATAACATGCAGTATAGAGCATTATAAATGTGATACAATGACCAATCATAATGCTTTCAAAATGTCCTGACTTCCAACCATATTAACTATTTATAACAGTTTTACATAACTATCCATAACACTTTGAAGATAAAACATAGCAAAAATTCAATCTATTAATGACGTTTTCAGAAGATTTATCTATAACGCTTTGAAAAACATTTATAACACCCGATTTCATAACGCTTGGATTAAAAAAAAAGCGTCATGGTTCTTGATTAATGACAGTTTTTAGCCGTCATTAAAGGGTATTTTTGTTGTAGTGATACCAGACTACTAGTTAGAAGGGCCAAGATTGTTTACTTAAGTTTACTTATGCTGAATTGTGATGGGAAGAATACAATTAATAATAAATGTTGGTTGGCATAATGGATTGCAAATTAAGGTAAGCATAACTCAGTTTGACCTGTAGAGTACAGAAGTTGGGTTGGAAAATGCAATGATGATGATTACCATGAATAAGCATGAGTACTTTGTTTAGCTACTATGGGTTGCTATTGATACAAACAATTATGCTGCAGGAGACACATATTTCTTTTTAACTGAGTTGAGTACTCATTAGTGTTAGACTTAACTTTCAGAAGCAAGCCATAGTAGTATTTGATAAAATGAAATTAAAGGTCGGGTTGTCCCTGGAATGTCATAGGTTGTTGCTGCCTAAATTAGTTATAGTTCTCTTTGAATGCTAAGACCCTTTTCGAGTAAAATGTTGATTTAGTAGCTGTTTATTTACTAACCATAATAAGATTTATTTTCTTAGGAATTTCTAACTTTCTAAATTAGTTAACTAATATGTTATTGGGAATCGATTTTTTTTTAAATAAAGCTATGGTGTCTTCTTGCCAAACTATTAGGAGTGTACTAAGTAGTAGAATAGTTGGTTAGCAAGGTAGTAAATTAGTTTATGCCCTTGTTTAGAGCCTAACCAACTTGTATCAAAATAGGATGACATAATAATTTTTTGCCTACTTCTGACTACCTTGAGCAAGGCACGTACATTCTATGGTCTTGTGTATTTACATTCATGTCTTGTACTTTTCATCTTGGACACGATATTACACGATATGGTCTTGTACTCTTGATTCATGTTCCATGTACTTTACTTTTGTCTGGGGAGGGAAAATACTACAGATATGTGACCAAACCCAAATAAATTCATGTTAATAGCTTAGGCCTCGTACTGTGCATGCGGGACCAAAGTCGTACCATTATTCATGTGTCCTGTACCTTGTGCTATCCAAGCCGGTCACACATTCTGGATGTATTTCGATATATTGCACATGTCAGGTTCCTTGTACACTTCATGTTCAGGCTTCATTTCATGTTTCCTGTATTTTCTGTATTTACTTTTCAGCATTCATGTTCTTATTTCTTGTACTTTATATTTCATGTTCTTCTGTACTCATTTTCATATCATGATGTTCTTGTTCATTACCTAGGACAGTACTTTGCTATGCTCCTGACTGGATATGTTGTAGGTGTACTTGTAGGATATTGTTCTACCTTATGGGCCAGAGCCCGAGATCTCAGCTGAGCAGGATTGAGACATGACTTAGCTAGAGGCTTCAGGTTTAGACTGTTTAGCTTTACTCCTAGATATTGTTTTTTAGAGTTCATAGCGTATTTTATTCCTGTTGACTCTGGTACCTTTACGTTATATGGACTTGTGGATTACGGTGATCTTTTTGGGATCGTTTATAGGTGTTGTGATTTGTACTTATTCATATTAATTTGTTAGTTTCCCTAGCTTGGTATAGCTTACTACGTTGAGTCTTCCAACGTAGACTGGACGTGTCCGATTATTCGGGAGAGCATCGTGACATGTTTTTAGTGGTGGCCCATGCAGGTCTATATATCCTAATGGTACCTAGGTATTAGTGTACTATTGGGGGACTTAATTAAACTAGGGAAACTTGATCAAAGCATAGGAAATCAGGTACATCGGGTATATTGATATTCTATAAACACTTATTGTTTTTAGGTTTAGAATTATAGCTCGCCTTCACGAAAATTATTGAAAATATTTTTATTTTTGATTTAAATGGTGATTTTTAGATTTTTATAAATAATTATTTAGTTAATTATTACGGTAGATGATTTTAGTCATGGTTAGGAATTGGAGTACATGGTGACTAGAAATCGTGGCACGGATAATGCAGTGACATGCCTTGACTAGTATATTGGCCATACCAGGGAAGGCTGAGCCACAGTGATACCCTAACTAGGAAAACTAGACTAAGTTGTGACATGACCCTACAAATAATCTAATTATTTGATTATTATTGATTAGTGATTTGTGGAAGACCCGGTTGTACCAATTTAGTCCGGAATGGACCCAAGCCAAGCACAAGCCTTTGTAGTGATGTAGTGCATCCAAAGACAGACCATGTAGGAATATTTTATATGTGTACAAATATTTCTTAATTAAATTAGGACTTCACATATATTTCCTAGATATTTGATTATTTGTACAAATTGATATTATTATTATTAAATAGTGTTTTATAATAATTATATGATTTTCTGAGCCAGATAAAGAGTATACTGGTTAGGTTCACCAAAACAACTTATGGTTTATATTTTTGTTGATTTTAGGATTATAATTAGTATGAAGGTTATTATTTATGCAGTAAATTAATCCTTTATTATTAATTTAAATGAGTGTATATATATATATATATATATATATATATATATATATATATATATATATATATATATATATATATATTATATATAATTTTATATATATATATATATATATATATATATATATATATATATATATATATATATATATATATACATATTCCTATTAAAAGGCTCTGTACTAGTAATATATAGCATTAAGATACTAGTTAGATATTATGGAGAATATTATATGTTTGTGCATATACATAGATATATATATATAGATATATATTATATATATAAAAAGTTATAAATGAAAAGAAAACAAAAGAAAAGGGAAAAGGAATAAAAACAAATATGAGGCAATCAGCCGACCCAGCCCAGCAAAATCCCAAGCCAGGCCGAGCCCATAAGCATATCCCCACACCCATGCTCAAACCGAGTGGAAGACATCGCCTATATACATATATATGATATTGAGATCGAGAGGATTACACGAACGAAACCCTAAACACAGCCATCTTCCTTCCGAACCCGACGCCCCACCCCAGTCACCTGGACGGCCAACCGTCGTCGGCACCACCGCCACACACAGCCAGGAACCATCGCAGCAAGGCTGCCCGCGTGCACAGCAGGGCATTAGAAACAGAGACGTGGCAGCGAACGCGCCAACTTTGAGACACGATAACTTCCATCTAGTTCGATCTTTTGTTGAACCAATTGCTAAGGTATATTCACAACCTAACCATCTATGTGACCATTTAATTAGATTCAAAAATACCCGATTAGATTTCTTTGAAAATCGATCCAAAATCAACGAAAATTGTTGATAAAACAGTTTAGAAAATATTTTAGATGTCCTGTTCGAGGATCGATTTTGATCAACTCGTGCACAACATTTAGAAGATATTTAATGATATTCATATACAACCTATAGGGCTTCGAATCCCTTTTTACGAAATTTGATTTCGTCGACTACGTGTCGAGAAATCGGATTCCGAAGTTTAGCAAAAACCTGTTTTTGAAAACTAAGAAAACCTTCGATACGACGTGCGTCCCACCAAACAGGGCGACGTGGTCACGGACTGAAAGCATCGAAAGGTGCATAACAGCTTCGTGGACGTGTGGGCTTTAACGGAATTCAAATTGGTTGCGTGTGCACGACGAATTTGATACGTATCCGTCGAAATTCACCGTGTCGACCTCTGTGCAAATTTCTCAATTACTTTGTACACGTTCGTCAGTTCGAGACGTAACTTACACCAACAGGACAATATCATTTTTCTGGTCATGTATGCCAAGTTTGGTCCAATTTTGAGACAGTTGATCGGAACATCATTTTGTGGGCCCCACGATCCGATTCGACGGGCAATTTTGTGCATGGCCCACCGGAATCCACATTTGGACATACCGTTGGGTTCGTATCATCAAAACAAATTTGTAGATATATAGTTTGATGACTTTAGAGACCATAGACTTTGGCACGCTTTTCGGTGCAAAGCAGGTCCAACGACGGATACCGTTTTTGCCCAAATTTACCGTTTTGCCCCTGTGTCCGGAATTGGACTTAAGGAGAGGCAATCTTAGCTAATTTGACTATTCTGAGAATGTTGGCAATGTTTATTTCAGATTTCGGAGACGGTTGTGATGATTTGGGCTTTATGGCTTAGCAGTTGACTATATGTTGTTGGATCTGCGTATAACCTCCAGGCAAGATACCTTGCCTCCCTCTACAGTTTAATTTCATGCTTATAGTTTTTCCTGTGATTATTTGGTTATTATTTGGTTACTCTAGTTCTATGGATTTATATGTTATTATCAGTTCTCAGTTCTCTAGTCGACTTGATTTATATATGTTCTTCATACCATATTCACTAGTTTTGTGACTTGACTGTATATCATCTTCATGACTTGATAGTGTAGATATGCCAGGCTTGTTCACCTTATGAGTTCATATTAGAGTTTTCCTTACCTGGGGCTTGACTGAGTTGTACTTTGTCGTTACTTGTACCTCGATTGGTTCGTGTCATAGAACGAATATGTGTAATTGAACTGCTAAATCCTTTTTATTGTTCCCTTGGCACCAGAGAGTCCACTCGAGACGAGGGTGTTTGTCTTGATCAGTTGCACCAGAGTGTCCACACTCGGGATGAGGGTGTTTGTCATATTCATTGGCACCAGAAAGTCCACTCGGGACGAGGTTGACCATTTGCACCAGAGAGTCCACACTCGGGACGAGGGTGCCTTGCCGTGAACTAACCAGAGAGTCCACTCGGGACGAGGGTTAGTGATTAGTTCAAACCTGCGAGTCCACTCAGGACAAGGGTTTGGTACTCTATTGATCTCATGTTCACTCGTTCATCCAGCAGTTCAGTTACGTGTAGTTGTTATTGTATTCCAGTTCATAGTCACCTGTCTGTAGCCCTTGTCGATAGTCACTTGTTGGCAGATTGGTCGTAGTCTCTTGCCTTGTGTATGTCTTATAACTTACTTATATCCTGTTTATAGTTTATGCATGATTAAACTGCTAGATAGGCATATTTTTATATTTCTTGCTATGTCCCATGAGGACCTGATGATCTCTTCAGATTTAGCGACTGCATGGAGTTAGTTAGCAGAGCGGGATGGTAGATGATTGTAATACATAATTCAGGTATTTGTCAGTGATATTACATTGTTATCCTTTCGTGCTTTACATTCCTTATCATGAGATATCCTGTTTGTTGATTATGTTTAGAGACTCTTACTATATTCTTTGGAGTCTTATCGGACATATATGATAGTGGGCTGCAGACCACTACCCATAGTGTTCATTTATGTTTCGTACACTTATTGTGGATTTGAGATATAGAAGTATTTTGCCATAATTTAGCAGTATACCATAGCCTTGACAGTGTTTATATATTCGAGTCAGGCTGGAGTCCGTTCGATACATAGCTGGTTTGTTCACGAGCTCGCATCCAAAAAGCGGGTGCGGGTCATGACAAGGATATTTTAACAGTTTTCTGTTTTTCAGACGATTCAGACACGCAAATATAGGAACTGTCGATTCACCTGCACTTGACGTTTTCGAGCACCGCCCCTACTATCCCTATGGGTAGTACGCAGTTGATGGAGATGTTTCAAGAGTTCCTTGACACCCAGAGGGAGCATGCCATCATTTTCCAAGCTAGACTTGTAGAAGCACTTTTTGAGCCAGGAAGGACTTCTGACTTCCAAACTCTCATACCCTGGACTTCTCCGACACCGAGCACATATCTTGCACAGAGGAACAGATCGAGAACCTGGAGCTGCCACTGAAGACCATCCAAGCCTCCGAGGACCCGACTCCTTTGAAGATTGGAGGCACTAGCCAGGAGATCCAAAATATAGCACAGACAATAGAACGCGACCAGAAGCTGAAGCCCAGGAGAGACATGAAGACTTATGACGAAGACAACAACTAGCCTGGACCCGCAAAGCGTTACAAAACTCGGACGGCGCTTCTTCAGTCACATCATCAGCCGCATCATCAGTGGCAGATTCAGGCTACCTTCGTTGTGTGCTCTGCAAGAGGACGGGACATCATCTTGACAAGTATCGCAAGAGGCTTGGACTCTGTTTATACTACGGATTTATGCTCACCGAATGAAGGATTGCCAGCAAGTCGCGGATCATAATGGCCGAGGAGCATCAGGATCTCAGCAGCCAGCACGCTAGCAGCCATATATTCCTGCCAGAGCTCCTACACTTTACCCCAGTAGGAGATTTAGATTCAGCCGACGATCATTTGCAATCTCTGCTGCCGCTCAGGACACCACTATGATGAGTGCTGCAAGAGACTGAGCCTATGCTTGTACTATATATTGCCTGCCCATCAAGTCAAGGATTGCCCGGAGATCATTGATGACACTGCCAAAGGACGAGCATGAGGAGAACCAGGACAACAGCAAGTGGACCCACCTCTCCAGATTCATCAATCACATAGAGCACTACCGCAGGGATCAGCCTACGTCAGGACAGTTGAAGAAGTTGAAGTGATTCCAGTCCCAGAGGAATACTGAAGATAGATCGAAGACATAAAGCTTCTCTTGCATGGTTGGAGAAAACCATAGATCATGATTTGCAATCCAGTCTTCCCTTATATTCCTCTTAGAACTTAGATCGTTTCTTAAAACTTTCTTGTTTTCTATTCAAGGATTATTAGATCTTGTTTTATATTTGAAACTCCAGTTTCTATTCGAGGTTCTGTTTTTTCGTTCGATACTTGTTTCATGATCACTAATAAGATACCATGTTCATTATGCATTACCTTGTCTCCTATTTTAGCTTCTATTCGAAAATTTTGTTTCCTATTCAGAACTTGTTACAATTGGCAAAAAAATTTCTACTCGAGGTTTGGTTTTCTATTCGGAGCTTGTTGGAATTTGATTTCTATTCGATATTTGCTTCTATTTACCATTCGAGACATTGTTTGAAAAAAATTGTTTTCTAATATGCAGTTTTGACTTGTTCTCTATTCAAAACCATGTTCGAGTCTTGCTTCTATTCGAGACTTCGTTTTCTATTTTGAGATCTGACTCGTTCCCTACATGAAATTTTATTTCCTATTTGTGACTTGTTTTCTATTTGAGAGTTGTTTTTGTACACGAATTTGTTGCGACCTTTTCTCATATTTAAGATTTTGCTTGTTTCATGGATACTTGTTTCCTATTCACTTATTGTTACTCCATTCTCTATTTACTTTTTGTAATCTCGCTTCCTGTTCGAGATTTATTATTCGAGAATTGTTTCCATCTGCGACTTTGTTGAATTTTGATTTCTTAGTTGAGATTTTGTTCTTATTGAAAAATTTGCTTTGCAATTTCAAAATTTTGTTCGAAACTTCGTTTGTTATTCGAGATTTGGTTGAACTTTATTTCCGGTACGAGATTTTATTTCTTATTTTGAAATTTGTCTTCTATCTGATACTTTGCTTCCATTCACCATTCGAGACTCTGTTATCCCAGTGGGATAACATTCCATATATGGAATCTGGCTACCATCCCAAGTTTTATTTGAGATTCTGGTTACTAATTGAAACTTTGTTCCCTGTTCGAGATTTGAAATCTCCTTGTTTGCCCTTTTAGTACTGACTAGTCCTCGATTGGATCCCTTATTGCTTCTTAGTACCTAATAAACCCTTGTATCCGAACAGACAGACAACATCGTCTTTATTGTAACTTGGACTATTGGACTCATTTTGAAATCTTTGAAACCCTTTTATTCCTATGGATAAGGTTGAGAGACTATTCGATAACCTACTAGGTGTGGCAGTTGCGCGCTGCAACCATTATCTGGATTATGGTGACTGAGGGTTCACTGCAGCCAGCATCGCACTGGCGAGGTAGGAACTTTAAGTTAAAATAATTTCAGGTATATGTCGATTTTCGGGTATTATCGAGACTTTGTCCTAAAATCTTCATATTCGATCTCTTGAGTTGTTTCGTTAATATTTGTTTGGAAATTAATAAAGTTGACAGAGAGTTCGATAACATATCGCTATTTCAGTCACGGAATCGAAGGTTCACTGCATCCAGCTGTACACTGGTAGTTTCCCTAGAATAGTACAGTTTCCCTAGCCAGCTGTACACTTCTATTGACTTGTTAGTTTCCCTAGCTTGGTACAACTTACTACGTTGAGTCTTCCAACGTAGGCTGGGTGTCCGACTCATGTCCGATTATTCGGGAGCGGGTCGTGACATCTAGTCACCTCAATCCCTACATGTTCAAGCCATTCACTGATCAGACCTTGCCATTGTTCTGTCCTGCATTATGATGCTTTCAGTCCTGTCCTGCAACCCCTTGTTTTAGTTCAGGTTACATGTATATATAAGAGTCTGTCCACTGCATTTACAGTTCAGACTTGAACTCTAGCCCAGTCCCTATTTACCTCTTTGTATATATTTAATGATTTCAATCCTAAGTCCCCTGCTATTACAATCATACTAAACTAAGGTATCAGTGCTAACAGTCCTAGTCCTATATCTTTGAGCAGTCCATAATATATTTGTTCAGTCCCCTGTTCTAAGGGTATTTGTTCAGTCCTTTAAATATCTTCATAACATTCATGAGTATATCATGTTCAGTCCATTCCCTTAATCAAACCATCCCCCATTTATTTATTCTGTTCTTGATTCATCTCTATGTCAGTTAATTGGATAAGGGAAGGGCTCGAGTCTAACTGTTCAGTATATGATGTGGGTATAGGATAACTGATAATTATATGTATTCATATTATGGGGTAATATAGGAACTTACAACCTATAGATCTTGTATCAACCCACATATGGAGGAGGAATGAGATGTGTTGTGTGTAAGATTGATTAAGGACTTTAGATGTATTAGTTATATGAAAGGTGTATCAGTCACATATGGTAGTTTCTATGCTCAGTTCTACTTTAGTAAATGTACAATCTCACTTGTATCAACTATGGCTTTGCATCAATCATCATAGGCTGTACATCTCTATTAATGTCTGATTTAGTTCATAGTTTTCATTAACCACTTCAGTCCATCTCCCTTGGTGTTCTGCTCCTAACTTTAGTTCAGTCATTTACATTAAGTCCAATTGAGCATGTATCAGTTTATATATATTCCTAATGATCTGTCCATGTTTCCTTTTTAAAATCTAGACCTTCATTAACTTGTATCAGTTAACTTGATAAGTATCAGCCAGGTGGGGAGTTTGATTAGAGTTTTATTCCATTCCTCATTTGTTTAGTCCTAATACACCCATGATTCAGTCCCCTTTTGCATTAGTTATATATAGTGTATATATATTAGCTAATGTATAAAGGATATCCTATGAACTCAGTCCATGAATTTACCTATGAGTATCAACTAATATATTTGTGTGTGTGTAGCACCTTTTGATCAGTCCCCTGCTCATATAGTGATCAGTCCTCATGTGGACTTGGTAACTGTCAATACATCAATAAAGACCATGCAGTTGCCTAACTGTTCAGTCCCAATGTAAAGTTCAGTCCCTTGGTTAAGTTGTCCATCCATAGTTCAGTCATTACCATGAGTCATTAGTTCAACTCATGGCATATAGGAAGGAATGTTAGTTCAGTCCCTTTTGGATGTATCATATATATCTATAGGGGTTTTGATTCAACCCTTGGATACAATCTAGTCCTTAACATTTAATTAGAGTTTAGTTCCCCCTTTGTTTGACAGTCCATATTAATGTCCATATCACCTACCTTGTTCAGCCACTCCAACACTAGAGTCCAGTCCCTTCGAATGGAAGCATCAGTCCACCAGGTTGTATATCAGTCCATGTACCCATGTTGCAGTCACCATCTTGGTATCAGTCATAAGTTTTTGTAAATGGGGAGTTTATGGCTTGGGTTTTGGTGTCTTGAGTATCAGCCCCATCCATTAGAAGTATCAGTCTTGAGTCTTAAATCAGTCATATAGGTAGCAGTAAGAGTGAATTAGAGGGGTTAGATGAGAGTTATGTGTATGTGTTTGTGAAAGATTTTAGTAGCAGTGAGGACTGCTAGTATTATGGATGCATATATATATGAGTGTGTGTCTAGGTGAGGCTTGAGTGTCTTTGAGGGAGTGTTTATAGTGATGTGTGTGTCAGTCTATATAGGTCTATATATTGGTATTATGTTAGTAATTGTTTTGGAGTTTGGCTAAGTGTCCTATAGTCATACTATAGGGTAAAAAAACCCTAGATAGGTTTGAACCTAGATTCGAGGTATGGTTGATACCACATTGCCACTAGCACACTCAATAGTCTAAATTAGCAAAACCTTAGATTTAGGCTATTTGAACCAAGTTTGACCTACAGTTGACCAATTGACTAGTGTTGACCCAAACTGACCTCATTGACTTAGAAAGGACCTAGAAGCATGTAATTAGTGCACTTAAATATATTGTTTACTTTAGAACACCCAAATAACCCTGTAATCTCATATATAGGTTTGTGTGATACCACTTTGGGCATCGATCTTCATTCACTGCTCTGGACAACAGGTGAGTACATTCTCTGATAGTTTTTATTTACTTGATGATTATTATGATTCAGCTTCTAGTATAGTTCTATTTGATTATCTGACATAACACGGATTGGTATTTATGGATCCATTGCATGCGACACACATAATTTACTTGTCTGGCCTCTATTTCTGGAATTACTCACTGGAATCACCCTACCGGAATCACCTACTGGCATCACATCGTTCTGGATGGACTTGTACTTGATTTACATGTCGAGCTATGGATTCACTTGTACTTGTCGAATGGAAAAATACTCGAGTAGACATGTAAACATTCTCAATCATGCTGGAACCACCCCTACTAGTCTAATCTGGAAACATAGCCATCGCACGCGCTTGCCAAGCGTGCGATGTGCCGTATTTATCTCCTAGCCGTTTACATGTCAAAAATGGTATTTCAAAACACATTGGTTAATGCCTCGTACTGGACTCACATTGTACTGTCTGGACTCACATCATAGTTTCTCTAGTTTGGATATCTCTATTTACAGTCTATATTACCATGCTCCTCTGATTTACTATATTTACTCTCCTGTACATTAGTCAACTGTTGTTCAAATTCATTTCGTTTCTTAATCTTTTCATGTTCATCAAGTATTACTGTCTATAACTGCTTTATAGTCCTTGTCATTTATTTGGAACTTCTAGAGGAGATGTGCTCGTTCCATCCGAACTGGATATATTTTTCAGATGATTGCTCAGAGGGTCTGTGTCTTGCTTATTACAGATCCGAGGAAGGGATAACTATCATGGGTCCGGATTGTCAGGAGTAACCAAGAGACTTAGCTCTAGCTTGACTTGCTTTAGATTCTCTGTTAAAACTTTTGACTTGTAGTAATGGATATTTTGTTATTTAAATTCTGAGACTTGTATTTGATTTTGTATTAGTTGTTGTGGATGTTGAGATTTTGTAGTATTAGGACTTCATTGATATCTTATCGTGCTTTAGAATGTGATTGAGTATTCAATGTTATCTTTATACTTGTCCTCTATTCGGAGTTGAGATCTATGACGGGTACATTATATCATTGTGTGAGTTTGTTAGTTAGCGACCTAGACAGCGTTCTACCGCTGATGCTGCAACGTAGGTTGGGGGTGGTCATGCACTCGTGTCCCTATACCAGGTGCGGGTCGTGACATCTCTAGCGTCGAGCTCCTCTTGGCGAGCTTCCCAGCGTCGCCGGAGCCCCTCATCGGAGTACAGTACCGCCGCGCGAGAGCTCTCTCTCTCTCTCTTTCTCGGTCAGTCTCTCCCTTTCGAAAACCTTTTTTCCTTTCTCTCTCATACAGACACTCCTCTCTCTCTCTCCCTCTTTCTCTCTCTCTCTCTCTTTCTAATTCTATTGTCTTTTCCTTTCTCTCTGTTTAAAAGAACAACCTCAGTTGTTATTTATACTATATTTATTATTTATTATTTTGCTTATTTACTTACTTTGGTTAATTAGGTTGCTTTTGTCTATAACTTGTGTGAAACAAGTAGCTGTCATATTTTTGGTTTTGGGTTATAAATTTGGATGGGATTTGGGCTAAATCCCATTTGCTCTATATATAAAAATTTCCAAGGTTATATTGTAACAAATTATTATTTTGGGTTTAAGGATTGGTTGGGTTTCAAACTTTGCTTTATAAAATATTATGTATATCTATTTATGTTTCTGGCCCTTCAAATTGAATAGATAATTTGTTATGGGCATTTATAAATATCTTGGGCTATTATGGGATTTAGTGTATATGGCTGTGAGTATACTATGATTCTGGATCTTTAAGCCAAATTAAAATATATTTAGCTGGGCCTTGGCCTATTTTGTATGTTTTGTTGAAGATTCCTAGTTTGGGATATTTTATATATTTTCAATTTGGATTTCATATTTTTGGATATTATGGGCTTTGTATAATTTGTAATATTATTATTATTATTATTATTATTATTATTATTATTATTATTATTATTATTATTATTATTATTATTATTTTATCATTATTATGATTATTATTGTTGTTGTTATTTTAGTATAAATATAGTTATTTCTAATCAAATATATGTATTATTAATTGGGCTTTGTAATTTAATGGGTTGGTTTTAAGAGTTGTATCTAAAGAATATTTATATATGTTTTTATCTAATTTGACTTTAACATAAATATGCATAGGTTTATATAGAAATTGGGCTTTAGTTTGGGCCTAAGGGTTTTGGCTTTATTATACAAATTAATGGTTTCAGTTTTAAATGTTCTAATTCTTCTGGGCTTATAAAATATAAATAATTAATGTTGAGTTCTATATAAATCCTTTGGGCTTTATTTGGTTAATACTTTCTAAAATTATTGAGGATTTCTTTTAATTAATTTTATATGAGTATTGTATTAAAAAGATTTTCCTTAAATGACTTTGTATCCAACATGTTTCCAAATGTATTTTCTAAATAATAATTTGTTATAATTATATAGTTTTGAGCATAAATAATCTTTGAGGATTTTCTATAATTTCTAATAAATTCTAAGTAAGTTATAAATACTTTACAAATATTATTTTGACCAAATATTACCAATAGACTTTCAATTCTAGATATAATTTCTTAATAGAAATAAATAATTTCTAAATGTAATATGTATGTATGTATATATATATATATATATATATATATATATATATATATATATATATATATATGGGAATAATTCTTAATCAACTTCCTTCTGATTAGAATAGTCAATCCTTGATCGTGACTTATCATACTCCTCTTTTTCTTGCGATTCCAAACTTCTACACATCGACAACCTAGCCAATCAGATTATCCCGGACCCGACGGGATTATCGGTTTCACCAGCAAAGGACCCCAGGTAAGTACATATACTGATTGCTTTCATTTTCTGATAGTTTTTTCATTACATGTTATACATATGCATCTCATGTTTTGCTGACACGCTTGTTACACGGGGATTAGTATTATGGATTCCTTATATGTTATATTTCGTGATTACCATGTTCGTGACTAACGTATTTACATGATTATCGTGTTTGTGACCTTTTTGAATCTATGAGTACTAGTTGGGCAGGAAATATCTTAGTAGACGTGTGAACTATCCAAAAATATCTCATTGGTCTTACGTTGAGAATAGCAGCCGCACACAACACGTACGGTTGGCCAGATTTACCCCTTACTCGTTCATATGTCGAACACGATATTTTAGCACACTTAGATAGGTGTCGTTTCACTTGATTATCTTGCTTTCATCATCATATACCATGTTATCATATTTACGGTTTTCCTGCTAGTTGCCATGTCCTGTTACAGAGTTTACATTTTTTCTTCTCGATATGCCATGATGTTAGTCTTACCTGCTAGTTTACATCCCATATGCTATTTCATATTTTTGTAATTTCTATCATGTTTTGAATAGCCTGTCATATGTGTACTTATTCCATTCCTGAGTGGAAAATATTTTTCATATAATCGCCTGCTACATTATGCTTTGGACCGTTGGAAAGATATGGGTGTACTTGAAGGCCAAAAACCTAGAGACTAGTTAGATAGTTTAAATTTGTTGTTTTAGATTTTGTGAGACTTTGCATTTTCTTCAAATGTAATCTTTTCCAATATTGTTAATTTGGTTAGTTTTGTTATATTTTATGACCACTTATTTATTGCGGACTAGACAGCATACTATCGTCGATACCGCAGTGTAGGCTAGACTTGCGCACGCACTCGCAACCCGAAAAGCGGGTGCGGGTCATGACACCATGTTTGGTGACTGTAAAAATATTTTTGGGAAAAAATGATAAAAAAGAAAAACAAATAAAAAACCCAAAAAGAAAATAACGTCAAAAAGGGGAAAAAACGAAGAAGTAAAAAACGACAAAAAAAACAACCAAAAGAAAAAGCGACAAAAAAAATCAAAAATTAAAAAAATCAAATAAAACGACAAAAAAACCACAAAAATGACAAAAAGTCGACCAGAATTGACAAAAGTGACAAAAAGTAAATAAAATGACAAAAAACAACAAAAATGATAAAAAGACACAAAAAAGACAAACTAAAAAAACGACCAAAAATGACAAAAAACGACAAAAACAAAAAGGACAAAAAGGATAAGAAAAGACAAAATAACGACAAAAACGGAAAAAAAAAACCAAAAAAGAAAAAAAAGGACAAAAAGAACAAGAAAAGGACCAAAAACGACAAAAGACGAAAAAGTTCCAAAAATGACAAAAACGACAAAGGACAAAAGACGACAAAAAAGATAAAAAAATGACCAAATGCAACAAAAAATGATAAAAACGATGAAAAATATAAAAAACAAAAAATGATAAAATAACGAAAATAACGTTAAAAATGATCCAAAGTGAAGAAGAAAATTTAATAAATTTTTTTTTGCCCGGGAAAAAAAATATACCCATCTATTTTTAAGGGATATGACTCTCATGTTTTATGGATAAACTATTTACCGGGGTATTTATAATTTCTAGAAATATATTTTTTATAGCCCAAACAAATATGGTAATAGATTTCCATCCTAAAATTTTCTAGGAATAAAAAAAATACCACACACCAAACCTTAGTATCCAGTTGAGATACGATGTGACACGATAGGACTTGTTGTACCATATTGTTATTATTGTTGTTATTGGTGAGTTGGGAGGCAAAATGCTTAGTAGGTATGTAAACAAACCCCATTGAACATTAATGTGGATAGCTTGGTCATACAGCTCATGTATGGGTTAGCCGTACATTATAAGGTGGATAGCCATCGATATGATGTGCCGTATTAGCCAAGTTGTTCATATATCGAAAAGTATTTCACACACATTGTATGTGAGTCTTATTTGTTCATGTTCAGTATCCAATTATATTGTTTATACATGTTCTTGTCGCTGGTCCTCTTGTACGTGTTTATTATTGCAATAGGGTTGTACTTTGCTTCTTTTCTGACTAGATCGTTGTAAGTGACTTGCTATCTTATGCATTTTGGACTTTCTAGGGAGGTAGAGCACTACTAAATTATTGGTATTTAGCGACAAAAATATCCGTCGCTAAATACGTTATTTTTGTCGCCAATGTCAATTATCGATGGATTACCGACGGAAATGGTACGTCGATAGCTGTAACATCGCTATGAAAAATCCATCGGTAATCCGTCGCCATAGCGACGACTTACCGACAGCAGTAGCGACCAATAATAGCGACGAATTAGCAACAAATTTTATCCATCGGCAAACTCGGTGACGCCTTAGCGACGGATTGCCGATAAAATTTTGTAAGCAAAAATAACAAATTTATCAAAAGATTAGCGACAGAAATTTATGTCGCTGACTTAATTTCTGTCAGCAATCTCGGCGACGCCTTAGTGACAGATTACCGAAACAATTCTGTGAGCAAAAATAACAAATTTTTCAAAAGCTTAGCGACAGAAATTTCTATTACTGACTCGTCCGATACGCTTTTGGTATCAGACCAAACGTTATAGGCGGACATTTTCGTCGCTAGCCTGGAAAATTTCTAGAATTTTCGTCGATATTCCATCGGTAATCCGTCGCTAGCCTGGAAAATTTCCAAAATTTACCAATGAACGTTAATGTGGATGGATAGGTCATACAGCTTACGTATGAGTTAGTCGTACCTTATAACGTGGATAGCCATCGATATGATGTGCTGTATTAGCCCACTTGTTCATATGTCGAAAGATATTTCACATACACTATCTGTGAGTCTTATTTGTTCATGTTCAGTGTCCAATTATATTGTTTATACATGTTCTTGCAGTGGTCCTCTTATAAGCGTTTATTATTGTAATATGGTTTTACTTTGCTTCTTTCCTGACTAGATCGTTGCAGGTGACTTGCTATCTTATGCATTTTGGACCTTTCTAGGGAGGTAGAGAGCATTTTGGAGGTCAATCGTAGATTCTAGATAGAATTTGAATTTACATATTTAGCACGTTTGTTCCCAAATATTATTTGATGTATTATTGGAGTTGTAAAATTGAATAGTTATTGTTAATAAGCAAATAGATAATTTTGTGATCAAATATTGTTTGTTTTATTTGAGATTATTATTGAGGTCTATACAGCGTACTACCGTCGTTAATGCGACGTAGACTTGGCTACATACTTGTATCCCGAAAAGCAGGAGTGGGTCGTGACACGTATAGGTTCTTATGTACGTAGCTTTCTAGGATTAGCAGGTTACTACAGACGATTTATGGCAGACTTTCTAATTCCCAGTCCCAATATACGCAGGCTACTCCAATATATGGAATCCACGTATACACACTTAAGCTGTAATATAAGAGCTCCAGCTCATAACAATATAACATGGTCACAAGCAATAACTAGATCTCATCCACAACAACAAATAAAGAAAATAGTTTAATCAAATGTCTCAACTGAAATATAAAATAAATATCTGCTAGGTGGAGACAAATCTACTACCAAACGAATGTAAAGAATAGAATGACATAAACAAGAAAAAGAATAACAACTAAATAAGTCCAGCTAGAAGAAAATCAGATAAACTCAAATAATGAGATCTCATCGACTGCAACGGAAGAATCTAGTTCAGAATCGTACTCCTCAGGATACTGCCAGTCGTCTATATATTGAGAGATCATCAGGTGCTCAGAGGGACTTAACAAGATACATAATATCATGCTATATGAATTGTCATATTAGATGAATAAATATGCAAAAGACTAACCTAGAAAATAAATATGCAAGGGTGACCTGACCGTCTAACGCACAATTTCAGGAAAACTTTCATATATAAGGGTGGGATTTAGGCTAATGATGTACATATACTGTCATCTAGTCATCTATATCCGGTCGTAATATTCCAAAAATGTCATAGGGTATCTGCAATTTGTATCACTCCATAGTTCCATCTGGAGACTATGGTTTACCGGTTTGGCTTCCCACACGCACTACTAACTGTCCTCCCCCAAGATTTTCACATTGACCAAGTTATGTCCATAGCTTGACCAATTTTGTAACTATTTGAGTTTTTATATCCTAATCATAGCAGCTACAATATCTATCCATCAAACGACTCTTACGTAACGATGGCCAGTCAGATACGCTAATTGTGCCCTAGCAAAATGTCTCAGATCATGTAATATGAGTGTCATGGCCAAAGGAGATATAAGGATACCTCACAATTAGGAGGTAGTCCGCTAAAATTAAGTCAACATGCATAAAATAAAAAAAATAACGAAAAACGACTAACCCAGTTGCTTGCTTGGACGCGTAGTTTATTGTATATAAAGTAAAAAAATATGAAACAAAATAAATAAATGCTGAAAAATAATATATTGAACAATAAATATAACAAGGTATACTTGCATGTGGTGGTTTGGCGTTTTAACAATGTCTACACGGCAAAATAGAAGCAACAAAGGTGGAACTTTCGTAAACATTTTCGGATGCTGAAATAAACATCACCAACATTTTCATAATAGGAGAAATAGAAAAAATAGACTACCCATAAGTCCAATTCCAGATACAGGAGCAAACAGTAATTTTGGGTCAAAATAATGTCCGTCGTTGGATCTGCTTTTTATCCAAAAGCGTGCCAAACCCTACGGTCTCTAAAGTCAATAAAATATGTCTTACAAGTCCAGTTTTTTGATATAAACTCAACGGTATGTCCAGTTTTGGATTCTGATAAGTTAGGCACAAAATCGTTCGTTAAATCGGATCGTGGGGCCCGCAAAATGACGATCCGGTCAATTGTTTCAGAATCGGACCAAACTTGGCTCATAGGACCAGCTGCAAACCTAATGCACAAGTTTTATCGTAATGCGACGAGTCTACACAAAGTATTTGGATAATTTACAAAATCATTGGTAGGTGGTTTTTGATGGATATGCATCGTATTCGTCGCACACGCAACCAATTCAAGTTATATCTAATCCCACACGTCCACGAAGTCCATATGCACCTTTCGATGCATCTAGTTCACGATCAAGTCGTCCGGTTTGTCGGGATGGACCCCGTATTATAGTTTTTCAATGTTTTGAAAATTGATTTTTGTTGATTTTGGAATAAATTTTTATCGAGAAATTTATATGAGATAAGTAAATATATTTGATGGGTTTCAAACTTTGTTAGGTTGTCTACAGGATTGTTCAAGTAGTTTTCCAAAATATGCAATATTCTGACAGAAGATAGATTTCCAAGTCGGGTGGTTTGAGCTATTTTGTTCTGTTTCGATCTCGAGCAAAACTATTTTTTTTATTTCTTATTCGATTTCTTCCCAGATTAATAGGTTTTAAATAAATCTAATTGATGGCATTGGAAGATGTATATGTTTCGTTTATACCTGCAAAATTGGCTCGAATAATGGTCGAGCGAGAAGGCACAAAACATGTTGCGAAGTCGGGCATTTACTGCTGCTGCTGCCTGTTGCTCTACAGCGGCTGCTGCTGTGCTGGGGATATCCGGCGGCTTAGGCGGCGACACGGGGGCTTGAGGTGTGAGGAGGTTCTGGGGTTCATCTAGGATGGAGAGCTTCACGAGAATTGGTTTTTGGAAGGGTTTTGAAAGATTTTGAAACACACACACTCACATACACACATACACACTCACACACGCACACACACACACACACAAACACACACACACACACACACACACACATATATATATATATATATATTACTAAAAGGGCAATTTATTGAGATATAAAAGGAGCTCATGAAGAGCATTACAGACATGTAGTAGGCCAAAAAGATAAAAGGGCCCTAGAGAGCAGGTAAATAAAAGCGAACATGCGCATTTTCGAAATTTCGGAGAACCGAAATTTCGAAACACAGCAGAGGGTCCAAACATTTCAAAATTTCAAAAAGTGAAATTTCAAAATGTGGAAAAAAAATGGATTCAAAACAGGATTGGGCCCGCGGCCCTAGGTGCACTCTGTCCGAGTGTGATGGCGCACTACCCGATGGGGCACGTGGCACGAGGGTCTCGCCCCCCCCCCCTCGTATGCAGGTGCACAAGCGAGGAGGCCGAGGAGGGGGGCTGATCGGATGACGTGGGCTCCGACGGGGGAGCCGGCCCGGAGGGAGGGGGGCTGAGCCCAAGACGGGATCTCGGTGGAGGAGCTGGCTCGGAGGGTGGGGGGCTGCTCCGGCGTGGAGTCGGTCCGGCAGGGAAAGCCAGGTCGGAGGGGGGGCTCGTCCTCCGACGGGAGGGAGCGGGGCGGCCTCCGGGCGAAGAGGGAAGCCCGGCAGGGGTGGCTGAGGGGCGCCCGCACGGGTCGAAGGCCGACAACGCCGGCGAAGGGGACCGACCCTGAGGGGGAGAAACTAGGGAGGTGGAGGGGTTGCCAGCAAAAGCCGGAAGGGAGTGCCGATGGTAGGCGGCACGGAGACAGAAGGGGGCGGAGGTGGCGTAGGCTCGGCAGCGCGGAAGCCACTCAGAACTGGGAGAGAGGGGTCTCCAGCAAACGACGGAAGAAACGCCGAAGACCGCCGTTGTGAGGCGGCGCGGAGACAGAAGGGGGCGGAGGCGGCGTAGCCGCCGGCTTGCTCGGGCTGCCATTCGCAGGCTGCCGTCGAGCGGCCACATGGGCCCAGGAGGAGGGCTCGTGGCAAGGAGGAAAGGGATCCACCGACGACGACGCCGGAGGGGGGGGGACCGCTGCGGGCGTTGCCGAAAGCGTGGGGCCCATCTCAACGAGAGGACGGGAGAGGTGGGGGGCGCTGCCAGAGGGTGAGCGGCACCGCAGGAGAGGCGACGAGGGGCGGAGAACGGGCTTGGAGGCGGCCGAGGAGGGAGGAGGGAGGGGAAGCAGCAACGAAGGTAGGCGGCGCGTCAGCCGGGGGAGCGCACCACCCAAGCGGAGGACCATCGCCTGGCTGATGCTCGGAAGTAGAAGCAACAGGCGGCCCGCGGCTCCTATGATAGTGACGCCGGGGGCGCGGCCGGCGTCGATGAGGAGGGAGAGGGCGGCGACACCTCGGGCAGCAAAGGGGCTGCCAGGAAGAGGCGAAAGCGCTGCCAGGAGAGGTACGCCGCGAGAGGTGGGCGGCAGGGGGAGCTGGCCAGCGGCGGAGGCTGGCGCAGGCGGCCAGGGGGCGGCCCACCAAGGCGGTGCCCACCAAGGTTGCGGCCACCACGGGGGGCTCCACCCCAAGTCGGGGGTGCCCCAGGGAGCAGGGCTCTCCATCGATATATATATATATATATATATATATATATATATATATATATATATATATATATATATATATATATATATATATATATATATATACAGGTTCCCTGAAGTTTAATCCAATTTTTCATCAAATTTAAATTCGATTTTTAAACTATTTCGTGGGCGATCTAGTGGAGAGTATGATTAGTAGTGTGTGGAAAAAAGTTGGATCTTATTTGATCATGTTTCGATTGATTTCCATATCGATCAAACTCTCGAAAGTCTATATATATACTGATTGGGTGATGTGGGGATTGATGTATCACGAGATTTTGAAAATCTTGCGAGATATTCTCTTTTTTCCCTATTTTCTATACATAAAAAATCTAAGATAACATTTTATTTTTAAAAAATATATAATTTAAAATATATGTATATTCCCATAAAATATCTATGTAATATTATTCATTTATAAAACTATATATTTTTCTTTTTATAACTATTTATAATTTAAAATCTAGAAAATAGATTTCTAAAACTAATAGGGTAAAAATGCATTTTTTTTAAGGAAAGACGAATATTATAAAAGCCAAAACTAGAAGAACTATGGGCGGGCTACAAAATGAACTGTCGTGCCACACCTAAGGAACAGAACCGAAGAACAAAACAAAACACAAAACGTCCCAAGAATGAGACCAACGACTCAAGCTGAAATTTTGTCCACCAACTAAACCACAGATTTGTTGATGCTGCCATCCTCCTTGGCCCAAGCTCTGCTAAATTGCCTCGCGACCTCGGTCTCCAATTGGAGAGGGGACATCACGGAGTCCTGATATCTGTACTTATTTCTATTCTTCCACAGCGACCAGATAATAGCTAAAGCCAGGCAAGAAAGAACCTCATCGTCGAATGACGGCCTGCACTAAGCGATAATCCTCCCAAGGAGGCTACTCTCCTCGCCCCCGATGTTGCACCGCACCTGGAACAAGTTCCATACTCTCTGTGCCAGCTCACCGGAGGAGAGAATGTGATCTAGAGACTCGTACTCCGGAGCAGAGCAACAGTGACAGTGTGGAGCAGTGGCGATACCGAGCCCTTGGAGGATGTTGTCGGTAGGGAGCAGACCTCGCTTCGCCCGCCAACAAAGGAATGACCGCTTCTTCGGAATCCGACGGTTCCAAACCGGCAGCATTTCCTGAGGCCCGAGCCTCTGCGCTCTGCAGGATGCCCACGCGGAGCAAAGCGAGAAGCCCCCGGAGGGAGATGTGTTGGTGTTTTTGCCTTTGGAATAGAAAAGATAGTCCCACATCGGCTACACCAAATGGTGAGTATCTCAATATAAGGCATTGCTTGTGTTGAGGTGTGAACATGAGGTGTAGTGGGGCACAAGTTTGTGCCACGTGGGAGTATTTTCCTAGAAGGAAAAAGGATTAAATCCAACAAGGATGCAAGTTGATTTTTGTTGTACGGACTTGGACTCGGACACGGACTCCAGGATGTCTCGTGCATGCACGGTAGTGTTCGGGGAGTAGGCGTGGACTGGCATACTTCTATGCTGATTATGGGATGATCTAAAATATCAAACTCTATTTTTGAGTATTGGTATTTTAGTCCCACATCGGATAGGAAAAGAGGTGAAGTCTCAACTCCACTCTATAAATAGAGCCCATTGGCCTCCTTTGAAAGATGCACCAAGAAGAGAGTTAAGGAAGTCTGTAAAGTCCAGAAAGCCCGTTCAAGTCTCAAATATTGACTTACGAGCGTTCCAGAAGTTCTTCGTGAACTTGCTGGTTCCTGGGAGCAGATCGTGTTGGGGCGAATCTTGCTTTGAGCAACGGTGATCTTAATCACCCCAGCAAAAACCTTTCCTCTTCTTCTTTCTTCTTTCTTCTTTCTTCTTTCTTCTCCTTCATCTGAGTTGTAACTCAGTTTTGTCCGTCTGCAACTGCGATTGCAAGGAAGAACGTGAGATTTATTTTCTGAACTCAGTTCTGTCCGTCAGCAACTGCAATTAAGAGGAAGAATGTGAGATTTCTTTTCTGATTATTGTTGCTTTTGTAATCATATTTATATTATAGTGTTCCTCTTGGATCTCGAGAATAATCAGAAGGTGAACGTTTGTTGAACCTCTGATCTCGACATCGAGTCTACCATCTTTGATCAAGCCCCGGGACTAACAATCTCAAAGCAAGATCCTTGTAGATGGAGAACTCTCGTGTTTCTCTCATCGATACCAGCTTTAACAAGTTGGAGAAATTCGACGGAGTACATTTCTAAATCTGGAAGAGGAAGGTCACCCTTAATCTTCAACTCGTGGACGTAGACCATATATTGATTGAGGATGAACCGACGATTCCAGAAGGAGGAACTGCCGATGCTATTGCTGCTGCACTCGTCAAGCAGAGCAAATGGAAGAGAGAAAATAGCATATGTAAATTGCTGATTCTCAATTCTATGGAAGACTCTCTGGCAGAGTCATATTCAAAGAAGGAGAAGGCCAAAGAGATCTGGGATTCTTTGGGTAAGCTATATGAAGATGATGAGAATAGGTCCAAAATTTTTATCGTCGAGAAGTACCACAAGTGGCTCTTCGAAGATGAGATGGCGATGCTACCTCAAGTGAAGGAATTCCTGAAGTTGTGCCAGAAGTTAGATGACGAGAAGATGCCCCTCGTCGACAAGTTTATCGTTGGAGGGATAGTCTCGAAACTTCCTGCTGGTTGGAGCAACTTCTATGCTAGAATGCATCGAAAGATGCTGGACATTAGCTTGGAAGATCTCCTACAAAAGATCCACGTTGAAGACGAAATGCAATCTCAACAGAAGATAGACTCTCTGTCCAACCAAGTAGCTAAGGCCAACTTGGTACAGACAAGAGAGTTCAAGGGGAAGCAGGTGGCTTCTCATCACAAGAATAAGGACTCCACTAATCTGAAAGTGAAGGGTCCTTCGTTCAAGCAAAAGAAGTCCAAGTCCCACGTGACTTGCTTCAACTGTGGCAAGAAGGGCCACTATAAGAGTGAATGCAAATCCAAGCCCAAACCAAAATAGCAGGTATAGCTAAACTTGGTTATTTTGATTGCTTAACTTGGTTGCTATTGTTGCACAGGTTGAGTTATCTAGAGTGGTAGCTAATTAGTGGTCTGACACTAGTGCATCTGACCACGTGTGCTCTCAAAGGAGCTAGTTGTTCACCAAGGACGAGTCATGTTATGACGAAGGTCTCGATGGCGAATTCTGAAGATCGAGACAGTGGTCATTAACCACCGATAAGGACACTGGAATGCGTATTGTACGTACCAGAGATTTTTCGGCGATCTGATCTCAGAAAGTCTGTTATCTGATACAGACTTGAAAGATGGACATTCGTACTAGCCAGATGGTAATTTCTTGGCGAGGAACATGCTTCGAAAAGATGTTCGGTGCTGAAGAAATGTTCGAACTTCTGCTGATGGCGATGAAGTTACTTCATTGAGTGGACTGAGAGTTGTTCTATGACAAAAGCAGACTCAAGCTGTCCTACCGGGACCTTATCTTCGGAATATGGGGGTAAGGAGGTGGAGGAGTTTAAGGTCTGTGTAGATACAAGACTGTTGGGAAGCTACTCAGACGATTGAACTAAAGTACTGATCATCTGGAGTTAGTGCACTCAGATATCTGTGACTTTTATCAATTCTCCACAGAGGCTGGTTCGAAGTGTTTCTCGAAGTGCATGTTCGCATGACTTCTCAAGTAGAAGAATACAGCATTCGAGTAGTTTAGAGACTTCAGGGCTGAAGCTGAACGTTAAATCGATCTACAACTACTCAAAAGTGATCGAGATGTAGAGTATAGGTCTCATGAATTCGTATCGTTCTGCAAAGAACATGGAATCATCAATGAGACTACTGCTCCGTATTCTTCTCAATCTAACGGGGGTAGCGGAGAGGAAGAACAGAACGTTGATAGAAATGATGAACTCAATGCTGCTAACTACGGGTCTTCCTAAATGCTAATGGGGAGAAGCTGCATTGACGACCACTTTTATTCTAAATAGAGTGTCTTATGCAACTTCGGACGTAACTCCTCATGAACTCTGGTTCAAAGTCAGACCTAACTTGAACGTCATTCGAGTGTGGGGGTCTCTGGCCTATGAGAAGCTCCCAGATCTGATGATTCAGAAGCTGGGGACTAGGACTACGAAGACGATCTTCTTGGGGTATGCCTAGAAGAGTGATGCTCGGAGATTTCTTGATATTGAGTCAAATCATATCATCGAATCTCGTAAAGACAATTTGCAAGGCACAAGAATATTGTTCTTACGGATAAATCGGAGAACAATAAGGGTGCGCAAGAAACTGAAGTTTTTAATAAAGAAGTAGTCCAAGAAGATGTTGTTGTTGAAACAACGGTTGAACCAGAACTCGCTGAGCCATCGTCGAAGCGAGCAAGGAGGCCGAAGAACTTCGGAGATGACTTCATCACCTATCATGTGGAAGCAGATCCGCTTACCTATGATGAGGCGATGAAGACTAGAGATGATGTTTTCTGAAAGGAGGCGATTGACAATGAAATTGATTCCATCACCTCAAATAACACTTGGGTGTTGGTTGATCTTCCTGAAGGAGCGAAACACATCGGATGCAAACGGATCTTCAAGAAGAAGATGAAAGCAGATGGAACTATTGACAAGTTCAAGGCCAGGTTAGTGGCCAAGGAGTTTTCTCAGAAGCAGGAGATCGACTACTTTGACACGTATGCTCCAGTAGCCTGGATGACCACCATCAGAATGTTGATTGCTCTCGCAGCGATACATAATATGGTGATACATCAGATGGATGTGAAAACAGCATTCCTGAATGGCGAGCTGACCGAAGAGATCTACATACAACAGCCAGAAGGGTTTGTCGTCAAAGGTCTTGAAGACAAAGTCTGCAAGTTGGTAAAATCTCTGTACGGTTTAAAGCAAGCTCCCAAAATGTGGCATGAGAAGTTTGACAAAGTCATAAGGTCAAATAGCTACAGGGTCAGTGAAACAGACAAATGCGTCTATACGAAGTTTGCTGACGGAAGAGGAGTCATCGTTTGTCTATACGTAGATGACATGCTAATCCTAGGTACGGATATAAGCTGTGTCACAGAGACAAAGAAGTTCCTCTCGACGAAGTTCAGTATGAAGGACTTGGGGGGTGCTGATGTTATCTTGGGACTCAAGATCATCCGGACAGATACTAGACTAGTGCTGTCACGGTCTCATTATGTTGAGAAGATGATCACTCGTTACGGGTATCAGGATCTTCCAAAGATCGATATGCCGTACAAGTGTGATCTGAAACTGAAGCCTAATTCAAGGGAAAACGTCAGGCAGCTGGAGTATGCAAGCGTAATCGAGAGTTTGATATATGCTACTACTGCCACAAGGCCTGACATAGCTTTCGCCGTGAGAATGTTGAGTCGTTTCACGAGCACCCCAGGCATTGAGAACTAGAAAGCTGTGAAACGGGTTATGAGATATCTCAAGAAGACTCAGACATATGCACTGCACTACAACAGAGATCCGCCGATAGTGGAAGGCTTCAGTGATGCCACTTGGTGCTCAGAAGTGGAGAGCGAGAGGTCCACAGGTGGATACATTTTCACAATGGGTGGAGCTACTATATTGTGGAAATCGAAGAAGCAGACTATGCTCTCGCGGTCATCCATGGAATCTGAGTTCTTTGTACTTAATACCGCAGCGGAGGAAGCAGAATGGCTTTGGGAGCTCATGTATGATCGTCCAGTGGTTGGGGCACAAATATCGGTGATACCGATATACTACGACAATCAGGCGACTATGGCGGTGGCATCAAATGACCTCTTCAACGGAAAGAAGAGGACTGTGCGGTTGAAGCACAGGGCAGTACACGATCTCATCAAGAGGGGTGTTATTGCAGTGATTGATGTTCGGAGTCAGAAGAACCTGGCGGATCCGTTCACCAAGGGCCTCAAGCGCCAGCTGGTCGATGACACAGCTTGTAAAATGGACTTGAAGGCATTCTGATATTGTGTTATTACAATCCTACTATAAAGTTTTATGCTATTAGTTCAAAGAGAAATCTACTAGGCATCTAGCTTTTGGTTCAAAGGACAACTATTAACCAGAAGAATATCAAGAATGGTAGGTACTTGTCATCTGTGACATGGAGAGGTTACGGACCTACAACCACTGTTGTCTACTGTTGTTTTCTGTAAAAAACGGATCCTGTGGGAAGGTCGGCTTAAATGCCTTAATGAGTTCTCAGGCAAAGTGAATGCCTGGAGTGCTTTACAGGAAGTACGGTAGCGCAGCACTATAAGGAGTATAACTCCATGCTACAGTGGGGTGACTCCACCATGAGGTTCCCAGGTAGGGGTAATGCCTTGGCTTTGCAAGCCAAGTCATAGCGGAGTAGCACCGCAAATAGGCAGGTAGCCTAATATTGTATGATAATCGTAATAAAGAGAGGTAGACAATACTACAAAGAGGACGATGTCCTCATGTTACAGTGGTATGACACCATGAAGAGGTACCAGGTAGGGTAAAGCCTTGGCTTTGCGAGCCATGTCATAGCGACGTAATACCGTACGGAAGCACAAGGCTTCATGCTGGGTAGTTTGGCACTACAAAGAGGCCTATGACCTCATGCTACAGTAGTATGACACTACGATGAGGTACCCAGGTGGGGTAAAGCCTCGGCTTTAAGCCATGTCATAGTGGCGTAGCACCGCAAAGAAGCGCAATGCTTCATGCCATGACTCTTTATAAAGAACTCACCTATAGTGTATGGACAGAGATATCAGGCCGTCTCTTGAGGGTAAACTTGCAGACGCCCAAAAATTATACACAGAAACCTGGCTGGCACAAGGCCTTCAATGTGCAGCCAGAAACATAGTTGATGTCATTATGTGAGTAGGAAGAATTGCAGTTATGGTGCAGAATTCAAGGCTTAGTCCATTCTTGTATCATGCTGTTATTTAACTTATGCAGGAAGATTCAAGTCATAGCGACATCTCTCCTAATGCATGATGGACAGTCACTGTGGGGAACGCTCAACCCATATATTGAGATATATGGGGGATTGTTGGTATTTTTGCCTTTGGACTAGAAAAGATAGTCCCACATCGGCTACACCAAATGGTGAGTATCTCAATATAATGCATTGCTTGTGTTGAGATGTGCACATGAGGTGTAGTGGGGCACAAGTTTGTGCCATGTGGAAGTATTTTCCTAGAAGGAAAAAGGATTAAATCCAATAAGGATGCAAGTTGATTTTTGTTGTGCGGACTCGGACACGGACACGGAATCCAGGATGTCTCGTGCATGCACGGGAGTGTTCGGGGGGTAGGCATGGACTGGCACACTTCTATACTGATTATGGGATGATCTAAAATATCAAACTCTATTTTTGAGTATTGGTATTTTAGTCCCACATCGGATAGAAGAAGAGGTGAAGTCTCAACTCCACTCTATAAATAGAGCCCCTTGGCCACCTTTGAAAGATGCACCAAGAAGAGAGTTAATGGAGTCTGTAAAGTCCAGAAAGCCCGTTCAAGTCTCAAATATTGACTTACGAGCGTTCCAGAAGTTCTTCGTGAACTTGCTGGTTCCTGGGAGCAGATCGTGTTGGGGCGAATCTTGCTTTGAGCAACGGTGATCTTAATCACCCCAGCAAGAACCTTTTCTCTTCTTCTTTCTTCTTTCTTCTTTCTTCTTTCTTCTCCTTCATCTGAGTTGTAACTCAGTTCTGTCTGTCTGCAACTACGATTGCAAGGAAGAACGTGAGATTTATTTTCTGAACTCAGTTCTGTCCTTCAACAACTGCGATTGCGTGGAAGAACGTGAGATTTCTTTTCTGATTATTGTTACTTTTGTAATCATATTTATATTATAGTGTTCCTCTTGGATCTCGAGAATAATCAGAAGGTGAACATTTGTTGAACCTCTGATCTCGACATCGAGTCTACCATCTTTGATCAAGCCACGGGACTAACAAGATGTGCTCCACCGTAGCCTGTCGTCAAGATCCGAGATGCGGGCGATGCACGCCCCAATCTGTCTAGCCGTGTCCTCCATTAGGATACGATACGCTAGAGGCAGATCCCAACCCTCCTGATCCACCCACAGTTGGTTGATCCGCCAAATTTTGAGCTCCGTCAGACCCGGCTGACTCTGCTGAAGCAACCTGGCCCCGGTCCAGTTTTCTCGAAAAACATCAGCCTCCTCACTCGCGACCTTGAGGAAGATGTGATGTTCCCTGCTGCTCCTGCCATACAAGCACCGCTGCCACACGGGGGAGGCAGAGCTATTCACGATGTCGATCGTAGGATAAGATCGAGTGATGTACTTGGCCTCCACAAACTCTGACCAAAGTGACCCACCATTCCTGAGATGCCACCATAGCTTGACCTCCATAGCTGTATCGCACTCTTGAAGGGACCTGATGCCCAATTCGTGAGTGGCATGGCAAGCTTCGACTAGTAGGCCCACCTGTACCGACCAGCAACTCCGTGACTGTCCCAGAGAAAACCGTCGAAAGAACTCTCAATGACGTCGAACACCTTGCGGGGGGGACTACAGACCGACAGCAAGTAAACCGGCATCGACTCTAATACATGTCTGATAAGGGTAATCTTCACTCCTGGGGATAGAAATCTTTCGTGCCAACCGCCGATCCTTCGCTGAATCTTGGAGACGAGCGGTTCGAAAAGAGTGACACGCTTCAAGCCGAATGAAATGGGACATCCCAAATAAATAAAAAGGGGAACGTCTACCTAGAAGCCGGAGACGCTAGCGAGCTCCTGTCTCGACTGCTCCAACACTTGTCGTGAACGTAAATACAGCTCTTGGAACTACTGATGTGCTGGCCGGATGCTTGCTCATATTGAATTAGGATGTAGCGGATCTTTCGTACGGTCAGCTTGTCTCCAGCAGAGAAGATAACCACATCGTCGGCGTACACGAGATGGAAAAGGTGGAGGCAGCCGCTCGTAGAATAGAAATGATAGAAACTCGACGCCCGGCTGAGCTTAATGATGTTCCTGCTGAGGACTTCCGCAGCAATGATGAAAAGGGTCATGGAGAGGGGGTCGTCTTGCTGAACTCCTCAAAAAGATTTGAAGAAGCCGGAAGTAGAGCCGTTGATGGTGACCAAAAAATAAGAGATGCTAATCGAGCGAAAGATTGTGTCGATCCAAGACTCCTCAAAACCGAATCTCCATAAGACATTGGAGAGAAACGACCAAGAGACACGATCGTAGGCTTTTTCCATATCGAGCTTCATCACGATATTCCAACCTCGGCTATTGAAGCCCATCTTGCTGATCAACTCTTTTGCAAGCAAGATATTGTCGGCGGTGCTGCAATCGAGGACGAAGCCGCTCTGTTCCCTAGAGATAATGCACGAAAGCAAGGGGCCATCCCACAGGAGATGACCTTGGTAAACACTTCGTTGACGAAGTTGCAGACGCTGATCGGACGAAAGTCAGAGAAGGAGGCAGGATTCATAGATTTGGAGATGAGGATGATGTTGGTGCAGGTGATCTCGCGAGGGTAGGCCAGCCTGAAGTACGTGTAGGCAACTCTAGAGGGGGGTGAATAGAGTACTTGTGAAAATAATGATCAGTTAAAAAAATCAACTCTATTCAATCTCAACTAGTAAATAATTAATCAGAGTATAATGCGAAAATAAAGTGCAGATTAGAAAGCATATGTAGACACAGCAATTTTTAACCTGGTTTCCCATGTGGAGGACTAGTCCAGGCCTGAGAACTCTAGCTTAGGATTGAAATCTACTATTTCTGAAATAGCTTTACAACCACGTGCCTTTACACAGATGTAACACCCAGTTTTCTAAATGAGGATAATTTTAAAATTTTGTGATTTAATTTATTTAATTATGATATTTAAATAATAATAATATAATTTTTGGTGAATTTTTTGAATTTTTAATTAATGTATTGAATTGGAGATTTCTATCTTTGACTTTGACTTATTGAGACTTTGTAGACTAGCCTAGAACCTAACCCTAGCTATGGTGACCCTAGTCTAACTTAAGTTAACCTATATTTAGTCATTATAAACTAGTTTTAAATATGAGGATTAAGATTAAGTGAAATGGCTTAATGACTTATGATTTAATTCAATGACTTGTGATTTTCCATTCAATGACTTGTGACTTTGGCCCATAGCCCAATAAATAAACCCTAACCCTAGAAATTAGCCCATGGCCGGCCACTTAGGGCTTCCTCCCTTCCCTATAAGTATTCTCCTAATTAGTTCTTGCCTCTTTTGTATTGAAGGAGCACTTAGAGAAAGAAAGGTTTGTTCATTCTTCCCCAATCCATATAATATTCATTTTAAATCCTTTTCCACTCTAGTTTCTTGCATTAGAGCCTAATACTATCCTATTTTCTGATTGTGGAGTTTAATCCCAGCTTTTGGACAATTTGGGTGCATTTGGCTAGCAAGGAGGAACCCCCCATTTGGAGCTTTTTCTTGCTATTTGCATCCATAGGTAAAACACCTCTAATTATTTTAATATTCAGTTTTCTTTGCATTTAGGGCTAGATCTAGGTGCCCCCTTGCTGTCCCTAGAGTTTGGGTTAATTTTGTATCCTTTTGGTGTCCGTATCGGACACGTATCATAGTGTATAGATAGGTGTTTGATTAAATGCCTCTTAGGATTTTATTTTTGATTTTTGTTGAACTAATTACATGGATCCCTAGATCTAGGTATGTGTAATAATTTTTGTGAAGACTGAAATGTGTTTATGTTATTTTTGTGTCTGTTTTTGGTGTTGGACACGCTACACGAGATACGGCTAGGTGTCCTGCCTAACAGGCCCTAGTACTCACTGTATAGGACACGTGAGGACACAAAAATTGGTGGGGAGGAGGGGGCACTATCTGTCATCATGCACCCAAAATTTGGAAGCAAATGATGCACGACACGCGGTGCAATCCCGCACGCACTGGACCGTATTGTTCGTGCGCTGACTGAACACACGCACAGACACGCGATTGACACTGTGTTCGTGTATCACATAGACACGTCCTGGACATGACTCAGGGTGTCCTAACCCTAGCCCTAGACCCCCTCTACACGTGTGCACGGCCACGTGTCTCTACGTGGCCCGTGTCGTGCGTTGGACACGTGTGCACGCGTGCACGATGCAGTAGTACACTATTTTCTGTTCTATGTATCGTGTGGCTGTTGGATACGATTCGTGTCCAGTTCTTGGACACGAAGACACCTCCTAACACTCTCTCACTTGTATCATTAATTACCAACCCACTGATTTGTATTTTCTTGTTAATTTAAATTTGAAATTATGGATTTCTCCAAATCCTGATACACGAATGATTTACTGATTTAAATTCAAATGATTCACTGATTCACTTGTTTGAATGATTACATTACGATGTTTGGTTCACCAATTCATATCACGGATTAGCCAACCATGTTGGGTTTTTAATTCGCATGGGGTTATGGTTTCAAATCCTCGTTTGGACTGTTGATTCGAACAAGTGACTGATACACTGTTCGAATTCTGAAAAACCTGAGAATTCCAAGTTTCTTGTGTTTCACTAAATTAGTCTAGTAATTACAATGTTTATTCCTATATCTAACTGAGTAGTTGCATTAGGATTTTGGTAGTGGTAGTGATTAGTTCGAATTGCATTGGTTTTCTTTGAATGAATTGTTAACTGCCACAAAAACCTGAGAACAATGTAATTTCTGAGCCTTGACACCAAACACTGATTCAAATCACTGCACCCACACACACTCACACATTGCTATCACATGTATCCTATTTATACACACACACATTGCACAGTTTTCAATCACTGAAACTGTTAAATACTCACACATTTACACACTATGAACCTGAGAACACTGAATTCCTGAACACACATTCTCTACTGCAACCTACTGTCACTCACACACAGGATAAACACACTGAGACACCACTGATAGTCCCTACACACACACACTTATTTTTATGTGCCCTGTCAATCTAAAATTCTGACTTCCCATATTCACACACACATGTTTAGTCACCCATACACTTCACTGTCACCAATCTGAGTTTGCACACACAAGTACACAAAATCTAGAAATGGATAATTGCCCACTGTCACTAAAATCTGGGAACACTTTGATGCCCACCTATACACATCATACGTTTATACACCACACTCCCACACATTGATGATATGTACACACATCTATACACACACATGTACTTACACTAAAAACTGAGAAAATCTGAGACACACACATTATGACAAGTACACACATACTGATTGTTCCCCATGTACACACTATTGAGAACTGGGAATGTTTCCCATATGCACACTGTCATCCTAAGAGCATAATGCTCACTCACTCACTCACTCACCCATTGATACATAACATTTACATACACACATGATCTGAGATTGACACTCACCTATATACACATTGAAATATGGAAACATTTTCTATCTTAAATCTGAGAGCAGTTGACCCTCACCCTCACCTTCACACTTGTGGACACTCGAGCACACACCTAACATGTATACACACACAAGCTAATGCTCTAATGACACACACAGAGGACATATTGTGTTGAACACATATTTCACTGTCACATGCACACATCTACACTACTAAATCTAAGAACTGAGATTTAAATACCCTCTGTACACATTGTTCATATGTACACTCTCTTTGCACTGTTTTCCCCTAAATGCCTATACCCCTCTTTATTCTTAACTTGTTAACTGACCACACATTGTTTTGATCACACACACACTATATAAATGTACACATAACCTTAACACATTGCCCTATATGCATGTTCTTTCCTTTCTAACCCTCAATGTATATACATATCATTGTATATAAATATATGCATGTATGTATACATTAGTTTCCTTTGAGATGTTCCTATTTATGCCTATATATATAGATATTGTATGTAATATATAAATATAATATGTGTGTAAGATTAAACATGTGAATATATATATGTATGTATGTGGGCATATAGGCATAGATGAATTTCCTATGTATATAAGTATGCCTTATGTACAGTGAGCATATATGTATGTATATATATATATATATATATATATATATATATATATATATATATATATATATATATATGTAAACATGTATGTTGGATAACTTGTGTGGCCTTGTGATTGTATGTGATGCTAGCCTAGGCTTGGTTAGGTTTAGTGAGACTTGATTGGGTTAGGAGTGGCCTAGTTGACCTAGTTGACTAGTGTAGTTGACCAGAGTTGACCAAGAGTTGACTTTAGTCTGGTTTGACCTAGACAGCATGTAGATGCATTGTACATTTCACTTATCATCCCCTGTATACATCTTGACTTGTGTTGCTCTAAATAGGAGTCAGATACCTCATCTCGGGCAGTATATTCTCACAGACATTCAGATATCAGGCAAGTACATTCTCTGATCATTTCATAACTTGCTTAGGATTATATTCCTGCTCTAGTTTACCTTATTTGATGCTGTCATGATATTATCACGGATTGGTACTATACGGATCCCTATATTGAGATGTTATCCCCCTCGGGAGCATCGGATACATCATGTCGTATGTTTTATGTACATCATGTATTCCTTGCTCTCATCTTATTCATGTTTCTCATGTGCTTCATGCTCGTTCATGCTCGCTCATGTACTCTCATATGCTCTAATGTTCGGTCATGTTTCTCATGTATTTCATGTATAACCTATACTTCATGTGTACCCTTCATGGGCCTTCATGTGGAATTTATGTGCACTCAGTTTTGAGCCCTTATGTATACTTAATATACACCCATCTATGGGCTTTCATATGAAAATCATGTACGTAACATAACTTGTCTGGATCCTTGTGTATTGACTGGGGTATGGGAGAGTATAAATAGTCATGTAAACAATTCCAAAGTAGTATAACAATGTGCGCCTCTTTAGTATATTCATGTGCAAATCCAGCCGTTCACATGTCGACCTTGTACTCTAAATCACTAGTCACTGGTACCTCTCTACTTATAGTAGATATTTCTATTACAGTTCTCTCTCTATTTACATCATGTACTTTCTTTCAGTTTTATGTATCGTACTCTCTTACATGTTTATATTTTCTAACCTGTTATGATCTGCGTGAGATGTACTGTGCTCGCTCCCGTCCTGACTGGACCTGTTAAAAATTTTACAGAGGATGATGAGGAACCCTGCACCCCTTACTAAGGAGCTTGCCTAGATAACACTCGTGACCTGGACCCCTGGGGAGGTTCAGACAGCTGCTGAGGATGATACCCATGCATAGTTTAGATAGTCTAGACAGTTTTTCTTTTTATGTTAGTTGTTGTCTTTGATTTCAGAGTTGTGTATTTATGGAGATGTTGAGACTTATGTTTATTTCACCTTGTTGAACCTCAGTTGAGGATTTTCCTATCTTTTCCATCGTGTTATATTCTACCTTTAGATTGTGATTGAGTTGTACCTTATGTGATTGGCCTCCTTTTGGAGAGTATTTTATATTATGTTAGTTATAGTTCATGACCTAGAATAGTATTCTACCGCTAACACTGCAGCGTAGGCTGGGCGCTGTTACGTACTCGTACCCTTACAGTGGGTGCGGGTCGTGACACGTTTTAAGTGGTGGCCCATGCAGGTTGAGTTTGTGTAGTAGTATTCGAACTAGAGTATCACTGTAGCCTGCAGTAGGAATTAGGATTATTTTGAGGTACTCAATCACATTAGCAAAACCTCTTAACTGGATTCCTGCTATCTAAATTCTTGTTGAAGATTGCTTCCTTGAAATAACTGTCCTTCCTTGAATTATCGTTTCTATCTCAGTATTGATTCCTTGTTTGATCTGTCTCCAGGATGGTGATTGAGACACGATCGCTTCGCTCTGGCACAACAGACGCTGGTGAGAGGCCTACCACCCCTCGCCCGATTGTGGACGCTTGGACCACAACACCCCTATTTCTGTTCATATAGGAGCGTCTGCAGCTTTTGGGAGTGCACCTCCACCTGTCCGAAGGTCTTCTCCCGTCATTCCGGATATGTATCAGCGGCAGTTACCTTCAGGGACAGTAGATACGGCTCAGATGTTTACCCTTTTCTAGTGATTCCTAAAGACTCAGCAGCAGATGCAGCAGAGCCAGTCTGCTGATTTCCAACAGAGCATACAAGATAGTCACCAGTTGGTCAGGACGACAGTAGAGATGGTGGCTGCTGAGCCACTAGGAGGATAGATGCAGCAGTATCAGCCGAGGACTCCAGACATCTAATCCTTTAAGAAGATGGGACCCCGAGACTTCAAGGGTACAGAGGGCATCATATACGCTGACGATTGGATAGACCATATTGAGGAGATATTCTGATTGGCACAGATACCAGCTGGATTACAGATTGAGGCAGCAGCCAGTCAGATACAGGACTTGGCCCGTACCTGGTACCAGACGGACCCGAGGGTTGGTACAGCCGGTCAGACTTGGGCAACGTTCAAAAAACTGTTCAAAGAGAAATTCTTTCCCGATACAGCACTCGGTGCCTTGGAGGCGCAGTTCGAGAGTCTGGTTCAAGAGAACCAAACCGTTGAAGAATACGCTGGGGAGTTCTGCCGTTTGGGTAGATTCGTTGAAGATCTTACTGAGGCCGGAAAGGCGAGGAGGTTCCACAGGGGTTTGATCAGAGAGATCAGGTCGTATACCAAGAGCGACCGTGACGCCACTTTCGAGCAGATTTTGGTAGGAGCCATGGCAGCGGAGGACGATCTTGGGCTGAAGTAGAAGAGAACGCAGGACACTCAGGGTGCTAGTGGCAGTACGGGCCCGGCCAAGAAGCCCCGCTTACAGATTTAGCAGCAGTATCCACAGCAGATGCCCCACTTACAGATTCAGTAGTAGTATCCACAGCAGATACCCCACCTTCAGATTCAGCAGCATTATCAGCAGCCGAGGGTCTACTTTCAGCAGCAGCAGTTTCAGGACCATGTACCCTTTCAGCAGGCGCAGCAGCCACAGAGGCAGCTGCAGGCCCTGGGACAGCAGCTTGTTATAATTTGCCCCTTCTGTAAGAGACCAGGGTACGATTGGAGCGAATGCTGGAAGAGGCTGGGCAGATGTTTACTTTGTGGAGGATCCGATCATCGGCGGAGAGAGTGTCCTGAGTCTTTTGGACAGACAGTTCAGGGAGCAGGAGCCAGGGCTCCGGTGGGCCAGCAGAAGGGATTACCCTTACCAACTCAGCAGCAGAGGTACATGCAGCATCAGCAACAGGCCAGGGGAAGCCAGCTAGCAGGGGCGATCTTTCGCCAGAACAGTCGAGGATGCACAGGCCATTGGAGATCTTGCTGCAGGTTCCGTTCTTCTCGATTCTATTTCTGCAATTGCCTCTTATAACTGTCTTGAAAATTCGATTCCCTCTGTTCCTTGTTGATTGATCAATTTTGTCCTATTGTTCTAGTGTTATGTTTGATTTTTTCTCTGAGATGAATCATATGGGCTAGGTCACCTCAGTTATGGGATCTAGAATCCTCGATAGTCATGTTAGCTGGCATAGTGAGGACATATAGTCGGATTTAGGACGTATTTATTGGGTATAGGAATTTAAGGTTTTTGCTGCTAAGCATGCGGCAATGCAAAAATTTTAAATACCATGATTCTAGAGGTATGTACCTTAGTCAAGGACTTTGTGATTATCGTAGCCTTGTTCACTAGCATGACGAAGATTCTGAGTATCATGATTTTGGACAGACACATATGATTATCGAACTGTGTGATTTTGAGACTATGATTGTGGGGGTATTTGACCTAAAATGAGTACTACCATCTTAAATTTCGAGGACAAAATTTTTCTAAGATGGGTAGACTTGTAACACCCAGTTTTCTAAATGAGGGTAATTTTGAAATTTTGTGATTTAATTTATTTAATTATGATATTTAAATAATAATATAATTTTTGGTGATTTTTTTGAATTTTTAATTAATTTATTGAATTGGACATTTCTATATTTGACTTTGACTTATTAAGACTTTGTAGACTAGCCTAGAACCTAACCCTAGGTATAGGGACCCTAGTCTAACTTAAGTTAACCTGTCTTTAGTCATTAGAAACTAGTTTTAAATAGGAGGATTAAGATTAAGTGAAATGGCTTAATGACTTATGATTTAATTCAATAACTTATGATTTTCCATTCAATGACTTGTGACTTTGGCCCATAGCCCAATAACTAAACCCTAACCCTAGAAATCAGCCCATGGCCGGCCACTTAGGGCTTCCCCCCTTCCCTATAAGTATTCTCCTAATTAGTTCTTGCCTCTTTTGTATTGAAGGAGCAATTAGAGAAAGAAAGGTTTGTTCATTCTTCCCCAATCCATAGAATCTTCATTTTAAATCCTTTTCCACTCTAGTTTCTTGCATTAGAGCCTAATACTCTCCTATTTTCTAATTGTGGAGTTTAATCCCAGCTTTGGGACAATTTGGGAGCATTTGGCTAGCAAGGAGGAACCCCCCCATTTGGAGCTTTTTCTTGCTATTTGCATCCATAGGTAAAATACTTCTAATTGTTTTAATATTCATATTTCTTTGCATTTAGGCTAGATCTAGGTACTCCCTAATTGTCCCTACTGTTTGGGTTAATTTTGGGTCATTTTGGTGTCCGTATCGGACACGTATCATAGTGTATAAATAGGTGTTTGATTAAATGCCTCTTAGGATTTTATTTCTTATTTTTGTTGAACTAATTACATGGATCCCTTGTTCTAGGTATGTGTAATAATTTTTATCAAGACTGAAATGTGTTTGTGTCATTTACGTGTCTGTTTTTGGTGTTAGACACGCTGCACAAGACACAGCTAGGTGTCCTGCCTATCGGGCCCTAGTACTCACCGTAGGATATGAAAATTGGTGGGAAGGAGGGGGCTCTGTCAGTCATCATGCTCCTAAAATTTGGGAGCAAATGATGCATGACACGCGGTGCAATCCCACCCGTACTGGACCGCACTGTTCGTGCACTGACTGAACACACGCACAAACACGCGACTGACACAGTGTTCGTGTCTCACATGGACACGTCCTGGACACGAATCAGGGTGTCCTAACCCTAGCCCTAGACCCCCTCTACATGTGTGCACGGCCAGGTGTCTCCACGTGGCCTGTGTCGTGCGTTGGACACGTGTGCACGCGTGCACGATGCAGCAGTGCACTGTTTTCTGTTCTGTGTATCGTGTGGTTGTTGGACATGATTCGTGTCCAGTTCTTGGACACAAAGACACCTCCTAATACTCTCTCACTTGTATCATTAATTACCAAAACACTGATTTGTATTTTGTTGTTAATTTAAATTCGAAATTATGGATTTCCCCAAATCCTGATACTCGAATGATTCACTGATTTAAATTAGAATGATTCACTGATTCACTTATTTAAAAGATTACATTATGCTGTTTGGTTCACCAATTCATATCAGGGATTAGCCAACCATGTTGGGTTTTTGATTTGCATGGGGTTATGGTTTCAAATCCTCGTTTGGACTGTTAATTTGAACAAGTGACTGATACACTGTTCGAATTCTAAAAAACCTGAGAATTCCAAGTTTCTTGTGTTTCACTAAATTAATCTGGTTATTACAATGTTTATTCCTATATCTAACTGAGTAGTTACATTAGGATTTTGGTAGTGGTAGTGATTAGTTCGAATTGTATTGGTTTTCTTTGAATGAATTGTTAACTGCCACAAAAACCTGAGAACAATGTGATTTCTAAGCCTTGACACCAAACACTGATTCAAATCACTGCACCCTCACACACTCACACATTTCTGTCACATGTATCCTATTCACACACACACATTGTACTATTTTCAATCACTGAAACTGTTAAATACTCACACATTTACACACTATGATCCTGAGAACACTGAAATCCTGAATACTATTCCTGAACACACATTCTCTACTGCAACCAACTGTCACTCACACACAGGATACACACACTGAGACACCAATGATAGTCCCTACACACATACTAATTTTTATGTGCCCTGTCAATCTGAAATTCTGACTTCCCATATTCACACACACACACATGTTTAGTCTCCTATACACTTAACTGTCACCAATCTGAGTTTGCACACACAAGTACACAAAATCTTAAAATGGATAATTGCTCACTATCATAGAAATCTGGGAACACTTTGATGCTCACCTATACACATCATATATTTATACACCACACTCCCACACATTGATGATATGTACACACATCTATACACACACATGCACTTACACTAAAAACTGAGAAAATCTGAGACACACACATTATGACAAGTACACACACACTGATTGTTCCACATGTACACACTGTTAAGAACTGAGAATGTTTCCCATATGCACACTGTCATCCTTAGAGCATAATGCTCACTCACTCACTCACCCATTGATACATAATATTTACACACACACACACATGATCTGCGATTGACACTCACCTGACACACATTGAAATATGGATACATTTCCTAACTCAAATATGAAAGCAGTTGACCCTCACCCTCACCTTCACACTTGTGGATACATTTCCTATGCTCTAATGACACACACATAGGACACATTGTGTTGAACACATATTTCACTGTCACATGCACACATCTACACTACTAAATCTAAAAACTGAGATTTAAATACCCTCTGTACACATTGTTCATATATACACTCTCTATGCACTGTTTTCCCCTAAATGCCTAAACCCCTCTTTATTCATAACTTGTTAACTGACCACACATTGTTTTGATCACACACACACTATATAAATGTACACATAACCTTGACACATTGCCCTATATGCATGTTCTTCCCTCTCTAACCCTCTACGTATATATATTATTGTATATATATATGCATGTATGTATACATTAGTTTCTTTGAGAATTTTCCTATGTATGCATATATATATAGATATTGTATGTAATATATATATATGTAATATGTGTGTATGATTAAACATGTGAATATATATATATATATATATGTATGTGGGCATATAGCCATAGATGAATTTCCTATGTATATAAGTATGCCTTATATACAGTGAGTATATATGTATATATATATATATATATATATATATATATATATATATGTAAACATGTATGTTGGATAACTTGTGTGGCCTTGTGATTGTATGTGATGCTAGCCTAGGCTTGGTTAGGTTTAGTGAGACTTGATTGGGTTAGGAGTGGCCTAGTTGACTAGTGTAGTTGACCAGAGTTGACCAAGAGTTGACTTTAGTCTGGTTTGTCCTAGACAGCATGCAGATGCATTGTACATTTCACTTATCATCCACTTTATACATCTTGACTTGTGTTGCTCTAAATAGGAGTCAGATACCTCATCTCGGGCAGTATATTCTCACAGACATTCAGATACCAGGCGAGTATATTCTCTGATCATTTCATAACTTGCTTAGGATTATATTCATGCTCTAGTTTACCTTATTTGATGTTGTCACGATATTATCATGGATTGGTACTATATGGATCCCTACATTGAGATGTTATACCCCTCGGGAGCATCGGATACATCATGTCGTGTGTTTCATGTACATCATGTATTCCTCGATCTCATGTTATTCATGTTTCTCATGTGCTTCATGCTCATTCATGCTCGCTCGTGTACTCTCATGTGCTCTCATGTTCGGTCATGTTTCTCGTGTATTTCATGTATAACCTATATTTCATGTGTACCCTTCATGGGCCTTCATATGGAATTCATGTGCACTCAGTTCTGAGCCCCCATGTATACTTCATGTACACCCATCTATGGGCTTTCATGTGAAAATCATGTACGTAACATAACTTGTCTGGATTCCTGTGTATTGATTGGGGTATGGGGGAGTATAAATAGTCATGTGAACAATTCCAAAGTAGTATAACCATGTGCGCCTCTTTAGTATATTCATGTGCAAATCCAGCCGTTTATATGTCGACCTTATACTCTAAATCACTAGTCACTAGTAGCTCTCTACTTATAGTAGATATTTTTATTACAGTTCTCTCTCTATTTACGTCATATACTTTCTTTCAGTTTCATGTATCGTACTCTCTTGCATGTTTATATTTTCTAACCTGTTATGATCTGCGTGAGATATATTGTGCTCACTCTCGTCCTGATGGACCTGTTGAAAATTTTACAGAGGATGATGAGGAACCCTGCACACCTTACTATGGAGCTTGCCGAGATGACACTCACGACCTGGACCCCTTGGGAGGTTCAGGCAGCTGCTGAGGATGATACCCATGCATAGTTTAGATAGTCTAGACTGTTTTCCTTCTTATGTTAGTTGTTGTCTTTGATTTTAGAGTTGTATATTTATGGAGATATTGAGACTTATGTTTATTTCACCTTGTTGAACCTTAGTTGAGGATTTCCCTATCTATTCCATCGTGCTATATTCTACCTTTAGATTGTGATTGTGTTGTACCTTATGTGATTGGCCTCCTTTTGGAGAGTATTTTATATTATGTTAGTTATAGTTCATGACCTAGAACAGCATTCTACCGCCGACACTGCGGCGTAGGCTGGGCACTGTTACGTACTCATACCCTCACAGTTGGTGCGGGTCGTGACAACAGAAGAGCACGCCAACTTCTTGAAAAGATCGCTGAGGCAAAACTTAGAATTTTCCAAGTGATTTCTTGAAGACCCTTGCACAAAACTTCTAATTGACTCGCACCGAGCACCTTATAGGCTTGGAAAGTTTTGTGGCTAGTAGATGAGAAGAGTACAGCTCTTTGGGATGTATATGCTGTAACAGAGAAGAGATGAGAATATTGGATGGATTGAAATGGGAGAAAAGGGTGCCTATATATACTAGTCCTGGGAGGCAGAGTTCAGCCAGAACTCTGTCCAAAATTACCAAATTATGGTGGTTGAAAAACTTGCAATGAGCAATCCCTAAAAATTAGCTCCTGGAAATTAGAAGACAGATTTCGGCCCGAACTCTGTATGGAGGCAGAGTTCGGCCCGAACTCTGCCTTCTAGGAGACAGAATTGCTCAATGGGCTTTAGCAGTTTGGCTTTTTGTTTGTGGGGCTTTTTGGTTATCTAGTCTATGGTTGAGGTACTCAGTACGACTCAACGTACAATAGCCTAGACTCAAATAAAATATAAAAATACAGACTTTCGAAGACAAGTTCCAGCAGTATTCGTCGAGCAGTCGTCGATGATGACTACCCGACTTGATGTGTGTAAGTCGTCTGTTTTGTAGCTTTGATGACAATGTATGTGTCGAGTTGGATTATGACCAATATCAATTTGTTAATTATCAAGATTAGGTTGACTGCGATCCAGTTTGGGTCAACAATTTTTCCCATTTTGATAATTGACAAAATTATGATATTTGCGTGTCGCAACATTAATACCTGGACATATATATTGCTCCCCCGTAGATGGACAATTCGGCTCCCCTGTAAATAGAGAAGTCCTGATACAAGTACTAGTCCAAACAATATAGCACAAGTGTAGCACAATATAGCATAAGTATTTGTCCAAAAATAGTGAAGCAAATATCACATATATATCTCCCCCTTTGAAATTTAGCAAAATGAAATATAAGCTCCCCTATAAAAACATAACCACGGTGAAAATATGCAATCACACAACCAAGCTTAAGTCTAACGTAAGAAATAACAAGCAAACAGTCCAAATAAAAGCCATAAAGTCATAAAGTAGTACAAAACAAAGTTTTTAACTACATAATTACTGAATGAAATTAACAAAGTGCATAAACAAAAGACAACCTAAGCATCAGCTGCATAAAATGGACCACGCCCGTCATGGAGCACGAGAAGGTCCAGCAGAGTCGGATGGGTCGTTGGCAGAGCGACGAGGATCAACAAATGCCACATCTGGATCCAAATACCTCCTACCCAGGCGTCATCGATATGATAACCTTTGTGAGAAGGGTCTCGTACCATAAGGTAAGACACCGTAGAATAAGAGGCCAAGGAGTATTGGATGTCATACAAAGTGTTACTGATGGCTGACATCTGTAAGGTGGTGTGATAGTCCATCTGAGTCCAACGATTGTCCTCCAAGCGGAAATGATCACGCAGCATGGTCTGAATGGACTCGAGAGTAGCAGGTGGCTCGGGCACAGGTTGCCCAAGAGCAGGAGGATCAGCCTGAGCATCAGACTTGGAAGGCTCTGACTCAGCAGGAGACTCAATAGCTGCTAGAAGTTGCCTTGCCTTAGACAGATAAGCAGGGGCTAGAAGGAACTGGCACTCATTAAACGGAACACACGAAAAATCATCAGTAAATATAGGGCGTAGACCAATGATTGAGGTTTCTTCCGTGCACTAATCATCCAGTCCATCATATTGCGCAGAAAGTTAAAAGGAACATGGAAGTGGAGATGATAAAGTGCAGAGGTCTCAAGATAAGATACTTCATCAGTCGATCCTGCTTTGGGCATGATCGTGGAGAAAATGGTACGATAAAGTTCATAGATATACAGGTTAACAAATTTAGCTAGTAGCTTGCGTGGACGAGGGTTGGGAGTACACAAATCATCCTTGATACTCTCAAGGGACGATCCATCGAAAAATTGAAACTTGCGTGCATCGACAAGTTTCTCCCAAGAATTGGGTTCCAGGATCTCGAGATATTTCACAAGTTCAAAATCGTCAAAAGTAATATCGATACCAGCGACACGAGAATAGATTCATGTGTCGTCAAAGGTGAGATTACAGTAAAATATTTGGATAGCATTCAAATAGATAAGAGATGATGTAGAAACTAACTCATTTAGACAAAGATCATGGAATAATGAGTCATATCTTGAAAATATTGTGAAATTAATATGATGACCCGCATACACACTCCGTGAACGAAAGTCATTGAACCATTCATTGGAAGCCTCCAATGATACAAAAATTTGTTTATTGAATGTGTTGGGGTCATTATGTGGATGGATTGGAGGAGCAAGAGGAGGAGGAGGATTGGATGATGAAGCACCTTCATTCTTTCTCCTCTTGTCTCTTCCAAAAAGTCTAGGAGCCATGGAGAATTTGAAATAATTGACCAGGAAATAGAAAGGAATATGAAATTATACCTCACAAAGTTGAGAAAAGATGGAAGAGATCTTCCCAAAAGCTTGAAATTTGAGTTTGGAAAGAAAGAGAGCCCTAAAAATGGAGTTTCTAGGATTAGGGTTTTAGAAATTTGTGTTTGTAGGAAGGTGGAAGATGAACAAAGTGAAGAGGGAGGGTTGAATCTCAGTTTTAAGGAGGTTAGGAGCAGCCAAGTGGGTTAAATCAGGACCGTTGGATCAAATTATTGGATGGCTGAGCATCAGGAAAGGTTCTGTGACCAGGGACACCGAGTTCTGCCCGAACTCTGCCGCCATGGGCACAGAACACACGAAGGTTGAAAAATTGGCTAAGTGTTGGTTCAGAAATATGAAATTGGAAAAGTTTAAAAAGTGGCAAATGTTTGATGAAAAAGAATGGAATTTAGAAAATGTGAATTAACTAAGTTATAAATAAAATTAAACCATATAATAAACAAGGATTTATGACAATGACCATTACGATGAAACTGCCATGGGGTAGTTGTAGGGGTCGGATCCCAGCTAGCGGTAGTCCGAAGACTAGTGCACCGTGTCGCTTAGGCTTTTACGCCTTGTTGTCAGAAGGACCATTTCTGCTTGTACCCATAGCAAAGTCACCATAAAGATATATGTCATAATCATTATTTATGCAGGCCAATTTATTCAATAACTGTTTCATCCAAAATTCCTAATTAACGATAAAGAAAATTGAAGCGCTCTTCGGCCAGTGGTTTGGTAAAGAAGTCTGCTAGCTGATGTTCAGTGTCCATGAATTCTAAATTAATCGTGCGTTGTTGTTTATGATCACGTAAAAAGTGATGTCTAATCTCTATGTGTTTAGTACGTGAGTGATAAATAGGGTTCTTGGTCAAATTAATGGCACTAGTATTATCACAGAAAATAGGTATGTGCTTGAAATATGAGTTGTAGTCTTCAAGGGTTTGCCGCACCCACAAAATCTGTGCACAACAACGACCAGCTGCGATGTATTCAGCTTCTATTGTGGATAGTGCGACAGAGTTCTTCTTCTTGCTAAACCATGAGACTAACGCCTTTCCTAGCAAATAACACGTGCCTCTGGTACTCTTACGGTCGACTTTGCATCCCACAAAATTAGCATTGGAATATCCGATTAAATCAAAGAAAGTGGTTTTGGGATACCACAAGCCTACTGTATTAGTTCCTTTAAGGTATCTAAAGATACGCTTAACTGCGGTCATATGTGATTTCTTAGGATTGGCTTGGTATCTAGCACATAAGCAAACACCGAACATAATGTCGGAACGACTATCAGTTAAATATAATAAAGGCTAATTATATGGGTACAACCAAAAGTGATCAGGGCTATCCCATTGTGGCAGTCCTTGTTAGATCCTGGCAGTCCTTGTTAGAAACTGGGCAATCTAGTCTACAGACTGGACTGCCAGAAAAATTGAAAAAATGGGCTAGCCCCGATCACAATTGGTTGTTCCCATATAGTTAGCCTATAATAAACTACCAATCATACCTCGATACTTACGTTAATCGACCGGTTTGTCGCTTTCATCAGGTTCCAGCTTTGTGGTAGTAGCCATAAGGGTGCTGATAGGTTTGATGCTGTCAAGCTCAAACTTCTTTAGCATGTTCTTGACATATTTCGATTGACTGATGAAGACGTCTTGTGAGAGTTATTTGATTTGCAATCCAAGGAAGTAGTTGAGCTCCCCCATCATGCTCATCTCGAAATCATCCTGTATACACTTGGCAAATTCCTTACATAGACCCTCATTAGTAGATCTAAAAATAATGTCATCAACATATATTTGAACTAAAAGAATTATGTCATCAAGAGATTTTATAAACAGTATAGTGTCCACTTTCCCTTTTGAAAAACCTTTATCTAGTAAGAAAGTACTCGAACGATCATACCAAGTTCAAGGAGCTTGTTTGAGGCCATAGAGAGCTTTCCTAAGTTTAAAAACATGGTCAAGAAATTTATGATTTTCGAAACCAGGTGGTTGTTTAACAAAAACTTCTTCCTTGATAAAACTATTTAGAAAAGCACTTTTCACATCCATTTGGAAAACTTTAATGTTTTGAAAATTTACAAATGTGTAAAGCATCCAAATGGATTCTAGTCGGGCAACATGAGCATACGTCTCATCATAATCGATGCCATCCTTTTGATTGTATACTTGGGCTACGAGACGAGTTTTGTTGCGAGTGACTGAACCGTCCTCGTTTACTTTGTTACAAAAAACTCATTTAGTGCCAATTATTGAGTGGCAGTAGGTTTAGGAACAAGTTCCCAAACTTGGCTTCTCTCAAATTGGTTGAGTTCTTCTTGCATTGCGGAAATCCAAAATTCATCATTGAAAGCTTCTAAAACATTTTTTGGTTCTTTTTGAGAAATGAATGAGTGCTAGATATAGTGTCTCGTTCAGAGGATCGAGTAGTTATCCCTTTTGATATTTTACCTATTACCAAGTCCTTTGGATGAGAGGCAGTGAATTGGAACTTCTTTGGTAATTCCTTTGGAGAGCTGGTTTCAGACGTTGCATTTATTGATGTTGAAGTAGATGGTTCATCATCGTCATTGGGAATAATAGCTGTACTATTGTCCTCATCAAAAGTTACATTACTAGACTCTTCAATAATCATCGAGCGCGTGTTGAATACTCTATATCCCTTACTCTTGGCCGCATAGCCAAGAAGAATACCTTCGTCAGCTTTGGCATCAAATTTGCCTAAGTTGTCTTTGGTATTCAGGATAAAATAGCGACAACCGAACACTCTAAAATAAGAAACATTAGGAGTCCTACCAAACCAAAGCTCAGAGGTGTCTTCTTCGAAATAGGAGGAATCAACACCCTATTCAAAACATGGCACGCTGTGCTGACAGCTTCTGCCCAAAAATATTTCGGAAGAGAGAATTGATTTAGCATAACTCTAGCCATATCGCCAAGAGTTCTATTCTTCCGCTCCATAACACCATTTTGTTGAGGAGTTCTAGGACACAAAAATTCATGACTAAAACCATTTGAATCACAAAAATTTTCAAAATCAGAATTTTCAAATTCGCCACCATGAATACTTCGGATACGAGTAATCATGTAGCCTTCTTCGGTTTGGACCTTTATGGCAAATACTTTGAAAACAGAAATAGTATCACTTTTGTTTGTAAGAAAGAAAACCTATGTAAATCTTGAAAAATCATCTACAATAACAAAAGTGTAGAGTTTTTCGCCAAGACTGGCTACTCTACTAGGACCAAATAAGTCCATATGAAGTAATTACAAAGGTCGGGTAGTACTTATAGTATTTATGGATTTAAATAAAGATTTGGAAGCCTTATTCTTTTCACATTCGGTACATACCGTGTCTTTTTTGAATGTGATATCCGGCAGTCCTCTAACTAGCTTCTTGGTGGATAGTCTGGATATAGTATCCATATTAGCATGACCAAGACGCTGATGCCATAGGAGCTTTTTGTCTTTGTGAGCGTAAAGGCATCTTCCTGCACTGTTAGTATCACTAGATAGATAGAAAATATAAATGTTATCTTCCTTTATCCCCTCAAAAGCGATATCTCCAGTTGATCGATCATAGATAAATCATTTAGTTTTCCCGAAGTTAATATCATAACCGTGATCAGTAAGATGACTAATACTGAGCAAGTTATGCTTTAACTCGATTACTAAACAAACATCATTAATGATAGGAGAGGGAGGATAACCAATAGTACCGTTGCCTATGATGTAGCCTTTAAGATTATTGTTGAAGGAAACATATCCTTCTTTTTTCATCGATAGTGTTGCGAATAGTTTTGTATTTCCAGTCATATGGAGCGAGCATCCACTATTGAGAATCCACTTGCTTCTAGTTGAGGAGGGAAGGTCCACCTACACCACGAGTAGATGTGACCTTTGGTATCCAGATTCTTTTGGGTCCTGACAGGTTAGACTTTGGTACCCATGCATATATATTTCTATCAACTAATCTCCTAATCCTACATTATGGAGAAATGTGTCCATGTAGGTTACAATACGTGCATCTAGCATGTATGTTTATACTAGGAGCATGTTGATAGTGGTGTCTATGAGTAGGGTGATGATAGCTACGTGTAGCAGTAGTGTGAGTATGGTGACTGCGTGTAGCAGTAGGGTAACTATAATGATCATAGTGACTCTGTACAATAGCATGATGATGATAATGATTACGTGTATGTGTCTTACGTGCTGCATGTGAATAGGTGTACATGAAATTATCATTTTGTTTAGCATGTGGATGAGTGTTCTTGTGGTGGCGTGCCTTTTTGTGATGAGTTGGCACGTATTTGTATGTGTTGTGACTATGAGACTGAACTTGCAGTTGTACAACCTGCTTGCCCAGTTTAATCTTTAATTTCTTAGAGACAGCATTCAACTCATCACATTTAGCAGTAAGACCATGAATTATACCTGTAGCAATTTTCAACTTTTTTTTCTCTTCAACAAGTTCTTTGTTTAGTGCCGTGATCTCAAGTGTTTGTTTCTCAATGATTGATTCGGCATTGTGTAAGCTTAATTTAAGCTTGGATACCTCTTCAGTACTTTCTGTGGGTGTAGTATTTTTAACATCTTCAAGTAAACATGAAAGTCTATGGATCTTGATTTTATGGTCCTTGATCTTATCCTTTGCATGTTTATATTTATTGATTACCTTTTTGTGATCATCAAGTAGATAACCAAAGGTATCACCAAGTTCATCAAATGAAAAATCATCATAAGAATCTTTTACCTTTTCTGAAGTCGCCATTAGACAGACGTTAGCCGTATTTTGTAGAGAGTCTTCTTCCTTGTCTGAATCACTAGCCTCGCTTTCATGCCAGATGCTAGTATTGGCATACTTTCTTGTACGGCTTTTCATATCGGCGTCCTTTCTTTGCTAAGGGACAATCTTTCTTGACATGTTCCGTCTTTTTACATCCGAACCAGGTGGGTTCTTCCTCATCGTCTCTTTGTTCTATCTTCTTTTGGTTGAAGCGTAGAAACTTTTTGAAGTTTCAAACTAAGAGAGCTTGATCGTCACCTTCGGAGTCGTCATCATCGGTGTCTTCTGAGCTGGTTCTTCGGCGAAGAGCACTCAATGCAATCTCCTTCTCTTTTGGAGCAACTTCTTCGAAGTCTTTTAGATCGAGCTCATGCGTCATCAACATGCCCATCAACATTTCTAGAGACATTGCCGTGAGATCATTGCCTTCGATGATCGCCGTGACTTTGGGGTTCCAAACCTTTGGCAATCCTCGTAGCACTTTGTGTATCTTCTCATGGTTGGAATAATCTTTTCCAAGAGAGGGTAGTGGGTTGACGATGTCGAGGAATCTGGTGAACATTTGAGTGATCATCTCATTAGGCTTCATCTTGAAAGCCTCGTACTCCTGTGTCAGACGGCTGACTTTCGATTCTTTGACCTACGTGGTCCCTTCATGAGTCACCTACAAAAGCTTCCATACTTCATACGAGGTGGTGCATGTGGAGACCCTGTTGAATTCAGTCCTGTCTATGGCACAGAAAAGAGCATTAATAGCCCTAGCATCTAGACTTGCCTATTTCTTCTTCTAATCAGTATACTTGTAAGGTTTTTCGACGAGACTTCCCTCGACAGTTATTCTGGGAGGTTTCTTGTAGCCATCAGTGACTACAGTCCATAGGTCAAAGTCTAGAGACTTAAGATAAAAACTCATTCTAGTCATCCAGTAAATGTAGTTGGTCCCATCAAAAAGGGGTGACCTATTTGTGGATTGACTCTCACCATAGTTGGTAGAGATGGGTTGTGTGGTTGTCATGGATCAACTCTAGGATGTAAATCATGTATCAAGAGAACAGAGCTCTGATACCAATTGAAGTACGTGTAGGCAACTCTAGAGGGGGGTGAATAAAGTACTTGTGAAAATAATGATCAATTAAAAAAATCAATTCTATTCAATCCCAACTAGTAAATAAATAATCAGAGTATAATGCGAAAATAAAGTGGAGATTAGAAAGCATACGCAGACACAGCAATTTTTAACCTGGTTTTCCTCGTGGAGGACTAGTCCAGGCCTGAGAACTCTAGCTCAAGATTGAAATCTACTATTTGTGAAATAGTTTTACAACCATGTGCCTTTACAAAGAAGAGTACGCCAACTTCTTAAAAAGATTGCTGAGGCAAAACTTGGAATTTTCCAAGTGACTTCTTGAAGACTCTTGCACAAAACTTCTAATTGACTCGCACCGAGCACCTTATAGGCTTGGAAAGTTTTGTGGCTAGTAGATGAGAAGAGTATGGATCTTTGGGATGTATAGGCTATAAGAGAGAAAAGATGAGAAGATTGGATGGATTGAAATGGAAGAAAAGGGTGCCTATATATACTAGTCCTTGGAGGCAAAGTTCGGCCAAAACTCTGTCCAAAATTCAAAAATTATGGCGGATGGACAACTTGCAATGAGCAATCCCTAAAAATTAGCTCCTGGAAATTAGGAGACAGAGTTCGGCACGAACTCTGTGTGGGGGCAGAGTTCGGCCCGAACTCTGCCTCCTAGGAGACAGAATTGCTCAATGGGCTAAATAGGCTTTGGCAGTTTGGCTTTTTGTTTGTGGGGCTTTTTAGTTATCTAGTCTATGGTTGAGGTACTTAGTGCGACTCAACGTACAATAGCCTAGACTCAAATAAAATATAAAAATACAAACTTCTGAAGACAAGTTCCAGCAGTATTCGCTGAGCAGTCGTCGATGATGATTGTCCGACTTGATGTGTGTAAGTCGTCTGTTTTGTAGCTTTGATGACAATGTATGTATCGAGCTGGATCATGTCAAATATTAATTTGTTAATTATCAAGATTAGGTTGACTGCGTTCCAGTTTGGGTTAATACAGCCCCTCGAGGAAAGCATTTAAAGCCTCGACCAGGTAATTACAGACCGTCTTCCAACAAGCAAGGAAGGATGGCATCGAGAAGGGAAGCATTGCTCCCAACCGGCTCGTCCCTGAACAACTTGGAGAAGAACCCCACCACCACGGAGGCGATATCAGCGGAGCCGCAAGCGCCGATGCTCTCTTCATTGTGGATGCCGTGAATGAATAGGTGCGATCGCTTCTATCTGACACAGGCATGAAAATAGCAGGAGTCATTGTCCCCCTCGGTGTCCCATCGCAATCTCGCCTTCTGTTTCCAGAAGTCAGTCTCGAGAGCGATTGCCTTCTTCAAAAGAGCTCTGGCCTCGTTGAGAGAGGCACGCTGCTCGGGCGTCCCTTCCCCCCCCCGATCGAAGGAGACCTCCCTCGATCTGACCTCTTCCTCAGCCTCCTTGAGATTCAGAAAGATGTCACCGAACACCCGCCGATTCCAAGAAGAAAGAGCCTGACGGGCGAATCTAATACGCGAAGCAACTCGGACAATCGGGTTGATGTGATTAGTAGCGCACCACGCAACTCTGACCACCTCCTAGAATTTCGGATGGCGGATCTAGAAATTCTAAAACTTAAAGCTCTTGGAATCTGAGGGATTAGGGACGAAGGCTTCGATAAGGATAGGGGCATGGTTCGACTCGAGACGGTTAAGGTGAACAATATTCGTAATCTGTACCGGGTCGAGCCACTGATAATTGACGAGGAAACGATCGAGGCGAGAGATCTGATAGGTGTCGGAGGCCTGGGAATTTGTCCACGTGAAGGGATTACCACAGAACCGCGTATCTGACAAATGGGCATCGAGGAGGAATTGCTTGAACTCGAACATAGAGCCGGTAGGGGGAAAGGCCTCCATGTTTCTCATCGATCTCGGTAATGGCATTAAAGTCGCCGCCGCATATCCACGGACGTTCTGGGAAGCACATCTTAATATCAAGGAGTTCCTTCCAGAGCTCGGGATGGAGAATCTTCATACAGCCACCATGCACAATGGAGAGGGTGACGAGCTCATTGATGATCTTGTGCTTGAACTTGATAGATACGGAGAACTTCTGGGCAACGACCACCTCAGCATCGAAATCGCTGTCCCAAAAAAGCCAGATATCTCTATTATTGGCAAACACTCTGGAGAAGCCCAGTTTGAGCCTATACTGCTTGATCTTCTGTTCTGAGACTTTCGCTTCGATCATGACAAGAAAGTTGAAGCGACGAATCTTCTTTAGGACTTTAAGACGCGCGAGCGTCTGTTTGTTGGCGATGCCCCACGTGTTCCAACACAAAATTTAGAACTGTTGATGGTTTAACATAATTTTTTGAGGAGGTCACGACCCATCTTGGTGGCCGAGCGGAGCATCATGGTCGCCGAAGGGCAGGCTGTGGGGATCAGCGAGCTGCTGTGAGATAAAGAGCCGGAGGGATCTTCTAGTTTGGAAGCCGATGAATCCTGAGCTTCTGAGTCGCCTTCGGAAGAAGATGAGCTAGGTTCCTCTCTGAGTAGAATAAAGGGGGGTAGCAAGAGCCTCTCCGAGCTAACCGGGTGGAGAATGATGAGATATTCGAGAAGGCTGCTAGACGAACACTGCCGGAGCTGGAACGGAAGTTGGAACACCACAAGGCGTCGCTCCGCCTCGAATAGCGGGGAGGGGATGCTAGTTGGGGATAAGGGAGATCTGGAGAGGAGGAGCAAAGGATCCTCAGGCAGCGAAGCAGACTCCAGCAATAAGGGAAGATACTGGATGCGACGGTCATGACGCTGGCAGGGATGGGTTCGATGCTAGAGCAATTATGCTCGACTTCGGGGATGTGCTCCGCTCTACGCCTCCTCCTTCTCCTCATGAGGGGAGAGGAACGGAGGGAGGGGGAACACCACCAAGGTCAGGCAGAGGAGCAACGACACTAACCAGGACAGGACATTGATCACCTGCAGCGAGATCCTCTTAAGCCAGAAGCCTCATGTATGCTCCAGTGAGGTGGCCAAGGTGCAGGCAATGCAAGCAGTAGGAGGGATGTTTTTCAAACTTCAGCTCCTACCACGAGCTATTGCCATTGGATTGAATAAGATAGATCTGAGAGAGGAGGGGGAGGCTGGCATCGATCTCAACCAGCACCCGGGAGACACTAGGATGCGAGAGCGAAGTCGTGGCATGGTCGCTCATCATGGGGATCCTAACGTATTTGGCCACCAAAAATAGCACGGCCCACTGAAAAAGATGAAGGGGCAAGCCAGGGAGGGCTAGCCAAACAGGGGTAAGAGGAGATTCGCGATCGAGAGAGAACTTCGACGACCACCTGAAGATACGCATAGGACCCCGGCCACTAACCACAGCTCCTCGCTTCTGATTCTTAGGAAATCGGATTCCAACTAAAGACGGATCAAGATATGCTTCCCATCCATCACTCCAATGGAAATGGATTCTACGAACTTCATGCCAGCGAAGGATCTTCTCACCTTGTCGACAGCGGGTCTCCGGTGAGAGAATTTCCCGACGAGTGCCAGCGTGAGAGGAGCGAGAAGTGACGCTTCATCACCTGCCGTGAAGGAGATGGACAAAAAACCTTCGAAGGTCGAGATAGCACCACGTGGCTTGAAGCTACCGGGGAACGCCGCGACACCATCCGGCATTGGGGGCTTGGCGACGGGCGATACCACAGAGGCGAAAGAATGCCGCTACGAAGGGGGAGGGGGAGTAGGAAGGCGCACCGAAGAGGGAGGGTCTCCAGTCACAGAGGTAAGGAGGACGGGGGGAGGCGAGACTCCGTCGAAGGACAGAAAATGGAGGGAAGAGGGGGAGGGGATAGGGGAAAGGGTAGGGGCGTAGTGGAGGGAGGTTGGGAAGAGGAGCTAAGAGTGGGAAGATCAGATGGGAGTCGAGTGACGAAGACAGAGGGGAGCGAGGAGGATAGAGGGAGCGAGGCGAGCGAGGAAGGGAGAAGGTGAGCTGGAGGGGGCGACAAAACAGAAGAGCAAAGAGAATGAGTGGGGAGGAGGGAGAGCCCATGACCGGAAGCACCGGATGTAGGCGGCGGTAGGGCACCGGCCCGCCGCCTCATCAGAACTGGCGGCGAGAAATTACGAAGGAGGCAAGACCTTGGGTAAAAAAATAACTTCATGTGTGTGTGTGTGTGTGTGTGTGTGTGTGTGTGTGTGTGTGTGTGTAGATACATACATACATACATATTATATATATGTGTGTGTGTGTGTGTGTGTGTGTGTGTGTGTGTGTGTGTGTGTGTGTGTGTGTGTGTTTTTGTGTGTGTGTGTTACCTGGAAAAATTCCAACAAATTCAGATACGAGGGACACCAATACACGTCCAACCAACTGATCGGGGAGGTCTTACGACAGATTCACAAAGTTAGCAGACACTGTAATCACGGTCAGAAGAGCTTCTGGCAATCTCTGCTCTGACAGATTTTTGTTACAACCTTCTTTTTTGGTCTTAGTTTTGCGCTTACTTGTAAAGGCTTCGATATTTTGAGCCTTGTTATAAATAAAATTAGGGTCTTCTGGTTATATATATATATATATATATATATATATATATATATATATATATACACGACAAATATGGACCATTCATTTTTGATCCAATGGTTCTTATAAAAGGGCATTCTTGTAATATGATTAGAGTAGAGAACGTCATTTAATGCAATCTTCCGCTTTTGACCGGTTGGTAAACTTGTTGTTGTAGGTCCTTGTGTACTTTAATTTTTTCAATGAAGTCCCTATATTAAGGCATATTTAGTTTATGACAGGTTGGTAAAAAATTCACTTAACACCCTCCACAAACCTATTATTCGTTAAGTACTGAAATTAGTTTTGTAATGTTTTTTGGATTGTCGTAGGAATAGACAGATCCGAATCTGGATCGGTGAGCCAAGATGGTTCATATCAAGTTGAAGAAAACCTCTTATTCGTTAGGTAGGATATTGGTTAATTAGGATATTCGTTTATTAGGATATTCGTTAGTTAGAATATTCGTTAATTTAAGGTTAATACATGTTTTATTATATATAAAATAAATTTTAATTTAAATAATTTTATATTAATATTACAAGATAAATTTTATGGGCATTGGATATTCAATACATGTTTTAGTATTATTATTAACATGTATTAAAATTTATTATTAAAAACATGTATTAACTTATACAACATGTATTATAAACATGTATTAAAATTTATTAAACATGTTAATACATGTTCTATATATATTAATAAATGGGAAAACGGGATATGAGCCATAGGCTCATACACGTATATGAGCTATCTCACGTGGCTTCCATGTGAACCAATAAAAACAAAATGACTTGGAAGATGAAATTTAAATAGATAGAAATAAAAGGTCTCATAAAAATTTGATAAATAATAACTTACCTAATTTTTGCTTAGGAACTTACCAAATATATTTGCCTAGAAATTTAAATAAGAATAATGTCATCTGTCCCTCCAAATTAAAATTAGAATTAAATTAACATTAAAATTAATATTAATATTAATATTAATATTAATATTAATATTAACATTAATATTAACATTAAAAGTAATATTAACTATAATATTAACATTGATATTAACATTGAAATTAATATTAACATTAACATTAACATTAACATTAATATTAATGTTAATATTAATATTAACATTAACATTAAAATTAATAATATTAATATTAACATTAAAATTAATATTAATATTAACATTATCATTATAATTATAATTATAATTATAATTATAATTATAATTAATATTAACATTAATAATAACATTAAAATTAACAATAATATTAACATTAAAATTAATACTAATATTAACATTAATAATAACTTTATTATTATTATTATTATTATTATTATTATTATTATTATTATTATTATTATTATTATTATTATTATTATTATTATTATTATTATTATTATTATTATTATTATTACTATTATTAATATTAACATTAATATTAACATTAACATTATGGGATCTTCTATTTCTATCTATTTAAATTCCTAGGCAAACATATTTGGTAAGTTCCTAGGCAAAGATATGATAAGTTATTATTTATCAAATTATTTATAGAATCTTTTATTTCTATTTATTTAAATTTTCTTTTCCATGTCATTATGTTTTATTGGTATACATGGAAGCCACGTGAAATGGCTCATGTAATAGTATGAGCCTATGGCTTATATCACGTTTTTCCTTAATAAATAACATGTTTTAAACAGGTTCATACATGTTTTAATACATGTTTATAATACATGTTTTAATAATAATTTTATTTTAATACATATTTATTTTAATACATGGTTTATTAATATTAATATTATTTATATTTACTATTAATAATAAAATCTCGTATTAATTTTTACTTAATTAGTTAATCAATTAATGGCTGTGATGTCTTATCATACTAACCTGATTTATTGTAGTATGAATATATTTTTTTTGTTTCTTTCAGTTTCGGAATTATTTTAAAATAACTACGATTAATTTGAATATCATCTATTGAAAATATAAGAAAATTTAATATAATCGAGATTAAATTGAATATCATCTATCAATATTTATTATTTGAATAGTATTTATCAATATAAGCAAATTAAAGAAAATCTAATATTTGAATATCATCTATCAAAAATTTAATTAATATAATTACGATTGATTTGAAGATCAACTATCAATATTAAATATTTGAATATCATCTATAATATTGGATATATGTTTAGATATAAAAAATTAGTTTAATATTTGAATATTATCTAAAATATTAAAGCCACATTAGAATATAGGAGATGTGTGCTAGAAGATATTTTGATGTCATCAGTCTCGTAAAAATAATCACCGCCGCTTGGGAGATGACTGTTGTTTGGGAAGATGGAAGAGATTTGAAATTATTTCTTTGTGAGTCCCAACCTTCTTTTGTCTTTCCATCTCCCTCACTTTTTACCTTTTTGTATTTTCTCTTCTTATACAATAGCTATCTTGATTCTGGTATAGAAAGGAGTTTCCATATAGAAAGAACAACAAAGTTTCAACTAGTAATAGTGAAGAAGATGTCAAACCATATGGAAGATGTTGAAGATTGGATGCCAGCATTGAATGAACATTCATCCCACATATGATGCATGAGTTCGGAGAACAGGTATCAAAACTTTCAAGTCAACTTTCTTCAATACAAACTATGTTTGGTTCAATCCAAGTTGAACAAATGCATATATCTCGACGACTAGAAAAAATAGAAGAATCTAGAGCTGTTAATAGTAAGGCATCATCAGCCGTTAACAGCGTAGTGATTAATATTGAAGAGGAGGATGACAATGATGACGACAAGGATTTGAGAGTAGTGGGATAAAAAATCGATAAATTTGTCAATTTTATGGGTCTCAATGCACATGACCATAGTCCTAAGGGAAAAATAGAAGGGAAATTAGTACCAGTCACCCCTTTCAACAGTCAAAGAAGAGCTTCAACCTCGAAGCCTATCCCTTTGGCTAATGATGAAAGTGATAAGTAAGTAATATGAGTTTTCTTTTTGTTTCAACCAACCTTTTTTTTCTTAATCGACCATACTTAAATTTTTTTTTTGTTTTCTTAGTGAAATAATAACATCTTGCAAGCATTAGTATGTTACTCAGGGTGATATGAAGACCATTTTCCCACGAAAAAGCATGAGAAATATGATATATAGATACTATTTTTTTCTCTTCGATGTCATCAAAGTTTACTTCGATGCGAATGGTGATTTTTTTAATGAGAAATAGTTAGCATGGTCTCGATGCCATCAAAGTTTACTTCGATACAATCTGTTTTTTTACATGAGTGTCACCTCCGTTTTTCGTTATACGTATTTCCAGTATACATGTACGGAATCATGATCCGTATTTTTTACTTATCTTGTCTTGCTAGCTAATTTGGTTTAATCTTGTTTAGATTCATCATGGAATGTCATGGTTTGACTTGGTTCATTATTGGTTTGGGTTGGTTTATTTCCATGGTTCATCATGATAAACCCCTACCTACCACCATCCCCATTTAAATACCCACCTACTTTTCTCTCTCTTCATTATTCTTCATAACTTCTTCTTCTCCATTAAAAACCTCTCCCCCTCCATAGGCAAGTGCATCTTGATCTCACTTGAGAACCCATTTTGATGGTTCCAATGGCTTCTTAGCATGATTTCAAACCACTTTAGAACTTGAAGATTTTTATTTTGAAGCATGGATTTTTGTAGATCTAAGAAATTGCCATTTTTGTATTTTGTAGTTTTGATCTATTTAACTTCTTAATTTGCCTGTTTTGATGGTTCCATGTTGTAGAAAATTTTGTTCTACCCTATTTTGACCTATGGAAGTCCGAATTTGGACTCCGGATGGAGATTTGGCAGAGCTCGGAAGCTACGGCTTTCATTGCGTTTTTCTTCCCGGATCTGTCGGAAAGAAGAACAGTGCTTGGGCACATGAACTTTCCATGCGCCCAAAGCAGTCCATCCTCCCATGTGGGCACATATGTATGCCCCCTTTGGGTGCATAGGTGCATCCCTATGTAGGCGTATAGCCTTATGTTGGCGCATAATTTCTAAGCATGTCAAAGCACCTTCCCTTTTCCTTGGCACTTGGGCAAGGGTCTTGCTACCCTCATATGGGCGCATAAAGGGCTACCATGTGGGCGCATAGGGAGCTCCATGTGGGTGCATACAGTCCCCCCTTTGGGCGCATAGTGGTCAGGGCAGCATTCATGTAGGCTTTTGGTGATCTTGTAGATTTCGATCCTTTTTAGCCAAGTTGTTTCATGACTTTTCCATGAGTTGCTCACACGATCACGACACGACTCATGTGTGCCATAGCTTGGCATGACATGACATGACACGACATGGCACGTGCGTGCCACGGCTAGGTATGACACGACTCGTGCAAGCCGCGGCACGACACGGCACGACTTGGCACGACTTAGCACGATTTGCTAGTCATGGCACGGTTTTCTATGAACGGCTATTATAAGAACGCAACACGATTTGTACGAGCTGCGGCAAGGCTTGGCACGACTTGGCATATGTTAGCCTTCATGTAGGCGCATAGAACCATGTGGACGCATAGCCCTTGGACGCACGACGATTTGGCATTATTCCCCTTTTTGCAATTCCTTCTTTTATGACGCAAGTTGCCATGTCATTTCAGCTTTATTATACCTTACTCTTTATGCCATGTCTTCTACTTGGAATAGTGGCCTGCTAGGGTGCACTCAGGATTATATCTCTTCTTTACCTACATATTAGCTTGTACAATGATATGCTGCATAGTCATGATATGTGAACAGGACATGATAACCAAAGAGTAGTAAACCATGTTGGTGGCCCGTCGTGGTGCACTTCTAACAAGTAACAAGTACAAGTAACATGACATGATGGTGACCCGTCGTGGTGCACCCTTGACAAGTAATCTTGACATGTAACTCATGAACGCTATTGCGACGGCTAACTTGACATGCTAAGAAATTCTCATCTTGACACCATGGGTGATTGTATTGAATGTGCTTGTATAAGCTACCAATCTTGTCTCGCATCATGTCTAGGACTTGTATCCCTGGTTACCACGGTCAGGGATTCATACTGAATCTGACTAGGTTAATGACTAGATTGATCAAGTAGTTCTTATAGAGAGGTATTTCGGCTACAAGAAATCTCGTTATCTGGGCACCTTCTCTGATGGACTTGTAGCCTGCCGACGAGTAGGGCACATTTCCAGCTCACTGTCATGTGGGGTACTTCATGAAACGATTACCATGCATACTGTCTTGTGTTGCACTCAAGTCACCTAACAAGTCATGATAACTCTTAGCATGAACCTTGCGTCTGGATAACCTGGATAATCTGCAGGGCTTGTGGCCGTAGGTATACCTCATTGCATCTTGCTAGTAACTAGGCTTATGATAACCCTAGTTAGTTAACTACATATCAAGTCGTACTCTTGCTTGGCCGTGAATGTTGGATGGAGTCCCATCTTGTCTAGTCTTGTCTAGATCCAGTACATGGCTATCTCTGGACATTAGAGACTAAGTTCTGTTCAGGTGAAGGGTTACAACCCGGTCCTTGTTTGGTTTACGGATTGTAACTTGGTTACCGGAATAGTCCTTTAGTTATCTTATCGTTTATCACCCTGTTTTCTCTAACTCATGTCTTTTGTTATTTCATCTATAATTTTATGTGCTAATATGCTGGTTTTAGTTCTTAAGTAAAGCCTCCTTGTGGCACTTGCTCTTTCTGGGGTCTGACCCAGCTGGTTTTGTATGGCCAGATTTCGGAGCAGCTTTCGAGGATCTCCCAGCCTTCCTGCCAGATGGTGACCACTAGAAGAAACCTTGGCAATGAGTGGGTTCTCATTTTGTTCTCCCACTTCCTTGTAAAAATATTCTTTTGATGCGTTTAGCCGCCAAGCAAGTGTTAGCTCGTTTGCAACTTTACTTACTGTCTGCCTACGGGCTGTAACATGATTGACAAATCCTAGGGTTGATCATATATGACTTAAACTCTTGCTAGTCTTTGTATTTTATATGACTAGCTTCATGATCATCTGAATATGTAATGTATGGGATGCCTTACTTTGTATGTCTGAGGATCTACCATCTTGTTACATTTACTTGCTTGCTTGAGATTGAGACACTAGGCTTATTCTTGACCCTAAGAGACTAATGTCTGGTAGTAAACCCTCATTCATTTAGACAATCGTGACCGTATTGCAAGGTGGGATTCACTTCAATGTACGTAGCTGGCTGTGTCTGTCCCCCGCTCTCCAGTATTCTGGTTCTGGGACATGACAATTAGAATTGCTCAGATTGTTACCATGGTGTCTACGATTCTCACCGAAGAGGAAAGGAATAAAACTGACAATAAAGCTAGTATATGGTATTTACCAACATATAAAACGGTGAGTGAGCATTTTATTCTTTTATGACTGTTCATTAACAATTTATTCTCTTTATTTGTCGTTCGTAATGTATTATTTCATGTTTATTAGAGTACAAAGACTTCTAATAAAGCCATTCATGAAGAATGGAAGAAGCACAAATATTTCGAGGATTATATGGGTTCTCTAAGAACTTGTAATGAGGTATGAATTTGTTTTGGTTTAATTTTTAATTCCGATTTACTGAAAATTGTTTAATTTGTTATAATGATTATTCTTTGGTCAGATATCCATACCCATCCTTTTGGCTCAACATTACATTCTTGCAAAAGTTAAGATTCAACTAAAGACTGTTGGAATTTGGGACTCCCTTGCTTCTTCGGATGAGCCGGTTTATAACAAAGGGGTCATAAAAGCAATAGTAAAACGGTCATAAAAGCAATAGTAAGCTCATGTTTATATTTTTTATGAATTACCTAATAGATTCGTGGTATATTAATATATATAGTATTCTGGTATTGTAGCTTTCAAATTTGGATCTCTTTCTTGAGGAATAGATTAATAAGTTGAAAAATGCCACATTCAACTTTTTGACCTTCTCCATAAAGCGTCGTGATTTTCCTCAACCAGAAAATAATTATGATTGTGGTATTTTCATAATTTTATTCATGTAAGGCCGATTTGATCAATTTGATTCACAATCTTTCCATGTAAGTCTGAAAATATTTAGTCAAATAGTTACACTACTTTTAGAGCAATATTTTGATGTTATGTTTGTTATATGTAGTTTGAATCAGAATTTGAAAGAAACCAACTTGCTGTGTTGATTGCAACTTCGAAGCACAACTCAGAAGTAAACAAATTGCGCAACCATGGATGATGAAAATTTTGTTTCTTGTATCAAATGGAACTTTTATTTTGTAACAAATGGTCATGAATTATATGAAAACATTTCTGGACTTGTAACGTTCTTAGCATGTGATATGAAATTTATATCAAGATATCTCCTGTGATATGTTTGGTAATATATAAATCTTTACTATAGAATTACCGCAAGCGATAAAATTTTACAAATCAAAGACTCTTTGAGGAATAAACAATGTATAATATATCTAATTCTTACGAGGATTTTCCTGTAATTGAAAATATTGCTTGCATTATAAAGGCTTATGCTGCCATCGGGGAATCCTTAATGTCATATAAACGATCGAAGATTAGACAATTATTTTATTTAAAGAGAAGATGGTAGCTTGTTTGAAGAGCATGCTGACATATAATATTTCCTTCACCCTTAGTCGAGAATTAAACTTAGGTGTGAATTAAATCAACGCTTTCGTACTTTGCAATTATGGTAATCGTGAATTAAATCAACCAAAAATTCACTTAGTCTAACTTTGCAATTATGGTAATCGTGAATTAAATCAACCAAATGAAGAAAAAAACTGGACATAACGACTATCGAGAACTAAATCAATGAAATATTCACTTAGTTGCTCATATCATTTGATTCCATTGACCCTTCCTCGTTACAACGCTTCCGTACTTTACAATTACGGTAATCGTGACCCAATTTTTTTCAACTCTGCCGATTCTAGGCTTGGCGTTAGTCTGACTTTCTTTTATCTGGCTTGATTTCCCTTGAGAAGACCTTCCTTTTGTTGCTACCGGATGTGTCTCTTTAAAAGCTTCATTCCCTCAACGAACTGCATTAGCTACGTATTTTTCTTCTTCACCAACAATGGTAACCATTTTTTGCAACTCAATCAGCACAGCTGACATCAAATCGGTTCCATTCTCTTGAATTTTGCTTAATTTTTAACAATAATATGTAAACAGATTAACCTGTTCATTAGTACCACCATACCTTGTGCTCTTAATCCTGTCTGGGTGGATGAATTTTCTTTATGTGCCAGGTCCGGAAAGATATCTATCTTTGCAATCCTTCAACCAACAATTTTTAGTTAAGTTCTTTGGAATCTCTGACAGATGCAATCTCTCCATTACTGAAAAAATATGCCTACAAGGAATCCCTTTGCTCTCCATCCATAAGCAGTCACGGGTTATTTTGTTCTCGCAACCAAAAATTCTAACCTTGCGGTTAGAATAGTCCTTCAACAAATACTTTTCAATAGTGCAAACTGTTTGCCATGAAATACAAAAGGACAGAACAATTATCAGAGGACTGGACTTTTACTTCACGTTACAAACTCGCTTGTACAAAGAAAGCCTAGGGACGAAAACCTAGGTACAGCAATCTAAGTACAATTATTTATTTTAGATTCTGGGGGGTGACGATAGAGGCTCGGGAAAGCGACGGCCGCTCTGCCTTACTCCTTGGACGATCGGAATGCAGTCTTGGCTCCAGAAGATTGCTTGGCGTTGAAGAAATGCTCTATTTGCTCTCTCTCGGCTTCTCTCTAAATATTTTGGTGCTCTCTGATCTCGAAAATGGGGTCCTCTTGCAAGGGAATGGCACCTTGCTATTTATAAGAAGGGAATGCAATCATTAGGGTTTGCAATGATTGTCCCTTAGAGTGGCGGCGGCCTGTTGATTGATCAATCTGGGCCATTAATCTTGAGTGTGATGAATCTGGGCCATTTAATGTAGATTGCACCAAATCTTATCAGTAATTAATGCTGATTGGAATAAATCTCCGTGATGATGATTTGCTGATGTCTGCGAATCTGAATGAATAAGTTTAATTCATTCTCCTGCCACGTGTCCCAGATTATTGGGATTTGACCCAATCTTTGGTTGTAGTAAATCTGGGAAATTGATTGGCTTCATGACACGTGTCCTGGGAGCCACTGAGGGGATCTGAGCCGCATGAGGATTGAGCTGCATAAGCCTGGCCACGTGTTAAGGCTGCTTGGGGAGTGGCCCCCGAACCTTCGAATCACATGATAATCTGGGCCGCATGGACGTAGGTGGCCGCATAACGGGTAACTCCTTCGTGATCCGCATGGAGATGGTCCTCGTGAGCCGCATGGGAGAGCGTCTTCTTGAGCCGCATAGGGGGAGCCTCTGCTTGAGCCGCATAGGACTATTTCGATCTGGGCTGCATAGGGCAACTTCGGCCTGAGCCGCATGGGGAGTCTCCGCTTGAGCCGCATATGACTGTCTACGTGTCTAGGCTGCGTGGCATTTTCTGGATCTTAGGGGATTGTGTCAGAGATCTCTTCGTTTCCCTAGGAGTCTGTCATTATGACAGAGTCATAATTATATCTTTGTGTCAGGGCTGTCATCTTGTCAGAGCAGTCAGCCGTCAAGGCAATTAATGCAGTAAGGGAAGAGTTGTTTGTATGCTACGTGGTACTTCTCTTTGAGCCGCATGGAGATCACAGAGCCGCATAGCCCCTTGTGCCGCATGAATCTCTGAGCCGTATGGGCTTTCTGAGCCGCATGGGGTTTCCTGGTCGCATGGATCTTTATTATTTTCCATGCTTCTACAAGACCCCCTTCAAAGTTTTTAATTTGCAAAATTGAAATACTTTGAATAAGAAGCATGGCTGTGTGCAAGCTCTTCTAGCCGCATAAGGGGTCCTGGCCGCATGGATATCCTGGTCGCATGGATGTTTCAGCCGCATGGATGGCTTAGCCGCATGGGCTTTCTGCCACGTTATCATTGCCACGTATGGCAATCTTTTGCATTAAATGTTGTTGATTTGCTGTCAGTTTTAAAGGCCACTTTTCGGCACGGGATCCCAGGAGTTTGTCCTTCATTTTAGGCGGCTCACTTTGATAACTGAAGAGTCGGTCTTCGTGTATGCACGGGAATCAAAATGCCTCACTTTTGTTTATAAATATGGATGAGTTTGGTCTGAGGGATTCCTTTACTTTCTCCTTCGTTCCCACTATTGCTAACTCGCTTCTCTTTTCTCATTTTCCTTCTCCGATCGTCGGACATGCCCCCCAAATCTTCCAAGGTCGCCTCTGCCGCTGCGAAGGGCAAGAAGGCGGCTTCCTCGTCAGCCGTCGTGCCCAAAGTGCACCCTGATGTCCGCCCTACTCTCAATGGTAAGGGTTGCATTTGAATACTTTGAATCCTAAGAACCCATGGCTCTGTTGCATATTTATGCACAAGCCTTCATCCTTCGTCCGAACCATCCAAGTTTGACCATGATAGAGCCGCATATGCTGTATGGGCTACATGACCCTCTCATATCCGAGCCGCATAGGAGGTGCCCTATGTTTGAGCCGCATGAGAAGGATTTGAGTCTCTGGATATGAACCGCATGAAGTCTCCTTTGAACGGAGCCGCATATGTTTCTGACAGACTGAACCACATAGCATTTTGCACCGCATAAGCTCTTCCGCTAGAACCGCATATGTTCAACTGATCCGCATAAGCTATCGAACCAGTGTCACATGGAACTCCCGTCTGATTTGGGCCGCATGAGGCTGTGTTGACCCGAACCGCATTGGCTCCCTTGAAGCCGTGCCACCTGAAGCCCAGTTCAAAAGTGAGCCGCATAAGGCTTCGTTGATCCGAGCCACATAGGCTCGTAGGGACTTCTTTTTTTGAGATTTGTTCAGTGATTTCATTTTAACCATCTTTTAATCCTGTTTTTTTTGTCTTTTTCCAGTGAACCTCCCAACCAACCCAGCAGGAGAGCTTCTTGTGGGTTCAGCTCAATTTGCCATGGGCGTGCGGCTCGACGGCTTAATTCGACATATAACGGATCAGCTTCCTGCTAATGAGCCTAGGGAGAGGGTGGCTGTCATCAACAACCAGCCTTTCCACTTCCTTTGTGCTATGATAAATTCAGGGAAACTGGACGGAGAATATCTGAAACCGGCTTTTCTCTTTGGAGATGCCTTTTCCATAAAGAACTCCCGATTGCTGGACGTTTCTGAGAACTGGAACTTTACTGTGGATGGGGTGGAGATCCACATTCCCGAGATGGAGCGGCATTTTTCCCTCTCGTGGTTTAACATGGTACCATCAAGCAGGACGATGGCGGGCTCCCTGACTCCCACCCAATCGGGGATGTTCGTGGGCAATATCCACTATAATAAGCGTACGGGGTCACCATGTGCGGGCAAGGAATCAGTCAGTAGGAGTGTGATGGGGCTGCTTCCTGGTACTTTTATAAACGTGGCTGGTCCCAATTTCACTTTTACTCGAGCTGATACCTTTCTGAATCAACTCGCTCGGAAGGGGTCTTATCCTGTGGGCAGGTTATCGCTTCTGAATTGGATAAACCCCATTCCTACATGGACCAATCTTACCTCCTGGATCTTGAGGAACTACAGGGAGTCCCTTCAGGAGATTGATCTCTACTACGCCATCCGGGGCGCCTGTTACGGGTTGCCTATTAACAAGCCTTTGTTCATGGCCCTTTTGAAGATGTATAACCGGCGTACGGGTACTTTCATCGCACCCGGAGGAGAGTTGGGGCTTGCTCTTCATGAAATGCACATTGTTTCTAAGCTGCCGTGGGAATGCGAGGCTTTTGAAGTATACACTCCGACGAACGAGGAATTCGACGATCTGGATCGACGATTCCCGGGTTTCGTCGCTGTGTACCGGGAACTGCTGTGCCACCATAGCATCTGTCATCAAACTGCTATCAAGAAGAATAATAGTTCAGAGGGGAACGCCCCTCATACCACGGCCTGGGTCGCGTATCTTTTCAAATTACGTCCTTCCGACCGGGTTTCTTCTCGGAGTCCTCAAACCAGGCGGAGGTAAAGGACCTGAAGTTGAATGCAAAAAGGTCGAGGTCCACCCGCGATAGATTTGGGAGTCGCACTGACTCCTTCAGTTATTTCCACTATAGTACCCGGGAAATGTCTGAAAAAGCAATCTTAGCCGGGTTCTTGATGGTATGGCTACGAAATTGCGTAGTCTCGGGAGGGGCAGGTTCTACTGAAAGGATCAGCCGCCACTTCATTCTCCCGGCTGTGAAGTTGGTCTTCAAGATAAGACTGGCCCTTCTTCTCGCCGTGGTGTGTAGCATACACCACGGCCTCCGAGCCTTTTCGTCTATTCATTGCTCGCGAGACGACGCTGAACTTTGAACGGATAGAGCTACCATACCACTATCTCATGGGGTGGTTATTGATGCATTATCGGTTATTGATGAGGCCCGGGCCAGAGGTTGATGTCACCGCTGATGATGCCTTCCTTTTCCGATACTGCCATCAATCTTGGGAGTACGACACCATGTCGGCTTGTCGGAGGGCATTGGCGAGAGTTGACGGGCCCGACTTCTTTGTGTCTCTTCCTCAGTTTACCCCTAGAGAAGTGAGGGGGGTACAAGTTGATGGCATTGAACCTCCTCAGCTCTTATCTGAGAAGATGCTTCTATGGCTGCGCAACATTCGCCCCGCGCACCTAGTATATCGTTACCGAAATAACGTATACTTGGAGCCTTATTTATCTAGCAGGTTTTCTCGTCAATTCGGGTATAGCCAGCTGTTCCTTGACTGCCCCAGTGCTTGTCTGGGCTTCGAGGGCAGTGTCCTTGACGGTATTCGGGCATGGCATTATTACAATGCTGTTCACACCCGGGCTAGCTTCTCAGTCCCTGGCGCTAAAATGCAAGGGGATATTCTATACATGTCGGCTCTTTATCACGTTACAGCGAGAAAATCTCCCGTAAATTTTGATATGAACACCAACTTCATTGTCGGGACCGGCTTGGCCGAAAAGCCCGAGGGTTCCAGGAAGAGAAAGAGATGAGCGAATAGGGTTCCCGTGCCAGACTCGGAGTCCACTGCGGTGGACGAAGAGGATGATGAGCAAGACGCCGATGACTCGTCGTATTCTTCAGACGAGGAAGTTAGGAATCAACCCCCTATTATGCCGGATGAAAGGGTGGCGGGTCAGCCGCCTACTGGTCCTAACGAGGTGGTGGAGAATCAACCACCTGCTGTGCCTGGTCCTTCACGTAAGTGAAGCAGGCGCGTGGTTACCGCTGATGGCCGAACCTAGTCTACAAAGCACGCTGCGGTAAGACGTCGCAGGCTGTTTATTGATGATGTTGACGTTGTTTCTGAGGTGATTTGAATTTCGACTACCTCCTTCTTCTTTTTTCTATGTTATGGCCTAATCATTTTTTTTTGCTCTTTATAGGCGTCAGATGAGTTTGCTTCTCAGGACCCGATTGCCGAGGTCGATCCGATCTTGTCCCATTTGGTCAATGATGTGTGCACTGCTATTCTTTCTGCTGGGGTTCTTCCGGAGGCGACCGAGGAGTCTCACTTTGTTGGGACCTCAACCCAGGGGAATGGGGGCTTTACTGCGCCCGTCCCTTGGACATCTGAACTTCAACCGGATGACACTGTCCTGGCTGGCTCCCTTTCAGGGATGGCTGCGACAGAGAAACCAGTTGAATTCGGCTCGGAAGCCGCGGGTGAGGAAACTACACCAGCTGCGAACGAGCCGCAGCCTCCATGCTCTTCCCCTGGTAAGATGAGTCAAACCTTAACTTGTGAGGAAGCCTATTTACTCAATTATCCTATCCTTCGGGTTACGTCGATTAATGGTTGCTTTGGACGTACAGATCCCACCCCTTTATTGCCGGTGACGGTCATCGCCGGGGCGGACTCCACCAGGGGGCTCTGACGGAAGTTCGTGTGTCTTCCTCTTTTCCAACCGATATTGAGGGGCCTCAGCCAGGTCGAGTTCGGAAGCCCAAGTGGCAATACAGCTGGGGCAAGGGACGATGCCTCCTGCACCCTCCTCCGCGAATATAGTTTCGGGGATTAACCTTTCCGCCTTGCCCAACATCCAGGCTCTTCGGGCAGCGGAAGAGGAGCTAGATGCCATTCATGTATCTTTTCGCACAGACTTTGTTTTCTTGGTGGCAGGGACGGCAAGTTCTGAGGCTACTCCTTCGGTACTGCCTGCTACACTCCCTTTGACATCGTTCTCTACAGAGGTTTTGGATGAAGTGTCCCAGGATGTGGTCGACAGTTTCCACCGCCACTTGAAGAGGGGGATCGAGGTGGCTGTGGAAAGGGGGACTCCCTTTACTCTGGCCCGTCAATGCGCCGGTGGCCAGATCAATATCCTTAGAACACTCCCTGGTGGAGGGGAACTGGCTGCGCTTCTAGAGCCTAAGCTGTTAGAGGCTGATCGTCTCGTGGCCCAGTTTTGCATGCTGCAACAAGCTGATTTACCCGCGGCAATAAACCACGAGCACAATTTCCTCGTTACCACGGTAGAGAAGGTGATGGTTGCCCGGGAATCGCTCAAGCCGGCTATATTGAAGGACCGTCGGGATTTGAGTCGGTTGTACGATCAATGAAGCCATCGAACTGAAGATTGCGCGGTTCGGGAAGCGGCTGCCTCCCGCGGGGTAACCGACACCCGGGAGCAGATCCTCGAGCTCCAGAGAAAGCTGGTCTTCCTGGAGTCCGAGCTCGAAGCTGCTTGTACTGAGAAAGGGATTGCCATTCAGGAGGCTGATAAGTTTAGTAGTGCTTCTGCCAATCTAGAACTTGCCCTGAAGAAGATGGAGAACGACTGGCAGGCGTATATGCATTTGAATGACGCAGAGCAGTTGTCCCAAGAGGTCGAGCGCCGAGCTAAACAGAGGCTTGAGCGGGGGACTGCCTTGGTGAAAAACCGTCTCTTGGAGTTGAGTAACGCCGAACTATAGTCGGCCTTTTCTTCTTTTGTTTCTATTTTTTATCTTCTTTTATGATAGGGACGTGGTCCCAACACATGTAGTACTTTTTTCTTCCTTCAAATAAAGAGCATTTTCGATTCTACCCTTTATTTGTATTGCTTGTTGTGCTTGTGGTATTGTGGTAGTGTTTTTCCCGCATGGGGGACCTTTTTGTGGACCTGTTACCCCGGGCATACCTTGGTTTTAGGTATAGATAACAAGTTCGATTGGGGATACCTAGAACAGTTCCGCGGCAAGGTAGTCATGGATGTTCTTGGTAGTGGAAGAAGGAATGTCGTGGAGCGGGTGGGCTCCCGGGGCATGATGAGAGATGATGGGCCCGTACTAAGAAACTTAGCAAAGGATATTTATGGGCCTATTATCCTTGGCGTACCCTGGCTTAGGATACGGATAATAGGATGAAGGGGAACCAACATACTCACTCAGAGGTAATGAGGACATGGCAAGTATGAGGGTTTAACGGGGGGATATTTATGGTCAACAGAGGACATTTGTGGGCCTCTTACCCTTGGCGTACCCTAGTTCAGGGTACGGATAATAAGACAAGAAAGGACCGACATACTTACTCAGAGGTAATGAGGACATGGTAAGTACGGAGGTTTTATCGTGGAGTCTTCCTGCTCAGAGGTAATGAGGTCATGGCAGGAGTGGAATCAGCGGGGAATATTTGTGGACCTATTATCCTTGGCGTACTCCGGTTCTGGGTACAGATAATAAGTCGAAAGGGAATCTTCATACATACTCAGAGGTAATGAGGACATGGCAAGCATGAAGGTTTCTTCGACGGAGCCTTCCCACTCAGAGGTAATGAGGACATGGCAGGAGTAGGCTCAATGAAGGAGGGTACATAGAACGACTCAGAGGTAATGAGGACATGGAAGTTCTATGTAGGGGTGATTTGTTTTTGGCAAAAGTGGAACGACTCAGAGGTAATGAGGACATGGCCATTTTGGAAATTTGTGGATCTATTACTCTTTTTGTGCACTGGGAGTGCGGGTAGTGGATCGTGAGGAAGGATCTCTTCCAGGAAGAAAGTTCAGAGGTATGATCATACATGACTTGCTATCTGAAAGAGTGACCGGGATGTGAGTTCAGAGGCACCCGCGGGTACATGACTCGATAATTCGAAATATTATGAAAGTATGAGTTCAGCGGCACCAGCGGGTATATGACTTGATGATCTGGAAAATGTTTGTGGATGTGAGTTCAGCGGCACCAGCGGGTACATGACTCGATAATCTGGAATGTGTTGAAGATGTGAGTTCAGCGGCACCAGCGGGTACATGACTCGATGATTTGGAAAATGTCGTTCAGACATAATATTTCTTCAGGAACTTGCCATTGACGGGCAACATGAGCAAGTCTCCATTTTGTTTTACGAGGCGGTAAGCACCGTTGGAGAATACAGCCTCGATGATAAATGGACCTTCCCATTTTGGCTGGAATTTGCCGGCGGTCTTGTGAGTCATGACCATCGGCCTCCGGACTGCCAGAACGAGATCGCCCACTTGGAATGTTCTGATTTTGACCTTCTTGTTGAAGGCTCCAGAGATGCGTGCTTGGTATAGCTCGATCCGTTGCTGAGCTAAGAGGCGCTTTTCATCTAAGGCCTCCAACTCTTGCAGCCGCCGACGGTAGTTATCATCCGTCGTCAATTGATAAGTGAGGGCGACGCGGAGTGAGGGTATTTGAGTCTCCAATGGGAGAACTGCCTCACTCCCGTACACCAGGGAGAATGGCGTATTCTTTGTGGCCGTTCGGACCGTTGTACGATACGCCCATAAGTATTCACCAAGCTTCTCGTTCCAGTCGCGTTTGTTGGACGATATGAACTTCTTGAGTAACTTGATGATGGTTTTGTTGAATGCTTCTGCCAACCCATTTGCTGCTGGATTGTATCGCGTCGAAGCAATATTCTGGATGCGGTGCTTGTCGTAGAACCGATAGAAGGCATGGCTTACAAACTGCGGACCATTATCGTGGATGATCCTTCGAGGCAGACCAAAGCGATAGATGACATGATGCTTGAGGAAGCTGATCACGTTCGAAGTTTTGACTTCTGCAAGCAGAACAGCTTCCGCCCATTTGGAGAAGTAATCCGTGATTGCAAGTATGAAGCGATGTCCTCGGGAGAAAAGTGGAGCTATCGGACCGATGATATCCATTCTCCATGCTTCGAATGGCCAGGACGCCACTGTCGGATGTAGAAATTTGGATGGTTGGTGGATGAAGTCCACGTGGACTTGGCAAGCCTTGCACTTCCTTGCATAATCTATCGCATCTGCTACCATTGTCGGCCAGTAGTAGCCCATTCGGCGAAGACGGTCTTACAATTTAGGGCCAGGCTGATGGGCCCCACAGACACCGTCATGAGCTTCGCGTACGGCTTCTTTGGCTTCTGCGTTTGACAGACACCGAAGTAATAATCCATCATAAGATCGACGATACAGCATTTTCGTCTCTGTATCGTAGAAGAATCTGAGAGAATGCCTTCTGATGGAAGTGGCTTCCTTTGGGTTCTCGGACAGGATGTCGTAGACTACGAAGTCTATGAATGGTTGTCTCCAGTCCGGCGCTTCGTCGATCGTCTGAGCAGAATAACTCGCCACAAACTGAACGTTGTTCTTGGAACAGACCAGTTCGTGGCCTATCACATCTACCGATTGATGAGCATAGTTTGGAACCGCTAAAGAAGCGGCAAGGCCAGCTAGGGCATCGGCTTCGATATTTTGGAGTCTGGGAACATGTTCGATAAAGAATCCCTCAAACGATGAGATGATGTTGATCGCTATTTGGTGATAGGGGATCATGTCTTCGTGGCGAACCTCGTATGAGCCCCGTATCTGATTGACGATTAACTGAGAATCGCCGTACGCTTCAAGATATTCTACCCCCAGCTCTCTTGCAAGTTAGAGGCCAATGACCAAAGTGTTGTACTCGGCCACATTGTTAGAGCAGGGTTCTGTGAGATAGTAAGCGCGATTGATCACCAATTCGGAAGGAGAAACCATCACCACCCCGACTTCGACGACGATGTTGCCCTTAGGTCCAGTTCTCGAAGCACCGTCGAAGAACATTCGTCATATATCATCGTGAGAGGTTGTATGCGAGTCGGCGACCTCATCTAGGATCTCTTCATATATTCTGGATGACTCCGAGCCTGGGTGGGCTGCTAAAAAGTCTGCCAGAGCTTGACCCTTAACAGCCTTTTGCGGGACGAAGATCATATGATAGGGGGACAGCAATATTGCCCATGTAGCGAGGCGGGAGCTGAGTGCCCCTGGTTTAGTCATGAGGACCCTGAGAGGGTTGACTCGTGAGATCACATATATGGTTTGTCCTGTGATATAGTACCGCGTCTTCTGAATGGCGAACACTAGGACGAGGCATTCCTTTTCCACAGCGGTGTATCGGTGCTCTGGCCCAATCATCATTCGACTAAGGTAATATATGGCCTGTTCATGGCCTGCATCGTTGTTTTGTGCCAGCAAATCCCCGAGGGAATGTTCTATTGCTCGTACGTAGAGCAGGAATGGTTTTTCCGCAACCGGAGCCACCAGGACTGGAGGGTTCGATAAATATTCTTTGATGCTGTCGAAGGCCAGCTGACATTCTTCGTCCCATACGAATGAGACGCCTTTCTTCATGAGATGGGTGAATGGTCGACATCGCCCGAAGAGGTTAAAAATAAACTTCCTGATGTAAGCTAGCCTCCCTTGGAGGCCTCTGAGTTCGCGGAGATTTCTCGTGGGACCCATCTCCATAATTGTCTTTGTCTTCTCAGGGTCTACATGGATACCCTGGGCCGTGATGATAAAACCCAAAAACTTTCCGCTGGATACGCCCAAGAAGGACTTCGTAGGGTTCATTTTCAAATTGTGCGCTCGCATCAGATTGAATACCGTCTTCAGATCCTGCAGATGGTCTCCCTTACAGCGACTCTTGACGGCGATATCATCAACATAACACTCCACAGTCTTGCGCAAGTGGTCTCTGAAGATGATACTCATGGCTCTTTGATATGTGGCACCGGCATTCTTTAAACCGAAAGGCATGACTGTGTAACAGTATGTGCCAATCGGTGTTCAGAATGATGTATGCTTTTCGTCGTCAGGAGACATCTTGATTTGGTTGTACCCCTGAGAGTTCAGATGAAGAATGTGACTGGCAGTCACATTCAACCGGGTCACCAACTTCTGACTAGTAGTCCCGTGGTTTGCCAGCTGGGACCGGTGGCTTCAAAGGTAATCGTCGCCCGGTGCCGTAGTTCAAGCCTGGCGTAGTCTCCAGATCGTACCCTTGTTTTTGTATGTGATATTTGGATTGGAGGCTATAGAGGCAGTCTCCCGGCGTCTGACCCAAGGTCGACTTCTTCTATGGTGAAGGGATGCGGATCGTCCTTCCGGCCGAAGATGATTGGATGATCCCCTCCCTCGATTATACGGTAAGCATTTTCCACTGGAATAAGCTGGATTGTGGTATGCACATTTGTCACCTGTGTGTGTAGGTGAGTGCCTATACCATGTTCCATAGCATACATTGTACATAGCTTATTGAGCTCGAGGTAGTTCAAAGATAGCCCTTTATTGATGAGGTAAGGTATCTTTTCTCGGGAGATTACATCATCTGCGGAGGGAACATCAGTGTGGGCAGCCACATACTTGGCTAGCTCCAGTTCCTCTTTGGCTACCCCCTGTATAAACGAAGACTGAGAGGACGACCTGGGCAGCTTGATCGTCAGAGGTTCAGCTGGTGAAGCAGAGTGTGGAGTTGCTGGCAGGCTAGCGACTCCCAGTTTGATACTTGATGTTGGACGGGGAGTGGTCGGTTCGCTAGAAGTCGCAAACCCTGTATCGGAATGACGACTCTTCTTGGGAAGACGTATCGTCATCGGCTTATCGGAGGGATTGAGCTTCTCCGTTTGCGGCTGGCCTAGTCTCGGTAGCCTAATTGTTAGTGGCTCCGTTGTGGGTCTTGGCATTTGGCCAGACCTTGGCAGCCGGATTATCATCTGCTCTTCTTGCGCTGAGAGGCTGATTGCGTCCTTACGTAGAGTGGCTGTAAGGGGTGCGCACTTGCCAGGTTTGCGAGCTTGGAGGTGGATCGTCAGAGGTTCTTTTGATCCTGTGGCTGTCTTGGTACGAGCTTGCACATCTCCTTCACCAAGGTGCTTCTTCGACTTTTCGTACAGGCAGGAGTCCGAGTAGTAGGATTCAACCCCTTTAAAGGGATCGATATCAGCAAATTCTGTTCTCACGAAGCCGTGTTTGTCAACATATTTGAAGCACTCGTGCAGCGTGGAAGGCACGATCATATAATCATGTATCCAAGGGCGCCCCAAGAGGATGTTGTAAGAAGTATCTGCATCTATGACGTAGCAGGTGACTTCTGATTGGAGATCGCCAATCTGACACTTCAGACGAATCTTCCCAATTGGGTAGCTCTTGCCCGAATTGAAACCGCTGATGGCGGTGCTTGTAGGCGTCAGGCGATGCATTGGGATGCAGAGACGATGTAGCAGACCCTTCGGAATGATGCTTATGGAAGACCCAGGATCAATGTGCATCTGATCCACCTTTACGTCGCCGATGTATCCAGTATAGTATAACGGGTGATCGTGCAGGTTGGTTTTGATGAGCATGTTCTGCGGGGTGAAGATAATGTTGAGCATCGCTCCCATACAAGCGCTGTCTTGGAGATCTGCAGGCGAGTTTTCTCCCGTGAGGTTGACCTGAGCCAGGTACGCATCGGTATTTTAGAGTGCATCGCTCAAAGCCGTGCAAACATCTTTTGAGAGTCTCAGAAGCTCGTATAATGACAACTTGGCCGGTGTGTTGGCCAATTGTGCCAAGATGTCGAAGTTGTAGGGCCTCTCCAGCCCCTGAGGTGCCGCTTTTCGGAGGGATTTGTCAAAGCGAGTCTCCTTCGGCCTAGGCTTGTCGGTCGTCGGAGGCTGAGCCGATCCCGAAGCGTCAATTGTAGCGGGCTGATGATCTTCAGCCGAGTTATCATCCATAGGTTGGGATTGTTCCCCAGACCGAGTGACGACGGCAGTAGCTTCTTTGATATCTGCCGAGATTGTGCGGCAAGACCTGACTTTTCCACTCTTCTTCTGGCGAATGGAAGATGGTGTGGGCTGAGTCACTTCTGATACCAAGTCTGGATGGACCCACATGACCTCCCTTCGTGATGTGGTGAGGGGCACTAGCCCCGCAGCCTGATCTCAGGGAGGTAGAAGGTTAGCAATCTCTATTGTCGCCAGAGGGATGGGTACCACACCGTCTTGAGCCTCGGTTGGAGGAAAGCTGCCAAATTATACTGACACCATATTGGCTGCCATAGTTACCTCTTCGAAGTCGATGGCCAGAGCGTTCGAATCGATGAGATTTTGGATGTACCGTTTTAGTTGGTAGCAGACGTGTGTGGCATGGTGGACGTAGCGGTGGTAATGGCAGTACTTTAGATTCTCCATGTCTGTCGGCCGAGGTTCCCGTCTTGGTGGAGGAAGCTGAATTCTGTCTCCTTGTATGAGCATGGCCAAGATGGGCTTGACGTGACCGTCTTTGAAGGAGTAAGTGATTTGCGGCCATTGTTTGTCTGTCGATTTTGGCTCAGGTTTCTGTCCTGTATCGGCCACCATAGCCTGCTTACCCCTGCTGTCCCGATTGTTGGAGGGGCTACCCCCATTATCGTTGTTGGTGTTGGGACGCTTGCCCTTGTTCTCTTCGTCCGAGATGTACAATCCCAGTTAGCGAGCCTTCTTCAACCGTTCTTCGGCGCTAGTGCCACTGATGATAAATGTCTTCCAGTCCTTGAATTGACTTTCGTCCATCCAGAGACTGATTGTTGGGAGCAATCTCTTTTGGCAAATTTCAATTAGGGAGGAATCCGGATTTCCAGACGGCAGCTTCATCGCGGTTTGGCGAAACCGCTCAATGTAATTTCTTGTCAGCTCTTTCTCCCCTTGGACGACATCCATGAGGGTTGACATTGTGATGTCCTGCCCTACTTCGTAGAATCTCTCCAAGAATATGCGCTTGAAGCCGACGAAGGAGTGGATGCAGTTGTCTGGCAGGTTACGATACCAGTCGAAGGCGACCCCTTCCAATGCCCCGATGAATAATCGTGTGAGAATGACATCGTCATGGGGCAGATGGTCTGTGGTGACCTCGAAGTAAGTGATGTACCGACTTGCGGAGGTCTTGCCATCATAAGGATTGATATTGAACGGCTTATATCTTGGTGGGAATGGAACATCCCTCCAGGCAGCAGGGTACGGTTGCCGTATTCTGAGGTCTTGAGAATTTTTACGAGCGTGAAACATGGCTCGGAGCTCCTGGACCTCTCTTCTCGCTTCGCGGGCTTCATCCACGGCGGTGGGGGCCGTTCCTTCAGGAGGATTGTTGTCCTGGTTCGGTGCCGCTGAATTCGAGTCCGCATTGACTGCGGAACCCGTGCTTGTTTGGCCAGGCGTTCCTCCCTGCAGAGTTGGAAGAGCCACTTTGATCTCGTCTACAGACCTGACCAAGGCAAGCAGTATGGCCTCCAGAGTGTCGATGCGTTGGCGATCACTGGAACCACCTTGGTTACTGTCCGTCATGAATACCGTCCTTATGTGAGGAGAGATGGACGGAGCGGTGGAGGAAGCGCCCTCCGAATCATACCCCTATAGTGAGAAGTCATCGGGATATGTGGGAATATTCTCCTCTGGTTCGAACTCGGAAGGAACAGTACCCCCAATCTCCGAGTTCGCCTCATCTTGGGAGTTGTGGATGTCATCGAGGATATCAGGGTTTGTTGCATCTGATGGGAGAGTTGTTTTTCCTGGCTCGTCTTCGTGGAACATCAGATTGTCGTGGAGGTTCGGAGGAGTGCTACCCCCAATCCCAGCAACCCCCAGTGTTGTGGACGACGAATCTCCCACTGTAGCAGATTTCGTCTTAGAATGGGTGCTTTAGAAAACTCCGGTGGTGGGCACCCGCTTAGACGACAATCTTTTGGTCAAAGTGTTTAAAATCTTCGGACTGGGAACATTTGTCTTCTTCCCTTTCCCATCGGCAGGGACTTTCTGAGCAGAGTTGCAGGAGACGACGGGAAGTGCCTCGTCTTCTGAAGACGGCTATTGCAGTCTTTGAAAGACGGATTGCCGGTCTTTTCGTATCGTCGCGTTGTTGCAGCAGCAGTAGACGATGACTTGGGTGCAGTGACATCCGTGGGAGGACTCTTTGCACCCCGGTGCATCTTCTCTTTCCTTGTATTTATGGAGGATGGCCTCACGCAAGTCAGATGGATCTGGATCGACCATATTTGCTCCCTGGATTTCGGAAGACTTTTGCGAACCTCTCTGTCCATGTGCCGCCGGGGGCTGGACTCGAGTGGTTCTGTATAACTTCCCATCTGAGGCCCGCACAACAGTATACGGTACGCTCGGATGGTCAGAGATCGGATCAGCGGACCGAGCTTGCCAAGCTCACGCTGCCCTAGACTTCTTCGCTCTAGTGCGTAAGGGCACATAGTAGAAAGAGTCTAGGTGATGCTGGAGAGAGTCAGACATATCTTCTTGGGAGCACAAGAGATCAGGACCATAGGAGAGACGGTCGAAGACAGAGCCACGTGGAGTAGGCGTCACGCGGCTGTCATCAATAACCTTCATGCGGCTGGCAGACGTAGCCGTATAGGTTTGCTTCATGTGGCTGGGAGCTTCGACCGCATGAGTTTTCTTCATGCGGCTGGATGATCTGGCCGCATAGACTTTCTTCATGCAGTTGGCAGACTCAACCGCATGAGCATCCTGCATGCTGTTGGCAGACTTAGCCGCATGAGCGTTCGGCTTCTTCTTGGGGCACGTAGAATCACTCTTTGTCCCTGCAAGTCCAGCATCGTAGTGCTTTCCTCTGTCGGACTTGGGGACAGCAGAGTTCTCTACGGCTCGAAGTAGAGCCGTATGAGAGTCATCTTCGCCGTCTTGGGTAGCCGAAAGTACCCCATCCAGAGCTTGTGGAGGAGCAAATAATTTTGGCCTCCACTCGCAGCGAGCTTTCTTTGTGCGGGTTCATTTTTGGACCGGGCCAGCGCTTCCTTCAGAGAGCATTTCTTCAAACGCCTGTTGGTCGAAGCGGACGACCATCTTCTGTTGCGTGGAGCCAAGTTTGGCTGCATCCGATTGTGTCACCAACTCCTCAGCCGTGGAGAAGTTTGTCCCTAACAGAGTCTCCATCGTGTTTGCCATGAAATATAAAAGGACAGAACAATTATCGGAGGACTGGACTTTTACTTCACGTTACAAACTCGCTTGTACAAAGAAAGCCTAGGGACAAAAACCTAGGTACAGCAATCTAAGTACAATTATTTATTTTAGATTCTGGGGGGTGACGATAGAGGCTCGGGAAAGCGACGGCCGTTTTGCCTTACTCCTTGGACGATCGGTATGTAGCCTTGGCTCCAGAAGATTGCTTGGCGTTGAAGAAATGCTCTCTTTGCTCTCTTTCGGCTTTTCTCTCCAAATATTCTGGTGCTCTCTGATCTCGAAAAAGAGGTCCTCTTGCAAGGGAATGGCACCTTGTTATTTATAAGAAGGGAATGCAATCATTAGGGTTTGCAATAATTGCCCCTTAGAGTGACGGCGGCCTGTTGATTGATCAATGTGGGCCATTAATCTTGAGTGTGATGAATCTGGGCCATTTAATGTAGATTACACCAAATCCTATCAGTAATTAATGCTGATTGGAATAAATCTCCGTGATGATGATTTGCTGATGTCTGCGAATCTGAATGAATAAGTTTAATTCATTCTCCTGCCACGTGTCCCAGATTATTGGGATTTGACCCAATCTTTGATTGTAGTAAATCTGGGAAATTGATTGGCTTCATGATACTTGTCCTGGGAGCCACTGAGGGGATCTGAGCCGCATGAGGATTGAGCCGCATAAGCCTGGCCACGTGTCAAGGCAGCTTGGGGAGTGGCCCCCGAACCTTCGAATCACATGATAATCTGGGCTGCATGGATGTAGGTGGCCGCATAACGGGTAACTCCTTCGTGAGCCGCATGGAGATGGTCCTCGTGAGCCACATGAGGGAGCGTCTTCTTGAGCCGCATAGGGGGAGCCTCTGCTTGAGCCGCATAGGGCTGTTTCGATCTGGGCCGCATAGGGCAACTTCGGCCTGAGCCGCATGGGGAGTCTCCGCTCGAGTCGCATATGACTGTCCACGTGTCTAGGCTGCGTGGCATTTTCTAGATCTCGGGGGATTGTGTCAGAGATCTCTTCATTTTCCTAGGAGTTTGTCATTATGACAGAGTCATAATTACATCTTTGTGTCAGGGCTGTCATCTTGTCAGAGCTGTCAGCCGTCAAGACAATTAATGCAGTAAGGGAAGAGTTGTTTGTATGCTACGTGGCACTTCTCTTTGAGCCGCATGGAGATCACAGAGCCGTATAGCCCCTTGTGCCGCATGAATCTCTGAGCCGCATGGGTTTTCTGGCCGCATGGATCTTTATTATTTTTCATGCTTCTACACAAACCTCTTCATCTCCAATCTTGTCATGATGGACAATAATATATTTATCAGAACGTGTGATTTCCTTCCTTACCTCTAAGAACACATTTTTAGTGTAAGTTGATGCAAATTGATCTTCTATTATGGCCATGCTAGTTTGATTCAAACTGGGTGTCGAGAGTTATCAATGGATTGCTTACTCATCTCGTGTAATGTAAGGCAGCCAAACCGTGGTCAATATGTCGAAGGCCTTGCATAGTGGTAGCTTCTCAGTCAATTTTTTTCAGAAAAGAGTTTATTGATTCACATCTATTTGTTGCAGTAGACCCACCAAAATAATTTCCACGAAGGAATGTGTCTGCCAATTGATGCCTCATATTATACAATGCTTCTGTCCACTCATTGTTCTCTATATTATAATCTCATAACATCTTATGCCAACGATTTTTGAAATTATTATTTGAATAGTATATGATTAAAAATTATGGACAACAACAAAAGTTTTAAAATTGATTATAAAAAAAATTGTAACAACATACTTCAAATTAAACTGCCAAGTGTGAGATGTACATTTTAATCAGATTTCTCAATTCTCCTATAAAACCTTCTATATGTAAATGTTTTATTGAAATGTGTAGGATATGCCAAGAACACGTTCTATGTGGTATGCGAGGCATTAAGTCCTCAATTGCTTTATTCATGGATCTGCAACCATCCATATAACTGTCTATGTTAATTTGCCTCCCATACACTCTTAAAATTTTTGTAGAACACAAGAATATGTATCTGCAGATTCGTTATAGATTAATACAAACCCAAACATATAAGTCATTACATGATTGTTTGAACCAACTAGAACCACCAACGATATTTGACATCTATTTATTTTATATGTAGAATCAAATGCTAGTGAATTTTCAAATAAACAACGAATTGATCAATCGAATCCAAATTCTAGAAAAAGAAAAGGTTTTTCTAGATATGGTAGAAAAAATTCCCAAACTATTTCTTTTGTATCGGGGATCATCAAAATAAGCAAGAATACTATTTCTGCGTAAAATACCATTTATGGGTATTTCAATAGAAATACCAAAACCGGGTATCGGTATTCATAATCGAATCGATTTGCACCGTCGGTCCAAAATAGATGGGTCAATCTGGAATCTTCATCTACCTTGTACGCGTAGAAGAAATCGGAGTCAACGTCTTCCTTAGATTGTAGATAGGTAAATGCTGTCGTTGCATCTAAATTGTTTACTTCTCTACAGTCATTAGCTAAAGCGTTGTATAGATCTTTTTTCGTCCATCCAACATTATCCCAGCTACCTTTCTTATGGACCAATAAATTCCATAATACTGAAGTCTTCATCCCGGCTTGTTTCATCAACTTTGCTTCTTCCAATTCTGCGTCTGATATCTTTCGATGGGATCTCAAAAAAACTTTTTCCAAATTATTTTCCAGAGTATGGTTATGATGCACACTAAATAATTTGGCAACCCACAATTTTGTAGAACTTTCGTACAAAATTCAAAATATTGCTCGACAACCAGTCCTGGTTTCACTTGTGCATGCACAGTTTAGCGGAAAAGCAAAATAGGGTGTCTTTCTAAAGTCACCCAAGTTCGAGGAAGCCGGTGTTGCTCGAGTTGATTCACTCGGATGTCTGCGGTCCTATGAAGGTAAAATCTATTGGCAATGCTTCGTATTTTGTGAGGTTTATTGATGGTTGTTCCAGGAAGGTTTGGGTCTATGCCTTAAAGACCCAGGATCAGCTGCTGCCTACTTTCGAAGAGTTTTAGGCCTCTGTTGAAAGGAAGGCAGGCAAGAAGCTGCTATATGTTCGGTCAAATAATGGCGGCGAGTACATTGGTCCCTTTGATGCTTATTACAGAGAGCAAGGGATACAATACCATAAGACTCCGTCCAAGACACCTCAGCTCAATGATCTAGCAGAGCGAATGAACATGACATCGATGGAGAGGGTACGGTGTTTGCTATCAGAGAAAAACTGACCGGACAGTTATTGGGGTGAGGCTCTTTATACTATTGCTTATACTATTAATTTATCTCCTAGTGCTCCTTTGTAGGGTGATGTTCCTGACAAAGTCTGGTACGACAAAGAGCCGTCATATAATTATCTGCGAGTGTTTGGTTGTAACGCCTTCGTGCATGTACCGAAGGACGAGAGATCCAAACTTGAAACGAAGATGAGGCAGTGCATTTTTGTCGGCTACGATCAGGATGAGTTTGGCTATAGCCTCTAAGATCCCGTAGGAAGAAAGCTATACAGAAGCAGGGACGTAGTATTCATCGAGGATCAGACCATGACCAACACTCTGGATTCCGAGATGACTTCTGAGGCTGTGGAATTGCCTGAGTTAGAGTCATTTCGCTTCAAGCAGTTCCCAGAGGATATTGCAGATGATCCAATTATGGGGAGCCAGAACATATAGTTGATCACAACCTTGATCATCAGCCTGCTGGTGGTAGTCAAAGTAACCCTCAGGAGGGTGAGCATGCCGGAGAGGTAGTTCCTAAAGGGGATGAGGCTGTTGATATACAACCAGCACCAGTGGTTTCATCGAAGAGGAGTAAAAGAGAGAGTCGACCATCTATGAGATACTCACTAGATGAGTATGTGCTAAGAGCCCAAAAGTTTTGCAGAGGCTATAGACGACGAACATAGGCAAGAGTGGATGGAGGCTATCCAGGAGAAGATGAGTTCCTTACAAGCCAACTATATTTATAATCTGGTGTGATTGCCAAAGGAAAAGAAGGCTTTAAAAAATTGAAGGATGTTCAAAGTGAAGCAGACAGATGATGCTGATCACCCTTGATACACGAGGCTGGTAGTTAAAGGCTACAGTCAGCGAAAGGGCATAGTATGATGAGATCTTTTCGCCAGTCGTGAAGACGACATTCCTCTATGGTTATCTTGAGGAAAAGTTGTACATGGAGCAGTTGGAGGGATTCTGTGAGAAGGGCAAGTCGCACTTAGTCTGCCGGTTGAGAAATAGCTTGCATGGTCTGAAGCAGGCTCTGAGGCAGTGGTACATGAAGTTTAAATCGTTTATGGGAGAGCATGGTTATGCACGGACGACGCTGGACCACTGTGTATTTGTAAGGCACTTTGCCGATGATGATTTCATTATTTTGTTATTTTATATTGATGATATGTTACTGGTGGGTCGAAATGCCACTCGGATAGCGGAGTTGAAGCGCCAACTGGGTGCAACCTTATCTATGAAGGATTTGGGCGCAGTGAAGACTATTCTTGGGATGGAGATCAGCCGAGAGAGAGAGAGAGTCCAAGCTGCTATACTTGTCCCAAAAGAAGTACATTCACCGGATACTTCAGTGTTTCGGGATGGACGGGTTGAAGAAAGTGAGTAACCCCCTTACAGCTCACTTTAAGTTCACTGAGGAGCAGTGTCCATCTATCAAGGACGAGAAGAAAGATATGGAGAGGGTTCCATATGCTTCAGCTGTGGGAAGCCTCATGTATGCAATGGTGTGTACGAGACAAGATATCGCTCACATAATTGGCACAGTTAGCAGATATCTTTCCAATCCTAGAAGGGTCCATTAGAGTGCAGTCAAGTGGGTTCTACGGTACCTTCAGGACACTGCCGATTGGAGACTTTTCTTTGATGGTGACGAGCCAAATCTGGTCGGGTATACTGACGGTGATATGGCTGGAGATGTAGACACGAGACGTTCGACTTCGAACTATGTGATGATGTTGATTGGTGGAGCAGTATCGTAGCAGTCACGATTGCAGAAATGTGTTGCCTTGTCGAAGACAGAAGCAGAGTACATTGCGGCGACATAGGCTTGCAAGGAGTTGTTGTGGATGAAGAAGTTGCTACAGGAAGTGGGGCTAAAGTAAGAACAATATACTTGCTTTGCGGTAGCCAGAGTATCATTCACCTTGTGAAGAACCAGACATTTCATAGTCGGTCCAAGTACATTGAGACTCGGTATCAATGGATACGAGATGTGTGGTTGAGAAAAAGGACGCGATGCTTGAGAAGATTCATACAAATGACAACGAAGTAGACATATTCACAAAGGTTCTTCCAAGAGAAAAGTTCGAGTAATGTATGAGGATCGTCGGGATGACGACCCCCTCTACATAGTTGTGAATGGAAAGATTTGTTGGAGTCGGTGGGGTTCCCAACCTATGTGAAAAATACCCCGGAGTTGGATTGGATATTTCTATATAAAATAGAAATATTCCAATATATTTGGATTGGGTATTTCTTTAAATAGTAGGAATATCCCAGTAGATTTGGATTGGGTATTCCTATATATAATAAGAATACATCAATGGTTTAGACCGAGTATTCCTACTTATAGTAGAATACCTCAATTAGTTATGGGTTTGAGGCTATATATACTCGGTGTTTCCTCACCATAAAATATATCTCAAAAAAAAGAGTGAGTAATAGTGCTTTACAACTTTTGAGAGAGAGATGATTGAAGACTATTGTGAAGGAGAGATCGCTTCGAATAATTTTTCAACATCTCTTGTTCTTCGGAGTCTACAATCAAATTTTCTTCTTTCAAGTGACTTGCGGTGATCCGTGCTGGATCGGGAGGAGCTTGTAGAGGGTGTATTCTCTTTATTCCATTAGTGGAGGTTCTTCAGGGTTGGACTCCGATCGTCCCGTTGTTTTTTTTGCAAGAATTTTTCATGTCAAAATTTTTTGTGTCCGCGATTGTGTTTGGCGTTTTTGGTTTGTGTGCTTTTGCTCGATTCTCTCGTAGGACTTTCTGGTTTGGGAAAACATTTTCGCGCTTCGTTCCCAACATTTCTATGGGTGGATTTTGATCGTCCATTTTTTTTCTCCTGAATTTTTCACATAAAAAATGACTGTGTTTGACTTTTCTGTTTGACTTTTCTGTTTGATTTTAATAAAACTTTGTGCATTTTTTTTCAAGTTCTCTCACAATTTTTTTCTTTTTTTGGATGAACAATTTTCGCATTTGGTTTACAACACTAGATAGCCATATGATGGGTACCAGTGTGTCTAGGGAGGCATCACCAAGGCCTTGTTTGGTTCACGGAAAGGAAATGAATTTTCTTGTATTTTCCATGGGAATGAAAAAATAAGATTCCAGTCACATTTTCTTTCCGTTGTTTGGTAAAACAAAGAAACTACCTAGGAAAGGAAAGCAAAATATAACAATGTTCCAATAATATTTTTATCTTTTAAAATAAAAATAATATTACAATAAATAACATTAATGGTAAAATAAGCAATGACACATGGCTAATTTTGTCATAATTTTGTAATAAATATTGGAAAAAGAGGAGGAAAAATCAATTCCATGGGTCTTGAGTGGATCCATATTCCCATCAATTCTTTCCCTTGTCAGGAAATTGATTCTCAAGTTTGTGGCTACCAAACAAAGAAAAGGAACAACTTTTTTTTCTTGGTTCCTTAAATCTGTGAACCAAACGAGGCCCAAGAGTTCATCTTTTGTGCTGAAAAATATTTCGCCTTTCCCCAAAGTGCAAACATAGGATTGTGTAAACGTAGATCTTTGTTTTCTTAATACAACAAATTTTTTTTTACTGTAGCAGTTTATATTTTTTTGAAAATAGTATTAGACAGTAAAACTTTTGTAAATTTATTTAAAGGTACAAAAAGACATTAACAATGTGACATATTTTAACATTTTAAAATAAAATATAAAAAAATTTAAAAATTTAAATATCTCATAATTAATGGTGGATTCTATTTTTCCTTAGCACCACCATTATTAATATTAACACAAGCCCCAAACGCTATATGTAATGGTTTTTTATTTCGATTTTGCTACGCAAACCGAAAAAGGATTCGAATGATGTCATGTGTCGGACCTCCATTGATCTGAATCCGGTTACCAAATTAGCAGGGAACTTATTTTTAGTGGGATCCATACACCAACGAACTTTGACTCGCAAAGTGGCCTTTCTGTTTCTGTCGTTCTGTCCAAATTTTCGGCCGAGTATCATTTTCCTTTTTATTTTTTTGGGTGTCGACTTTTTGTTCTTTCCATTTTTCTTCTACACGTCTCCAACTTTTACTTCAGAAATTTCACTTGGATTGGAATGAAGCTTGTGAGGATGGAATCTTATCCAAATCGAAACAGCTAGTCAGCTGTTTGAAGCAAACTCAGAAATGCATGCCCCCATCAGAGAGAGAAGTAAATGCCATTCCTCCTGCTTGTCTTGAATCGCTTCCACTGAAATTAGAATTCCTAACCACTCAGGCCGTATGCCTCACCACTACCATTAAGCTAGGACCACTCAGACCGTATGCCTCACCACTAAGCTAGAAGATCATTGGCATCTTTTATATATATATATATATATATATATATATATATATATATATATATATATAACCTCTAGCCTAGTGGTTAAAAGAGGTTATATATATATATATATATAACCTCTTTTAACCACTAGGCTAGAGGTATATAACCTCTTTTAACCACTAGGCTAGAGGTTATATATATATATATATATATATATATATATATATATATATATATATATATATATATATATATATATATTGAAAGAAGGTAATTGTGGCGCTCCCACCGGAAATCGAACTTCTGACGACTCGGGCCGCATGCATCTCTCTTAACCACTAGACTAGAGGTCATTTGCTCTCTCGCTCTCTCTCTCTCTCTCTCTCTCTCTCTCTATATATATATATATATATATATATATATATATATATATATATTTTGAAAGAAGATAATTGTGGCGCTCCCACCGGGAATCGAACTCCTGACCACTCGGGCCGCATGCATCTCTCTTAACCACTACACTAGAGGTCATTTGCTCTCTCTCTTTCTCTCTCTCTCTCTCTCTCTATATATATATATATATATATATATATATATATATATATATATATATGGACACACACACACACAATGATCTCTGGCGTGGGACAGAATGGGACGTTCCGTGCATGAAAACTCAACGGTTACGGTCGAGGACCGGCACCATTCTACCATGGATATAAACGACGGCCGACCATGCGGCCCGTCGTGCGGCGCCCAATGGACGTCAGGAAGACGTCGTAAAGACGTCGTGCGCATAGAACGGGTAGCTGGACGGCATCAGCTGTCGTAGGCATCGTGAAGACATCGAGGACGCCTTCGACGTCGTGGGCGAAGCGATCCGTCCCGGGATGCTCGGGAGCGCGCGGAGTGCGCGAGGCGTACGTGTGGGACGATGATTAAAAAGCCAGTGCGGGTAAGATCTGCACGGAGAGTCTGAAGCGACATGACGACCGGCTAAAAATCGTGTGCGGGGAGACACACGATTTAACTGAACTCGCAAATAAGAAAAAAAAAAAAATATATATATATATATATATATATATATATATATATATATATATATATCCAATGATCTCTAGCTCAAGTGGCTAGAGTGGGGCACATCCTCCCAAGAGGTTGCAGGTTCGAGCAACGGGAGAAGCACATTTAATTTCATGTGGAGGAATAAATGTGAGCGCGGATCAGATGCAATGAGATACAAAAGTATGAGTGCCAACAATGGCGTAGGTCTTCTATTCTAGTTTTCCTATAGCTGCACTTTTTTTTTTCTTTTCATTTTTATAAAACGATTGGTATTAAAGTGTACATTAATTCTAACCCAATATAATCAGAACCTTATACTTCCGTGTCACTCCAGTCAGGCCATACAAGACATTTATGATCAATTTTGACCATTTGATCAAGGAGAGTTGGTGTATCTTAAAATTCATACTTGGATCCTACCATTTTAGTCAAGAACCTTGTCATCCTAGGGCCTTATAAAAAATAAATATTTTTTCTCCCTCTAGGAAAAACAAGATTAATTTTTTTTTACTTCCAACCACTAAATAATATATGGAAAACATGTAACTAGGATTATATGTAACTAGGATTATATATATATATATATATATATATATATATATATATATATATATATATATATATATATATATATATATATATATTGAGTGGGGTCACATGACCCCACTGGGCCTATGCTGGCTTCGCCCATGGGTGCGAGCCTTCGGGCCTTAATGAACAGTAATATTGATAATTTTCGAAACCGAAACCCTAATTCCATATACACGTGAGACCCTATTACTAATCAAGGGCATCCAATGCAAATATGAGTTTAGAAAAAAAATGTTGCCACATAGGAATAATAAGATTTTATTGAAAATGTATACGTGAGACCCTATTACTAATTAAGAGCATCCAATGTAAGTGTGAGTTTAGGAAAAAAAAATGTTGCCACATAGGAATAATAAGATTTTATCGAAAAATTCCTCCAATACAATTGTCAAAAAAGTTGTGAAGTTGACATAGCATGACATGACAAAGACATTGTGAAGTTGGATGTCTAGTTACAGATAATACACTTCACAATGTCTTTGCATCCGCATCATCAATTATGAATAATAAATTTAGAAAGAAGGGAAGATGTTGTCTTGGAAGTTGAAAAAAGAGAATATATTTTATTGTCTTCAAAAAATTTTGGATTGGAGAAGATTTTTCTACTTTATTGTCTTGTGTGAATATAATCTTGCAACATAGAAAAGCCATTGTCTTGTGCCTCATGCCAAATAGAAATCACATAACAATTCAAGATATTAGGGTTGGAGATGCTCTAATATCTTCTTTCCCCCTCTCTTAACTACCATCTTAATCATTACTTTTTATTGCGAACCATCCATACAGAGCACTATTATAAGTTAATAACAATAAAAAGAGAAGAAAAAGAAAAACGTCATTCTTATCGTATTTTTTGCCAAAAAAAGAAGAAGATGAAAATATCATTATTACTATCTTTTTTTTTTTTTTTACTTAATATGTCTTTATTAATGGTTATTTTTTTTCTTCTTTATATATCGTTTAATGTGACATTTTGTATCGTTACACCAAAATTTATAAAATTTTGACAATTTAATATTTTTAAAAAGTATGTGTTGCTACAGTATTTTTTTGTTAATTTTTTTTTTCATCTGGATTTTCTTTTTGTTTCAACATCTCTTTCTATTACTTTAATCTTTGGTAAGACGGTTTTATTTATTGGATTTTGTTAACATGTGTCCTATAGACATATGTTAATATATTGATACATATGTTATTTTCGAAACAGATCGTTTGATGAAAATCTCAACCTCTTAGAAAGAGTGAGATGGATAAAAGCAACTTAGCAGGCGAAATATAGATCACCGCAATTCTGCTGATCGTTTTCAACCAAAGTTGATGCAACGAAGATGAATAATCGTTCTCAAACGGAGTTGATGCAACAAAGATGAATACTCGTTCTCAACCGGAGTTGATGCAACAAATTTGCTGGGTAATAAGGATCACCGTTGCTCAAAGCAAGATTCGCCCTATTGCGAACTGCACCTAGGAACCAGCAAGTTTGAAAGAACTTCTGGAATGCTCGCTGTCACCTCCTTTCCCGAACTCGAAGAACTCCAATAGCAGCAACAGCATAACTCTTTTCGTCTCTTTATTTTTGCGTAAGTCCTTAACGAAGGCACGAAGAGAGTATTTATAGAGAAGGGCCGAGACCCTAACCATAATCCTGGCCGTAACTGATTGCGACAAGATAGGAGTGAATAATGGAAAGATTTGAATGAAATAAATTCAAATCCCACAAAAATCGGATCTGATCAATTAACTCAATCTTTCCATAATCGCTTAAATCTTCCAATCAGCTACATCATTAGCCGTCTCCTCCCTTTAGCCCACTTAGCCCATCAGCCTACGTGCCCCTGTGCAGCTACTACGCAGCACCTGCACGGCACCTGCCCATGCGACTCGTGCATCAACTGCACAGAAGACGCTTTACGCCGATGCTGACGTGCTAAGTGCAAAGTACGCCAACAAAGCACCACTTTGTGCCCTTGAGCCCGAGCCCGAGTCCGAGTCGCTAAGCCTCTTTGGGGCTTAGCTCCATAAGGAAATTATCCCATGAGCATGACAAAAAGTATTAATGCTTCTTTGTTAGTTTAGCCTTTTTTTACTAGAAAAATGCCTCCACATGGCACCCATGTGCCTCTCCACACTTCATGTGATCTCTCAACACAAGCAAAGCTTTATATAGAGATACCATCCATTTGTTTTTTTTCAATGTGGGACTATCTTTCTAGTTTCTAAAGCAAAACACCAACAACAAGAAGCAAAAATACCAACAACCCCACATATCTCTATATATGGGTTAAGTGTTCCCCACAGCGATTGTCCATCATGCATTAGGATAGATGTCGCTACGACTTGAATCTTACCGCATGGGTTAAATGATAGCATGATACAAGAATGAACTAAGCCTTAAATTTTGTACCATAACTGTAATTCTTTTCACTCACATAATGACATGGACTTGTGCCAGCGTGATTTCGGTATATGTGTCTTGGGTGTCTACAAAATATTTCTCAAGAGACGGCCTACATCTCTATCCATATACTTTAGGTGATTTCTCTTAAAGAGTCTTGGTGTCACGCCCCAGAACCAGAATACCGGAGAGCGGGGGAGTGACTCAGCTAGCTACGTATTACGAGTAGATGAATACCGTATAATACAATCAATGATGTCTAAAGACGAGGGGTACATACTACATAAAAGTCTCACTAGGGTTACTCAACATCTATTGTCTCAATCATTTAATCAAGAAGTAGTAATAGAGAACATGTAAGATAAAGCAGTAAGGCATCCCAAACGCTCAGTAAAAATGTTCTTGAGGTCTGGCTTTACAAAATATAGCCAGATGATATAACAAGGTATACACAATCATTATCAGCTGCAGTTTGACTTAGTTACAATTATGTAAAAGTAAGTGCAAGACTATCCAACTAACATGTTGGTGCCAAGCGACAAAATGTAAAGTAAGTAGCAAAATGAGCAGGAAAGCAAGAACCCACTCGTGTCCTCCTGCGATCATCCCTCTAGTATTGACCATCTTGGAGGTAGAAGTAAGCTGAGTCCTCGGGAACTGGCTCTAAATTTATGTAATGCCTGTGGTTCGTATTACGTATTTTAGGAATATATGTACGTATTTTGTCTCGTGTTGCATGTCTCCTTGCTTGGTTCGGCTTGTTTGGTTTGGCTTGGTTCGGCTTGGGTTGCTTTTGGTTCATCATGGACCAAAGGGAAAACCCCTACCTACCACCACCATCATTATTTATTAACCCCATTCCTTTCTCTCTCCTCATTTACTCTCCTTCTTCCCCACCATTACTCTTCACCTACTTGAGAGAGAGAGAGATGGAGAGCTAGCTTAGGTAAGTGTATCTTGCTTCATTGGAGAAATCAAGTTTTATTGCTTCATTCTCTTCTCCACACCATTCTAAAATACTTTAGTACTTAGCATTTTTAATTTCCATGGCTCATTGCTTGTAGATCTGAGTTTATTTCATTTTCAGATTTCTTAGGTTTTGATCTATTTAATCTGGTTATTATCAATTTCTGATAGTTCCATGTTGTAGAGAATTTTATTCTGCCCTATTTTGACCTATAGAAGTTCGAATTTGGACTCTGATCGAAGGATCTATGGAGCTAGGGAGTCATGGCTTGTATGGTTCTTCTTCTCGGAAGAATGGAGAAGAAGAACAGTTTTCAGCCGCATGTATCCTAGCCGTATGAACTCAGCCGCATAAGCATTTTATGCGGCAAGTTCTTTTCCTGGCCGCATAGCCCTTGTTGCATGACTTGGCCGCATGGCCTATGCTGCACGAACTTATCCCCAGCCACACGAGGATTGATCTGTTGAGCCGCATGGACTTTCCCACATTAGCCGTATGAGCTTCTGATTCTCCGTCTCATGAACCTTATCTTTTCAGCCGCAGGAACTTCTAATTCCTCCGAGCCGTATGGAATTCATTCCCAGCCGCATATGACCCCCAGCCTCCTATGCACCTGTCTCCTCAGCCGCATAAGATCGAGACTCTCCCGAGCCGCATGGACCTTCTTTCCCTGACCGCATAAGGCCCCTCCATTCCCAGTCGCATAAGCTCCTGTCCCTTCTAGCCGTATAAACCTGATTTTCTCTGAGCTACATCAGCCTTTCCCTCCTCAGCCGCATATGCCTGCCCTCCCTGAGCCGCATGCACCCTGAACCGCCCTCAGCCACATGGACTTCTTTCTTGGCCGCATATGCCCGAGCCGCATGGCTCTTCCGTAGCCTTGTATTTTATGATTTAATTGTTATTATTAGGCTCATGTCTTGTGACCCTCAGTGTGACTTGGGTCTCTGGATGGAATGCTTGTACTATGTTATCCTGCACATCTTCCCTGAATACGAAAGTGGTCGTAGTGGTGCACTCTTGACAAGTAACATGACATGATACACTACAACAAATAGGGCATACAATAGCAGTTTATCTATAGCGTTCAAGCCTCCCTGCTATAGAATGTCATCATCAATAGCGTTCCTTCCGCAGTGTTATTAAAATAGAATACAATAGCAGGTTATCTATAACGTTCGAGCCTCCCTGCTATTATAATATAATCATCCATAGCGTTCATATTGAAGTACTATTAAACGTTCATACAATAGCAGTTTATCTATAACGTTGAAGCCTCCCTGCTATTAGAATGTCATTATCAATAACGTTCATTATGCAGTGCTGTTAACAGAACTTTATATAGCGTGTTATGAACGCTGTTAAAGGTATAGTTTTTTCTGAACGTTGCTATGCCCGTATGTCTAGGGGTGAACTTTATATAGACGTTTCGTATAAGGTTCGGTTTGGATTTTGGTCCAAAAACCAAATAAAACTAAGACAACTAAGACGGCTAGGAAAAATATTCTTGTCTAAGTAGAGGAAAAATTTTAAATTTTGGTACACTATAGCTGTTTTTACGTATAGGGAACGTTATTCCCACGGGTATTCACATTATTTTTTTTTCCGGCTGCTGTCAACAAACGGAGTCAGGGAGATAACACTGTGTATTTTTTTGTTGTAGAACATCCTTCGGAAGGACGTTCTTGAGCTCAATCTGGACATTTATCAAAATTGGTGCTTTGAGTATCATTTTATGAACTTTTTATGCCTCTGTTGAAAACTTTCGATATAAAAGCTATACACATAATAAAATACTCTCCAATAATTTTTCATTTATATTGCACTTTATAATAAATAAAATGGCTAATTAGTGTTTAGACCCTGAAGTTTATCCAAGTTTAGAGTGTAAGCCATGATATGTCCAAGTGGAGAATTTAGACCATGATTTTTTTTTTCTTATATGACTTTCCTTCATATTTGATAATAAAATTTTCATATATAGTTAGGGAGGGTACGATGGGAAAAAGTAATTCAACTTATAAACTCTCCAATAGGGCTTTAACACTAAACTGATATAAAATCCATGATCTAAACATAATTAGTCCTAAATAAAATGATCAATTTAATAGCGTAGGATCTAATATTAATCCATATGAAAGATGATAATTTATATAAAGTGTTTCTACATGTAAAAATTTTGTAGAAACTTTTCATCATATATTACTGACACATAACATAAAAAATTGTGATAGAAATTGTCATTGAAAGAAGTTTTCTAAATTAGATTTTTAACATAGTAAGAGAGGTGATGGAAACATCCATTGGAGATGGCCTTACCAGTTCCAACAAATAGAAACAGAAGTCAACTTCTGAAGCACGCTAGCTTGCTTTCAAAATCCGTAAGGGCCAAATGATTTTTCCGCCAATTTTTTTCCCGCCAAATTGCTTGTTCTTTTCTCAAAGGCCCAAAACCCCATTTTCCTATTCTAACCGGCCGCCCAAAAATTAGGGTTTTCCACACCATGAGTCCCCCTCCTCCTCAACTTCTCCAGGGCGATTCTTCAGCCGCCGACGAGTCCGACACGTTTCTGAGCTTCGTAGAACACGCCAGATCGGTGCTCTCCTCGCCGGATGACCGCGGACTGGACGGTGGAGGCGAACCCGCCGCCGACGAATCGGGGCCGTCGTGGAGCTGGATCGCGTCCCGGATCCTGAAGACCTGCATCGCCTACTCCAGCGGAGTCACGTCGGCCATACTCTTCTCCGATCTCTTCCAGGTACCAAACCCTAATTCCTCCAATTTCTAAATCTCTCTCCATATACAAAAAAATGGGAGAATGATTGAATTGTTAGCCAATAGTAGAGGTTTCTGATGGAAATTTGAAATCAAGATTCTGTTTATGATAGAAACAATATACAGAACATGGATAAGTGTCAAAAGAAAATTCATTGTTCTATACAAGCTGGAAGGAGGTTGAATAAATTTCCCATGGATAAAGATTTCTAATTTAACTAAAAATTCAAAATTTAGATTATGATGTTTATGCTAGCCGCAACTGAAAAATTGTGGGGTTACTTTATATCCTAAGAGCAGTGCATGGATATATTGTAACTTTTTCATAGTTCCAGATGACAAATCCTATTTCCTTCCAATTCCTCCCTCTTTATTCATAGCTTGGGAGAACGATATTGACAAAAAATATACAATATTAGTTGATATCCTAAAGGCAGAACTTGGATAAAGTGTACTTTTCTTTATTCCGTACTTGGTATTGACCAAGGTTTCATTTCAATAGAGTTACAAAATAGAGTGAAATTGTGTCTTGACGCTTGGAGAACAAGAAAAACTGTTCCTTTAGGTGATTTGACAAACCTGATTTTGGCTGTGTAGGCTTGGAGTGAGCAGCATAGGTACACAACCTCGAAGAAGAGATTGGAATGCACGATTCCGTTGAAGAAGCGACATAGGAGAACGAGGCTTCCGAATACCGTCACTATAGATTCTATTTACGAGAAGAATTTTCTTTCTCCGGAAAGTGTTCTCGAAGCTGTTGTTGTGGATGCCTTCCTTCTTCCAGGTGCTATAAATTTGCATTACTTCTCTTTTGAATTATAGACCATAATTTGTTGTTGTTTTTGGTTCATTTATTGGTTTTTTACATCCATTGATGGACTTAGTTCGTAGGTATAGCCATAAGATATGTTAGAGAGTTTTTTTTCCCATTGTTTTCGAATAGAAACATAATTTAATCCTAATCATCACATTCCTATCAAGATAGGGTTTATTTGGACCATACTTCAGAGTCGAGAGCATGCTGCATGGAAGGTTACCTTTTTATGGCGTACTGCCATTTTTTTTAACCTATGTGTTGGTGTGAAGCTATATCTAATGGATACTTCAACGGAGGTGCCTTACCCGTATAAAATACTTCAACAATCTGACTTCTGTAGCATACACGCTGAACACAAAGTATAAAAAATCATAGGCTTTAGACCATTACTTACTGCTTCTAAGACGAAATAACGAGTTAACTGCGAATAAAAATATACAATGCTAGTAGAAATATGAAATGGTGCTTGCAAGTAAAGGACACTAAGCGGGTGCCTAGATGCTAATGATGCAATACCTTGTATCCCTTAAGGTAGGTGCTGTCTAGGCGTATGCTTTATGGCATTAAGAATCTACGATGCATTAAATCTGCCTACAGCTTGTATGACCTCTCAAATTCCTTTTTTAGTAACTTCTCATGTTCTTTTATGATTTTGTGACTTCTGAAATTTTGTGAAAACTTAATGGCTTCTCAAAATATATTACAACTTTATGACATCTGAAATTGTGTTGAATCTAGGACATATCGAGTTCTGTTATGACTTCAAGCCATCTCAAATTCTTGTAGGACTTTAGGACTCATCAAATTTTGCTTTCCTGCTAGCTGTTGTGACCTTTTAAAGTCTCAAATTCTTCTTTTTAGGCGGTTGCTATGAGTTACCACATACCAATCATATTTTCACTTAACAAAAATTGGACTATGTTTATATGTATTTTGAAAGGGTAAGTTATATCATACTCCCCGGCTTAAGCTTGCGTTTTTATTACATCAATCTCTCCGGACTGTGTCTGGGTCTGGTTTTCTACACACCGTTCCTTGATTTTTGCGTCTAGTGCATTCTTTCATTCTCCAAATAAAGTAACCAACCAACCAACCCTCCTACCGCCCTTAACTGCTTTGTCAAGTATTTTGATTGGGTAGAAATGGCTGGCCTATGATATAATACACTACTAGTTAAAAGTTACATCATGCTCCCCGGCTTAAGCTTCGGTCTCTATTACATCAGTCTCCCCGGACTGTGTCTGGGTCTGGTTCTCTGCACACCGTTCCTTGATTTTGCGTCTAGTGTATCATTTCGTTCTCCAAATAAAGTAACCAACCAACCCTCTTACCCCCTTAACTGCTTTGTCAAGTATTTTGATTGGGTAGAAATGGCTGGCCTATGATATAATACACTACTAGTTAAAAGTTACATCATGCTCCCCGGCTTAAGCTTCGGTCTCTATTACATCAATCTCCCCAGACTGTGTCTGGGTCTGGTTCTCTGCACACCGTTCCTTGATTTTGCGTCTAGTGTATCATTTCGTTCTCTAAATAAAGTAACCAACCAACCCTCTTACCCCCTTAATTGCTTTGTCAAGTATTTTGATTGGATAGAAATGACTGGCTTATGATCTAATATACTATTAGTTAATCTTGTCATGAAACATGATAGTTTTCTTTCACCGTGTGTGAGCTACAATTATGTTTTGCAGTTACTAGCTCAGAAGCTGCAATTAAAAACACATGATTGGAAATACCCTTAGCTACCCCTAGACAATTCACTAAGATTTGCAATCCACGCTTAACTAGATTTTGACAAGAAACAGGAACACACACTTAATATACGCTTTAGATTCTTACACCACAAAGTAAATTAGGAAAAAGTTTTCCTGAACTAGAATCAATAAGAACATCATTTTCCTGTCTTCAGGTGAGTCAGCTACATATACCTGTGTTCTGCTGATTAGGATTAAGGTCCATATTCTCAGTCGGAATCACATATTCTCATCATCTTGAGGCTTCAATAGTGCTTCATTTTCGTCTGTTCCTTGTCCTAGTTGTACCCTACAACTTACTCCTTGGTCTTTTGCTGGTCCTGAACTAACATCTTGTGAATGTTATCATTTCTGACTGTCTTTCAGTTCCCTATCTCAGCATACTTGTTTCGCTAACCTGTTATCTAGATTATCTTATTAGTTATAACTTATTGGTTATCTTCCTTTTGCCCAAACCTCTTAGAGCATAGCACTTAAACTACTATTCTTTTAGATAAAGTTACCAGACAGCCTTCCTACCCCCTTAACTACTTCGTCAAGTATTTTTTATGAGACTGAAATGACTGGACTATGATTTAATAATGCACCACTGGTTAACCTTATCATGCAACATGATACTGAAATTAAGTACATGGCTGAGAAATACCCTTAGTTACCCCTAGACGATTCACCTCTGCTGCAGAAATTTGTAAGAAGCTTAGCTGATTAATATATTTTATCAGGAATAATTGCGCTCAACATAAATGCCTCTACTTGTATCTCTACATTAACAACAAGGCCATTATCCCCAAAAATTTCAGCTGGCTATCCGAATCCTTTTCTTTTCTTTCGTTCAGCTATCTTAAGGGCCATGCCTTTTGTAATACTAACAATTTTTTTACAGGTACACATATATACATGCTCAATTTGAGAAAACAACTAGTCTTGTGCTCCAATTTAAAAGTCACGGTAACGTGCCTACGGTGATCATAATTTAGAGTGGGAAAGGTCTATGGCCTAAATTAAACAAAAGATTATGATGCAATAGTGATGTAAAGGACAGGTTAGGTGGGACAGTCCTGTTTATAGGTATAGACTAGGAAGATAAGGAAACAATAAATCACAGGGCTAAAAGGGTTACCATTCTATGGTCAGAGCTACTCTATCAAAAAGGCATAACATATATACACTAATTTATTTAAGGGAAAAATTCTTGACAAAAGAGTTTAGTCAAGAATTATATTAACAACTAAACTACTCCTACTCCTACTCCTACTCCTAAGTAAGAGATGAAGAAACAACAACAATCGACAAAATCAAAAGAACTAACAGGTCAAAACTGATCACTAATAAAGAACAGGTAGGAGCAGATGGAATTGGATTTTAAGATAGATAAAATGAAGCAAGGTGGGAATAGAATTTAGAATAACAGAACCTGCAAGCACATCGCCAACTGCCTGAGCATCCTCAACTGTCATGGCGTAAGCGCGCCCCTGCTGACCTCTTCCAGCCTGCTGCTGAAACTGCAAAAATCTCTGCTGCTGTGGCTGTAATGGTTCTCTCTGCTGCTGTCCTACCGGAGCCTTGGCTCCTGCTCCTGGTGCTGCTCCCTGTGCTACTCTGCCTGTGTACTGGGAACACTCCCTCAGCTGGTGGTCTGCTGCCCCACATAGTAGGCACGAGCCCAACCTCTTTCTGCACTCACCCCATCCATGTCCTGATTTCTTACAGTAGGGACAACTAGTAGTCTGCTGTCTCGGGGCCTGCTGCTGCTGCCTCGGCTGCTGATACTGCTGTGGCTGCCTCTGCTGCTGCTGATAGTGAGGCCTCTTGGCCTGACCTCCACTGCTGCCTGCTCCCTGTGTATCACGGCCCCTCTTGAGCTTCAGCTCAAGATCATCCTCAGCTGCCATCGCTCCTGCCAGGATATCCTCAAAAGTGGCATTCCTGTCACTCTTGGTCAAGGACTTGACCTCCTTGACCAAGCCTTTCCTGAACCTCCTCGCCTTCGCTGTCTCGCTAAGGCCCTCCACGAATCTGCTCAACCGGCAAAACTCACCGGAGTACTCCTCTACAGTCTGGTTCCCCTGAACCAGGTTCTCGAACTGGGTCTCCAAAGCACCGACTGCCTGATCCGGGAAAAACTTTCCCTTGAAGAGCTCCTTGAAAACTCTCCATGTCTGCCCTGGAGTGCCTACTCTCGGGTCCGTCTGATACCAGGTACGAGCAAGATCCCGCATCTGGCTGGCTGCTGCCTCTATCTGGAGTCCGACTAGTATCTTCGCCAGTCGGAAGATCTTCTCAATGTGCTCTATCCAGTCATCAGCATAAAGAATCCCCTCTGTCCCCAAGAAGTCCCTGGGGTTCATCTTCTTGAAGTCCTGTATGCCCGGAATCCTCTGCTGTCGCGGCTGTCCTGATCCTCCCTGTGGCTGGACTGCCAACCTCTCCATCGTCACTCTAGCCAGCTGATAGACCTCATCAATGCCTCTGGTAAATGCCGTCGTCTGACGCTGCTGCTGGGTCTGCTGCGACTCTAGGAACTGCTGGAAATACGTAAACATCTGTGCAGCATCCACAAATCCAGATGGCATCTGCTGCTGGAACTCCTGCTGGTGCTGCTGGTGCTGCTGAAACTGTGGCTGACGAAACTGCGGGGAGGCATGTCTGGGGTAGCTGGGATGGTCCCCCGAATAAGTAGAGGTACACCCCCAAATGTGGCAGAAGCTCCCACATAAGCTAGAGTAAGGGGAGCTGCAGTCCTCGGGTCCTGGTGAGCTGGACGAGAGGTGGCAGACCTCTCAGTGGTGTCACCTGGACCGAGACGCTGCGATTGTGTCTCCACCATCCTGAAGACAGATCAATAAGGAAGTCAATAACGGTACAAGAATGATAGTATCAAAGGACAATATGAAATAGATTATACAGATTTGAACAATAGTCAGTAGATTCAAATCCATGGAAATTTCCTAATTGTGATTGAGTAACCACTCTCTCTAAGCCTATTCCTTAAATCCTATCATAGGCTGTAGTGATACTCTAGTTCGAATACCACTACATAAACTCGAGACCTGCATGGGCCACCACTAAAAACGTGTCACGACCCGCACCCTAGAGTAAGGGCACGAGAAGTGGGTACGTCCAGCCTACGCCACAGTGTCGGCGGTAGAACGCTGTCCTAGGTCAATCATCTAACAATATAAAGTACCTGTACAGTTTATACTCTCCGAATGGAGGTGACAAACAGAAAATAAGCTCAATCACATCTAGGTAGAAGAATGAAAGATAGATAGATAGACAGTAACTCAAAGAGAACAGTAGAATAGATGAAATAAGTCCAAGTGTCTAGGATAACATAACATCAGAATGTCAACTCATAATACAATAAGTCTAAGAGTCTATACATCTCCACATCTCAAAATACAACTCAGAATGTGAGACAAAATGATAATATAGAAAGACTGCCTAGACTAAACTGGTCTAGACTACTGGAACAACATCCTCAGCTGCAGGTGGATCCTGCTGAGGGTCCACAACATAAGTATCATCTAGTCCTGCTCCATAATAGGTAGACACCAGGGCCTCCTCCTCATCCTCTGTAATATTTTCAACAGGTCCAATCAGGACAGGAACGAGCACAATACATCTCAAGCAGTGCATAGTATGATAGGAGATATAAAGCATACAATAGAGTAAAATATAGGAAACGCTGAAGGAAGATACATGTAGCAAAAGAGAGAACTGTAATGAAATATCTACTATAATAGAGAACTAGCAGTGTCTAGTGAGTCAGAGTAAAATATAGACATGTGAAATGGCATAGGAGATTCATGACTACAGCTAGAAGTGATTCATGACTACAGCTACTGGGGTAATATCCACATGACTATTTCCACTCCCCCATCCCCAATCAATACACAAGGATCCGTTCAAGTTATGTTAAGATTCATGATAAGCCCATAAATGGGAGATTCATGAGAGGCTCTGTGAGCATGAGAGTACATGAGTCACAAGCGATTCGTGAATCTATGAAAGCATAGAGATACATGATGATTCGTGAAAAGCACAAACATGCTGTATCTGATGCTCCCGAAGGGGATAACATCTCATGGAAAGATCCATATAGTACCAATTCGTGATAACAATCGTGTCAGCATCAAGTAAAGTAATCTAGAGCAAGAATATAAATCCTGGCAAATATGAAACGGTCAGAGAATGTACTCGCCTGATAACTGAATGTCTGAAGAAGATATACTGTCTGAGGAGAGGTGTATGGCTCCTAATCAGAGCAATACAAGTCACAATGTATCCACAATGGTAAAAATAAAGTATACAATGCACACTACATGATTCTAGGTCAATCTGGTCAAAAGTCAACTCTTGGTCAACTCTAATAGTCAAACTAGGTCACAGGAAGTCAAACTAAGTCAATAAGGTCAAACAAGTCAAATACTAGTCAACATGATCAATCTGGATCAAGTCTAGGTCAAACTTAGACCAACTAAGGTATTGGTCAAACAAAGACCAGTCAATAAGGTAATTAAGTCAAACATGGTCAGACTAGTCAAATTAGTCAAAGTTAGGCCAACCTTAGTCAACTAGTTAGGGTTTTAGTCAAACTAGTTTAAACTAGTCATTGTAGGTCAATCCTAGTCAATTCTAGGTCAATTAGGTCAAGGTTTGACCTAAGGTTGACTTTGGTCAACCTTTAGTCAACAAAGGTTAACAAGTTGGGTTTTGGGCCATTAGGTCAAATTGAGTTAGCCCCCAAGCCATAGGCTAGTAGCCTAGGCCATAGGCTATTCTTAGGGTTCCATAGGCTAGTGATTATAGGTTTATATACAACCTATATTTAGAAGTCACTACTATATACATATATCTATATATATCTATATATATAGATATACACTATCTATCTACTTCCTATATACTAATATGGGATACATTATATATATATACAAACCCATACTCACATATATACCTAATATATATACATATATAGATAGCTATAATATATACATATATATACATTCCATATATATATATAAATATATATAACCCATATACCCTTAACTATATATACCAATATATATAATTATATATAATATAACATATATATATATATATATATATTTTTTTTTTTTAATATATATATATATATATATATATATATATATATATATAACATATATATATATATATAGGGAAATAGAGAAAGATGTGAGAGAGGGACATAGAGTGAGAGAGAAAGTGTATGAGAGAGAAGGACAGAACTAACTGGAAGGGGAGGGGGACTGTTCTCAGTTTCCTGAGAACAGGAAACAGGCCCCCATACCCACACACAAAAGCACACACACACACAATATACACTTACATGTATATACACATGTATATCCATGTATTCAACCTAAAAACTCACCCACACACACACATACATATATACTACCTATATATATACGGAAAATACACAATTACATGTATAATTCATATCAAAAATAGGTTTAAAACTCACTTTTAAAATCTGGAAATATCCCAATTTCCTGGAAAATACTGGACTGTGTATAGGTAATAGGGAAGAACTCGATTTCATACGAAAAATCGAGCTATGGCTCGACACTAGTGGTTGGTAACTGAGCCCCTAGGTGTCCTCTAGTGTCTAGTGTCCCTAGGAGTCCACTACGACACGACACAACGTGTCCAACCGCCCAAAAACCCAATCGGGTAAATCAAGATACGCACACACACACGCAGTGTCGTGCACGTGTGCACTTAACTCTAGGACACGACACACTTGCAACCGTGTCTCATGCTCGTGCACGAAGGTGCGCCTAGGGGTTGGGCACGTGTCCAACACCCTGCACCTTGTCCACGTGTCTCACAGTGTCGACACGAGAGCCGTATCAGTCGTGAAAACACGACTGATGCGTGCGTTTGGCACTGCGTCGTGCAGTGAGTCACGCGCCTCGTGGACACGACACGAGCTACGTGGGGCCTCGTGGTCATGTCCACATGTAGCCCAGGTATAGGGCTACACACTCGTGCAAACACGAGGTGTCCTCGACTCGTGTCCATGCGACACGAAGGCCGTGTCCAAGTCGGATTTTGACTGAAACTGTGCGCGTGTATGGCCAGTGCGGCCCTGATTTCGTGTCCGATACAAAACGATACGTCGTGAAACTTTGGGGGCATGTGCACAGACACTGCCCCCTTGTGTCCACCAATTTTGGTGTGTCCTAATGGTCTGTACAGAGAGAACGAAGGGTGTGGTAGCAGGACACTGTGCGCAAGCCTCGTGCAGTGAGTTCGTGTCCGTTTTGGACACGGACACGACACAATAATGTGCTCAGTAGGTTAGGGTTGTGACCTAGGTGTCTAGGGCTACCCAAAAACATATTTTGTTTCACATTTTAATAAAAACCAGTTCTTTGTGGCATTTCAACAAACACAGTTTCCTAGTCTAGGATACGTGTCCGATACGGACACCAAACCAACTCAAACCTTCACCAAATTTGTCCTACAGTACCCTAGTACCTAGATGCATGCAAATATAAAGAGAAAACACAAAATTAACATGGTTTATGGATATTTACCTATTTGGTGAAAAATCAAGAAAACACCCAAGTAGGGGGGTGTTCTTCCACTTGGTGATGCCCAAAGCCCTTCAATTTCCTTGATAGCAGGCCCTAACTAGTACCCTCTAGTGTAGGGGAGTCCAATGCAAGAAACTAGAGATGATTTAGATCAAAATTGATCAAGTTGTGTAGTTTTGAAGAAATAGGATTTTTCTAGGTTTAATTTCATGTAAAATTGTTCATGAATGATACAATGGGTTAATATAGGATGGTGTAGGGCTAGGGGGGTACCCCATGGCCGGCCATAGCAAGGGGGGGGGGGTGTCCTTGCCCTTCCTTCATGGCTAAGGCATGGACTTTGGTGAAAAGGTCTTGATATTTTGAGTGTTTGTAGCAAAATATCCTATAAAGTCATTCTAAGATATTTATACTACCTTAACCCTATGCAAATATCTATCCCCTTAGCATTCTAGGTTAGTGACTAATCCCTAGATTAGGCCAAACTTGGTTAGGGACTATCATGACACTTAACAATAATTAAACAATAATAAAAACACATAAATCTAAATAATTCTAAATAATTCCTAGAAATTTACCAAAATACCTTTTAGGCTAAAAATCACTAATTTGGTGTTCTAAGCCTATGGCTAAGCTCTCATGGTCATGGCAACTTCTAGGTTAGAGAAAACTAGGGTTTACACTAAGTTATACTAACCAAAATCACAAAGTCATAAGTCATGACTTAGAAAATGGTTTAACTTAACTAAAATCACCAGAAAATCATACCATGACTAAAATACCACTAATAAATAATAAAAATAATAAATTTTCAAAAATCCCCAATTTCAGAAAACAGGGTGTTACAAGTCTACCCACCTTAAAATAATTTCGTCCTCGAAATTTAGATGGTCGTACTCCTCCTAGGTCAAACCTCCAACAATCAGGGACGAAGCCACTACCTAGGCAACATACAAGGTCAACAAGCAAAATATGGGTAGTAGACCTATACTGGGTCATGTCCAAAAATTGGCTAACAGTTTTAGGTCATAAGGTGTCCTTAATTCAAATCGAAGCCAAAAGTAACTCCATGGGGTAAATCAGAATGGAGCCTCGGGTCAGAAAAATCGTACTAAGCAAATGAAGCACACAATGGTATGCCTGAGTGGGATACTAAGGTCATGGGTATAGTATGTCATGTCTAGGTTAGGTATGTGAAGTCAGTTTTGAGAAAACAACTAGTCTTGTGCTCCAATTTAAAAGTCACGGTAACGTGCCTACGGTGATCATAATTTAGAGTGGGAAAGGTCTATGGCCTAAATTAAACAAAAGATTATGATACAATAGTGATGTAAAGGACAGATTAGGTGGGACAGTCCTGTTTATAGGTATAGACTAGGAAGATAAAGAAACAATAAATCACAGGGCTAAAAGGGTTACCATTCTATGGTCAGAGCTACTCTATCAAAAAGGCATAACATATATACACTAATTTATTTAAGGGAAAAATTATTGACAAAAGAGTTTAGTCAAGAATTACATTAACAACTAAACTACTCCTACTCCTACTCCTACTCCTAAGTAAGAGATGAAGAAACAACAACAATCGACAAAATCAAAAGAACTAACAGGTCAAAACTGATCACTAATAAAGAACAGGTAGGAGCAGATGGAATTGGATTTTAAGATAGATAAAATAAAGCAAGGTGGGAATGGAATTTAGAATAACAGAACCTGCAAGCACATCGCCAACTGCCTGAGCATCCTCAACTGTCATGGCGTAAGCACGCCCCTGTTGACCTCTTCCAGCCTGCTGCTGAAACTGCAAAAATCTCTGCTGCTGTGGCTGTAATGGTTCTCTCTGCTGCTGTCCTACCGGAGCCTTGGCTCCTGCTCCTGGTGCTGCTCCCTGTGCTACTCTGCCTGTGTACTGGGAACACTCCCTCAGCTGGTGGTCTGCTGCCCCACATAGTAGGCACGAGCCCAACCTCTTCCTGCACTCACCCCATCCATGTCTCGATTTCTTACAGTAGGGACAACTAGTAGTCTGCTGTCTCGGGGCCTGCTGCTGCTGCCTCGGCTGCTGATACTGCTGTGGCTGCCTCTGCTGCTGCTGATAGTGAGGCCTCTTGGCCTGACCTCCACTGCTGCCTGCTCCCTGTGTATCACGGCCCCTCTTGAGCTTCAGCTCAAGATCATCCTCAGCTGCCATCGCTCCTGCTAGGATATCCTCAAAAGTGGCATTCCTGTCACTCTTGGTCAAGGACTTGACCTCCTTGACCAAGCCTTTCCTGAACCTCCTCGTCTTCGCTGTCTCGCTAAGGCCCTCCACGAATCTGCTTAACCGGCAAAACTCACCGGAGTACTCCTCTACAGTCTGGTTCCCCTGAACCAGGTTCTCGAACTGGGTCTCCAAAGCACCGACTGCCTGATCCGGAAAAAACTTTCCCTTGAAGAGCTCCTTGAAAACTCTCCATGTCTGCCCTGGAGTGCCTACTCTCGGGTCCGTCTGATACCAGGTACGGGCAAGATCCCGTATCTGGCTGGCTGCTACCTCTATCTGGAGTCCGACTGGTATCTCCGCCAGTCGGAAGATCTCCTCAATGTGCTCTATCCAGTCATCAGCATAAAGAATCCCCTCTGTCCCCAAAAAGTCCCTGGGGTTCATCTTCTTGAAGTCCTGTATGCCCGGAATCCTCTGCTGTCGCGGCTGTCCTGATCCTCCTTGTGGCTGGACTGCCAACCTCTCCATCGTCACTCTAGCCAGCTGATGGACCTCATCAATGCCTCTGGTAAATGCCATCGTCTGACGCTGCTGCTGGGTCTGCTGCGACTCTAGGAACTGCTGGAAATACGTAAACATCTGTGCAGCATCCACAAATCCAGATGGCATCTGCTGTTGGAACTCCTGCTGGTGCTGCTGGTGCTGCTGGTGCTGCTGAAAGTGTGGCTGACGAAACTGCGGAGGAGGCATGTCTGGGGTAGCTGGGATGGTCCCCCGAATAAGTAGAGGTACACCCCCAAATGTGGCAGAAGCTCCCACATGAGCTGGAGTAAGGGGAGCTGCAGTCCCCGGGTCCTGGTGAGCTGGACGAGAGGTGGCAGACCTCTCAGTGGTGTCACCTAGACCGAGACGCTGCGATCGTGTCTCCACCATCCTGAAGACAGATCAATAAGGAAGTCAATAACGGTACAAGGATGATAGTATCAAAGGACAATATGAAATAGATTATACAGATTTGAACAATAGTCAGTAGATTCAAATCCATGGAAATTTCCTAATTGTGATTGAGTAACCTCTCTCTCTAAGCCTATTCCTTAAATCCTATCACAGGCTGTAGTGATACTCTAGTTCGAATACCACTACATAAACTCGAGACCTGCATGGGCCACCACTAAAAACGTGTCACGACCCGTACCCTAGAGTAAGGGCACGAGAAGTGGGTACGTCCAGCCTACGCCGCAGTGTCGGCGGTAGAACGCTGTCCTAGGTCAATCATCTAACAATATAAAGTACCTGTACAGTTTATACTCTCCGAATGGAGGTGACAAACAGAAAATAATCTCAATCACATCTAGGTAGAAGAATGAAAGATAGATAGATAGACAGTAACTCAAAGAGAACAGTAGAATAGATGAAATAAGTCCAAGTGTCTAGGATAACATAACATCAGAATGTCAACTCATAATACAATAAGTCTAAGAGTCTATACATCTCCACATCTCAAAATACAACTCAGAATGTGAGACAAAATGATAATATAGAAAGACTGCCTAGACTAAACTGGTCTAGACTACTGGAACAACATCCTCAGCTGCAGGTGGATCCTGCTGAGGGTCCACAACATAAGTATCATCTAGTCCTGCTCCATAATAGGTAGACACCAGGGCCTCCTCCTCATCCTCTGTAATATTTTCAACAGGTCCAATCAGGACAGGAACGAGCACAATACATCTCACGCAGTGCATAGTATGATAGGAGATATAAAGCATGCAATAGAGTAAAATACAGGAAACGCTGAAGGAAGATACATGTAGCAAAAGAGAGAACTGTAATAAAATATCTACTATAATAGAGAACTAGCAGTGTCTAGTGAGTCAGAGTAAAATATAGACATGTGAAATGGCATAGGAGATTCATGGCTACAGCTAGAAGTGATTCATGAATACAGCTACTGGGGTAATATCCACATGACTATTTCCACTCCCCCATCCCCAATCAATACACAAGGATCCGTTCAAGTTATGTTAAGATTCATGATAAGCCCATAAGTGGGAGATTCATGAGAGGCTCTGTGAGCATGAGAGTACATGAGTCACAAGCGATTTGTGAATCTATGAAAGCATAGAGATACATGATGATTCGTGAAAAGCACAAACATGCTGTATCTGATGCTCCCGAAGGGGATAACATCTCATGAAAAGATCCATATAGTACCAATCCGTAATAACAATCGTGTCAGCATCAAGTAAAGTAATCTAGAGCAAGAATATAAATCCTAGCAAATATGAAACGGTTAGAGAATGTACTCGCCTGATAACTGAATGTCTGAAGAAGATATACTGTCTGAAGAGAGGTGTATGGCTCCTAATCAGAGCAATACAAGTCACAATGTATCCACAATGGTAAAAATAAAGTATACAATGCACACTACATGATTCTAGGTCAATCTGGTCAAAAGTTAACTCTTGGTCAACTCTAATAGTCAAACTAGGTCACAGGAAGTCAAACTAAGTCAATAAGGTCAAACAAGTCAAATACTAGTCAACATGATCAATCTAGATCAAGTCTGGGTCAAACTTAGACCAACTAAGGTATTGGTCAAACAAAGACCAGTCAATAAGGTAATTAAGTCAAACATGGTCAGACTAGTCAAATTAGTCAAAGTTAGGCCAACCTTAGTCAACTAGTTAGGGTTTTAGTCAAACTAGTTTAAACTAGTCATTGTAGGTCAATCCTAGTCAATTCTAGGTCAATTAGGTCAAGGTTTGACCTAAGGTTGACTTTGGTCAACCTTTAGTCAACAAAGGTTAACAAGTTGGGTTTTGGGCCATTAGGTCAAATTGAGTTATCCCCCAAGCCATAGGCTAGTAGCCTAGGCCATAGGCTATTCTTAGGGTTCCATAGGCTAGTGATTATAGGTTTATATACAACCTATATTTAGAAGTCACTACTATATACATATATCTATATATATCTATATATATAGATATACACTATCTATCTACTTCCTATATACTAATATGGGATACATTATATATATATACAAACCCATACTCATATATATACCTAATATATATACATATATAGATAGCTATAATATATACATATATATACATTCCATATATATATATATATAAATATATATAACCCATATACCCTTAACTATATATACCAATATATATAATTATATATAATATAACATATATATATATATATAACATATATATATATATATATAGGGAAATAGAGAGAGATGTGAGAGAGGGACATAGAGTGAGAGAGAAAGTGTATGAGAGAGAAGGACAGAACTAACTGGAAGGGGAGGGGGACTGTTCTCAGTTTCCTGAGAACAGGAAACAGGCCCCCATACCCACACACAAAAGCACACACACACACAATATACACTTACATGTATATACACATGTATATCCATGTATTCAACCTAAAAACTCACCCACACACACACATACATATATACTACCTATATATATACGGAAAATACACAATTACATGTATAATTCATATCAAAAATAGGTTTAAAACTCACTTTTAAAATCTGGAAATATCCCAATTTCCTGGAAAATACTGGACTGTGTATAGGTAATAGGGAAGAACTCGATTTCATACGAAAAACCGAGCTATGGCTCGACACTAGTGGTTGGTAACTGAGCCCCTAGGTGTCCTCTAGTGTCTAGTGTCCCTAGGAGTCCACCACGACACGACACAACGTGTCCAACCGCCCAAAAACCCAATCGGGTAAATCAAGATACGCACACACACACGCAGTGTCGTGCACGTGTGCACTTAACTCTAGGACACGACACACTTGCAACCGTGTCTCGTGCTCGTGCACGAAGGTGCGCCTAGGGGTTGGGCACGTGTCCAACACCCTGCACCTTGTCCACGTGTCTCACAGTGTCGACACGAGAGCCGTATCAGTCGTGAAAACACGACTGATGCGTGCGTTTGGCACTGCGTCGTGCAGTGAGTCACGCGCCTCGTGGACACGACACGAGCCACGTGGGGCCTCGTGGTCATGTCCACATGTAGCCCAGGTATAGAGCTACACACTCGTGCAAACACGAGGTGTCCTCGACTCGTGTCCATACGACACGAAGGCCGTGTCCAAGTCGGATTTCGACTGAAACTGTGCGCATGTATGGCCAGTGCGGCCCTGATTTCGTGTCCGATACAAAACGATACGTCGTGAAACTTTGGGGGCATGTGCACAGACACTGCCCCCTTGTGTCCACCAATTTTGGTGTGTCCTAATGGTCTGTACAGAGAGAACGAAGGGTGTGGTAGCAGGACACTGTGCGCAAGCCTCGTGCAGTGAGTTCGTGTCCGTTTTGGACACGGACATGACACAATAATGTGCTCAGTAGGTTAGGGTTGTGACCTAGGTGTCTAGGGCTACCCAAAAACATATTTTGTTTCACATTTTAATAAAAACCAGTTCTTTGTGGCATTTCAACAAACACAGTTTCCTAGTCTAGGATACGTGTCCGATACGGACACCAAACCAACTCAAACCTTCACCAAATTTGTCCTACAGTACCCTAGTACCTAGATGCATGCAAATATGAAGAGAAAACACAAAATTAACATGGTTTATGGATATTTACCTATTTGGTGAAAAATCAAGAAAACACCCAAGTGGGGGGGTGTTCTTCCACTTGGTGATGCCCAAAGCCCTTCAATTTCCTTGATAGCAGGCCCTAACTAGTACCCTCTAGTGTAGGGGAGTCCAATGCAAGAAACTAGAGGTGATTTAGATCAAAATTGATCAAGTTGTGTAGGTTTAAAGAAATAGGATTTTTCTAGGTTTAATTTCATGTAAAATTGTTCATGAATGATACAATGGGTTAATATAGGATGGTGTAGGGCTAAGGGGGTACCCCATGGCCGGCCATAGCAAGGGGGGGGGTGTCCTTGCCCTTCCTTCATGGCTAAGGCATGGACTTTGGTGAAAAGGTCTTGATATTTTGAGTGTTTGTAGCAAAATATCCTATAAAGTCATTCTAAGATATTTATACTACCTTAACCCTATGCAGATATCTATCCCCTTAGCATTCTAGGTTAGTGACTAATCCCTAGATTAGGCCAAACTTGGTTAGGGACTATCATGACACTTAACAATAATTAAACAATAATAAAAACACATAAATCTAAATAATTCCAAATAATTCCTAGAAATTTACCAAAATACCCTTTAGGCTAAAAATCACTAATTTGGTGTTCTAAACCTATGGCTAAGCTCTCATGGTCATGGCAACTTCTAGGTTAGAGAAAACTAGGGTTTACACTAAGTTATACTAACCAAAATCACAAAGTCATAAGTCATGACTTAGAAAATGGTTTAACTTAACTAAAATCACCAGAAAATCATACCATGACTAAAATACCACTAATAAATAATAAAAATAATAAATTTTCAAAAATCCCCAATTTCAAAAAACAGGGTGTTACAAGGAGAGCCACCAATCCAGCCAGTTCAGTCTGTAGAGCCGGATGATGGCACTTTGGTGGGTCTCATCGGGACCTTGTTAGCTTTCCAAGATCGTCGAGGAGATGCCTTGCACCAGGCAGTAACCGATGCTCTGACCAGAGGAGGTCATCATGGTAACAGCACGACCAACAGCTTTAAGCGCTTGAACCCTCCATTCTTTGATGGTAGCGAAGATGCTATTGCTGCTGATGCATGGCTTCAGGACACAGAGGTGATTCTAGAAGCAGCCATGACTCCAGAAGGCGAGAAGGAGGCCGTGGTGCGCCTGTAGTTATTGGATCTTGCTCGCAGCTGGTGGGCGTCGCAGGCCGTTGGTGTAGCAGCCCATCCCAGAAATTTAGAATATTTTTACTATTATTTATTTTATTGGAATGGTGATTTTTAGATTTTATAAATAATTATGTAGTTAATTATAACGGTAGATGATTTTAGCCATGATCGAGTTTTGGAGTACAAGGTGACTAAAAATCATGGCACGGATAGTGCGTGGCGTGCTTTGACTAGAGTATTAGCCCTGGTAGGGAAGGCCAAGCCATAGTGATGTCCTAACTAGAAAAATTGGGCCAAGTTGTGACATGAACATTATGAATAGATTAATTATTATTAATATTTTTTGACGTTTAAGTGACCCGATGGTATCAAACTGGTCCGGACTAGACCCGGACCGGACCAAGCCCATGTAGTCACGCGGGACGTTCAATGACAGTCGTATTGATGGAAATTGGTATGGGGGTGTTGTATTTTGTTTAAATAATTTAATGAATATTTCTGGTACTCGTAATTAAATATTATAATCATCATTATTAGTTGATATATATTGACATTAGTATAAAATAGGTCTTTGCACATTTTGGAATTTCTTAGACGACATATCATGGGATGTACGCAATTAGTGATTTATCAAATTTCGTTACTATCTATTATTATTTTTATTGTCGAGATTATTGAGATATTATTATATAATATTACTTTATTATTCTGGGTCATATTTATTTCGTTATCAAATAAATATTATTATATATGGTCATATTTATATAATAGACTCTACACAAGGTGTCACGACCCGCACCCACTATGAGGGTACGAGAACGTAACAACGCCCAGCCTACGCCACAGTGTCGGCGGTAGAACGTTGTCCTAGGTCAATCATCTAACAATACAAAGGTACCTGAACAGTATATACGCTCCGAATGGAGGTGACATAACAGAACAGTCTCAATCACATCTAAGGCAGATACATGATAGTAAAGGTAGATAGAGAAAAACAAAAGCACAAAGTAATACAGATAAAAGGGAGAATATCCATGTGTCTAAGATAACAACTCAAGAACATCCAGCTCAAAACAAGTCTCTAAATATAAACTACATCTCAGAACAACAACTGAAATTCAAATAACAATGCTGAAAGAAAAGCTAAAGCCTAGCTATCTAGCCTAGACTCTGGGAGTAGCATCCTGTGCTGCAGCTGGGTCCTCCAGAGGAACCAGGTCGCAGGTGTCGTCTAATCCTGCTCCGTAATAGGTGGTACATAGGGCCTCCTCCTCATCCTCTGTAATATTTTCAACAGGTCCAGTCAAGACAGGAGCGAGTACAGTACATCTCAACAGTTCATAGCAGGTTAGAAAATATAATCATGCAGTAAAGTAAGATATAGATACTGAAGAAATGCAGTATGTAAACAGAGAGAGAAACTGTAATGGAAATATCTACTATAAGTAGAGAGCTAATAGTGACTAGTGAGTCAGAGTAAAATATAAACATGTGAATGGCATAGGAGGTTCATGACTACAGCTAAGGGAGTGGTTCATGACTACAGCTACTTGGATAATATTCATATTTCTATTTCTACTCCCCCAATCCCAATCAATACACAAGGATCCGTTCAAGTTATGTTAAGGTTCGTGAAACTTCACATGGCTCATAAAATGAGTGGTACGTGAAGGTGATTCATGGGGGCTCTGTGAACATGAGAGTACATGTGTCACAGGCGGTTCGTGAATCAGAGGAAGCATAGAGATACGTGATGGTTCATGAAATGCACAAAACATGCTGTATCCGATGCTCCCGAGGGGGATAACATCTCATGAAAAGATCCATATAGTACCAATCCGTGTGACCAATGTGACAGTATCAAGTAAAGTAATTTAAAACAGAAAAATAATTCTAAGCAGGATATGAAATGATCAGAGAATGTACTCGCTTGGTATCTGAGTGTCGGAGATAAAAATACTGTCCGAGGTGTGGTGTCTGGCTCCTATTTAGAACAGCACAAGTCATAACATGTCCAGAATAGTAAAATGAAGTTCTACTATGCACTCTACATGAATCTAAGTCAAATCTAGACTAAAGTCAACCCTGGTCAACTTCAGTCAACTATCTAGTCAAAGCTAGGTCAACTTGGTCAACCTAGACTCAATCAAGTCTCACTAGGCCTAACCAGTGTACCCTTGCTAAACACACCTCATAACTAGGCTATACAAGCCATAACCACACAACACTTCTATGAACAAGTATGCATATAGGTACTTATATGTATAGGTACATATACAAGGGTTAAAACCAGGCTTGTATAGGTTATTGGCCTATACTTGCATGGCCCTTAGAATACATCCATAGAAAAGTGCTCATAATAGCATGTAAACATAAATAGAGGTATAGAGAGGGGCATGTTCATAGGTACATGTAAATGTGTGTGTAGAGCATGTGTGTATAGTGTTGACAGAATCAAAGAGTGTCACATGTGTGTGTACAAGCATATATGTGTATGTCATTGTGTGTGTAAAACTCAGAATGTGTGTGGTGTATTGTGTGTGTGTTTGTGACTTGAATGTGTGTGTGAGTTCACAGGAATTAAATCAAACAAATTAGTGTGTGTGTGTGTGTGACAGGTTTGTGAGGGGAAAAATATGGGGGTTAAGTGTCTGGTCTTTGTGTCATAATACATATGTGTGAAGAGGGTTAGACATGCTATATATAGCTATAGGCACACTACACATATAGAAATGTATACATGATATTTCATAAAGGGAAGTTAACATGTGATGTGTATACATGACAGGTGACAGGAATGTGTGAAAGATGAAGCCTACATATGGTTCAGTTTTCAGAAAGTAGGAAAGGAATCCAATTTGGTTTGACAAAACTGAAAAAGAACTCAGGTTTTTGGAGTATCATGGACTGAAATAACAATCATTATTTTACAGTTATACAGTTGAGCCAAAAACCAAATTTCAATAGCATTTAACCAAGCACAAACTCAACTAATACAAGGTAAGAGAATTAAACCTGAAATCAGTTTAGAGGAGTGAATCAATACCAGTTTTCTCATTGAAACTTAAACTTCCTAATCTCAAGTGAACTTAGGATCTCAGTTTTGTGACTGTTAACAGCAAATCTCAGGAATCAAAAAAATGAAACCAAAAACCTATTGCATCAACACAATCGAATTTAACATGGACTACAACTTCTAACACATATAGGTGAACAAATTAACTACTTAACATTTTTAAAACAGTAGGAAATAACACTTAAACCTAGAATTAACATCCAGCCATGTGTTCTCAGGTTTCCATTAACTGATGCAAATTCAGAGTCTGAAATATCCTAATAAGCTTAACATCAAATCCACAAGTAACATATACACTATCCATAATATGTAGGTGAATCAAAATCCTACAATTTAAGCATCTAACTGTAAAAGAACAGATTGAAACCAAAAGAAAATCAGTTTTATACACAATGAATCCCAGTTTTATCTATTGCTAAACTCAGTTTGCATAACATTTCAATCTCAGTTTTTGTTCACAAAGGATTCTCAGGAAAATCCCATTTCATTTTCATTTTTTATATCATTTAAACTAAAACCCAGTTTTTCATCACATCTCAGTTCTCCATAATGCAATCTCAGGAAAACTTAAAACCAAGTATCAGAGATGACAGTCCCTCACTGAATTTCGAATCCTATTCATCATACATTCAACAAAATTAAACCCTTGCCTCCTAAACAAGATATATATGATGGGTAGTAATTAAAACCTAACATAAAACATGTTATAAATCATTTAAACGAATTTCAACAGGAAGAACAGTAAAATATTTCACTGATACTCCACAGTTCAGAAATAAATGGGGAATTCCCATTTCACATTGAATTAACATCTAATAATTTATGAAAAGGGGTTGGTAAATCAATAACAACAATGTGTTGTGTCCTAATACTTGTTCGTGTCCCAACGAGTGGACACGAGTGTGTCCAGCACACTCGAACACAAAGAGTGCACTGCACAGTGCACAGTATCGTACAGCGAGTCCAAGGACTCGTGCACTCGACACAGGCCACATGGTGACACGTGGTCGTGCACACGTGTAGCCCATGTATAGGGCTACCTATTCATCACCCTGAATCGTGTCTGTAGGTGTCGTGTCCAAAGATTCTAAGCCGTATCAGTGAGAATAATTCACGTGTTCTGTACAGTGCAATACCAGTGCGACATTGATTCCTCCATCGACGCGCCACGTGGTCATCTAAGATTTGACACGTGGCGTGTCAGACACCACCCCAAGGTCTGTGTCAAGTTTCGTGTCCAGAGGTCGCGTGTCGTGTCCAGGAGAAGACACGATGAGCAGGGGAAACCCTTAGCTCGGGCGCAGCCGAGTTTCGTGTCCTCGTGTGGGCACGACACGACACTATCAGGACACGAGACAAAGTGGGAAATGATGTCCACACTGAGTCTACAGAATCAATCAAAAACATTTAAAAAATAGAACAAAAACTCTCTCTGTGGCATTATCACAAACACCTGCGTAGGAACACAGACACGTGTCCGAATGGACACAAAACCCAAGACACCCGACACGAATCCTATCCAGAATCTTAGGGGACCCTTAGGGCTTCCTATTGGTGAAGACAAAATGAAAATCCATGGAGAAATGGAAAAGTTACCTCTATGTATCAAAACCCTTCAAAAAGCTCAAAGAGTGAGGTTCTTTCCAATGGTGAAACTCCTCCAAATCTTCCCAAATCTGAGAATACTCATAGCCAACAGAAGTAGGAAGAATTTAGAACCCAATCCAATTTGTTTGGGTTAAAAAGGAATAAAAATGAATTTACTAGGATTTAGGGAAGATGGGAAATACCTCTTTCTAATACTTGCACAAATTCCAATGGAGGCTAGCCCTAAATTCTAGGAGGGGATTAAATAGGGGAAATGATCAATAGTGGCTGCCATGGGCTGATTAGGTTTAGGTTTGGCTACATGGTGTGGGCCTATGGGCTTTAAGATTCAAGTCATTAATCATGACTAGTGAAGTCATGAGCCATTTAGCCTAATCAACTCCAAAACTCTCCAAACAAGTCCTAATGACTTAAATCTTACTAAATTAGGTCTAACCAAGTTTACTTAACCTAACCAAGTGGTCTTAACCTAGGTTAGTCACTAGGTTAGTCTCATAGTCTCAACTAGTCATGACTAACACAACACATAGCAATATTTAATTAATATTAAAATCACACAAATTCCCATAATTCATAATAAATTCAAATAAATCCTAAAATGCCCAAAATACTCTCTAGGCTATAATGTACTAGTCAAACATCCTAATCACATGGCTAGGCTCTAAGGTTACACTAGTCAAACACCAAATCATAAGGCATAACTTAAAATAGTTTTAAATGATTAAAAATTACCAAAAATCATATTATCATTTAAGTATCATAATTAAATAAATTAAAATACAAAATTTCAAAATTACCCTCATCTGGAAAACTGGGTGTTACAATCCTACCCACCTTATAAAAATTTCGTCCTCGAAATTAAGATGGTAGCAGTCCTTCTAGGTCAAACACCCCATAATCAAAGTCTCAAACATACCGTCAGATAATCATATGCGTCTGTCCAAAATCATGATACTCAGAATCTTCGTCATGCTAGTGAGTAAGGCTACGATAATCACAGAGTCCTCGACCAAGGCACATATCTCTAGAATCATGGTATTTAAAATTTTCGCATTGCCGCATGCTTGGCAGCGAAAACATTAAATTCCCACACCTGAGAAATACGTCCTAAATCTGACTATATGTTCTCACTATGCCAGCTAAACACGACCATCAAGATTCTAGATTCCATAACCAAGGTGACCTAGCCCATATGATTCATCTCAGAAGAAAACCAAATCGAAAAGAAACGCCAGATCAAAACTTATCAACAGATAAGGAAGCAGATAAGAACGGATGGAATTGAATTTCAAGATAGATATAATGAGGCAAGGTGGGAATGGAATCGAAAAGAACAAAACCTGCAAGCACCTCTCCTACTGCCTGAGCATCCTCGACTGTCATGGCGTAAGCTCGCCCCTGCTGGCCTCCTCTAGCCTGATGCTGCACAAATCTCTGCTGCTGCGTCGGTAACGGTCCCCGCTGCTGTCCTACCGGAGCCTTGGCTCCTCCTCCTCCTGGTACTGTGCCTATGTACTGGGAACACTCCCTCAGCTGGTGCTCCGCTGCTCCACATAGTAGGTACCTGCCCAGCCTACTCCTGCACTCACCCCATCCATGCCCCGGCTTCTTGCAGTAGGGGCAACTGACTGCCTGCTGTCTGGGTGCCTGATGCTGTCTGGGCTGCTGCTGTACCTGCTGACGGCCGTGACCCTGGAACTGCTGCTGAAACTGATACTGAATGTGCGGCCTCTTGGCCGGTCCTCCGCTACTGCTGTCTCCCTGGGAGTCTCGTCCCCTCTTGAGCCTAAGCTTAAGATCATCCTCTGCAGCTAAAGCGTCCACCAGGATCTCCTCAAATGTAGTGCTGCGGGCATTCTTGGTGTAGGACTTGACCTCCTTTACCAGGCCCTTCCGGAACCTCCGGACCTTCGTCGTCTCTGACAAGTCATCCATAAATCTGCTCAGGCGGCAGAACTCTCCTGCGTACTCCTCCACAGACTGGTTTCCTTGGACTAGGGCCTCGAACTGGGTCTCGAGGGCTCCCAGCGCTGCGTCTGGAAAGAACTTCTCCTTGAACAGCTTCTTGAATGCTGCCCAAGTCTGTCCTGCTGTACCGACCCTCGGGTCGGTCTGGTACCATGTACGGGCCAGATCCTGCATCATGCTGGCCGCTGCCTCAATCTGGAGCCTCGTCGGGATCTCAGCCAACCTAAAAATCTTCTCTATATGCTCGATCCACTCATCGGCATACAAGATCCCCTCTGTCCCTCGGAAGTCTCTCGGGTGCATCTTCTGGAAATCTTGGATGCCCTTTTCCCGTGGCTGGTACGGCTGCGGGGCTGCCGCTGGCTGAGCTATGACTCTCTCTACCGCAGTCATTGCCAGCTTAATGCCTCGTGCGAGCTCTGCTGTCTGCCCATGCTGCTGGGTCTGCTGACCCTCCATGTACTGCCGGAAGAAGGCCAACAGCTGAACGACATCAATCGTCCCTGCAGGTGGCTGCTGGTGCTGAAGAAGTACATCCGGAATCACCAGACTCGGCTCATGCCTCACTGCTGGTGGGGCTCCTCCAAAAGCTGCTGAAACGCCTACCCCAGCTGGCATGACTGGGGCTGCGGCACCAGGGGCTGACTGCTGAGCATGAGAGGTGGCAGACCTCTCATCGACGTCCCCCTGGCCCTGGCCCTGGCGATGCGATCGCGTCTCAACCATCCTGGAGACACAGATCAAAAGAAAACAATTGCTGAGAATGAGTCGAAATACCAAAGGAGGACAGTTTAAATTCAAGGAAGACAATAAGCGGCAAATGTAGATATACGAAATCTGAATAAGAGTTTTTCCTATTTGTGATTGAGTACCGTCAAAAAATATCCTAATCCTACTGCAGGCTGTAGTGATACTCTAGTTCGAATACCACTACATAAACTCGACCTGCATGGGCCACCACTAAAAATGTGTCACGACCCGCACCCACTGTGAGGGTACGAAAACGTAACAACGCCCAGCCTACGCCGCAGTGTCGGCGGTAGAACGCTGTCCTAGGTCAATCATCTAACAATACAAAGGTACCTGAACAGTATATACGCTCCGAATGGAGGTGACATAACAGAACAGTCTCAATCACATCTAAGGCAGATACATGATAGTAAAGGTAGATAGAGAAAAACAAAAGCACAAAGTAATACAGATAAAAGGGAGAATATCCATGTGTCTAAGATAATAACTCAAGAACATCCAGCTCAAAACAAGTCTCTAAATATAAACTACATCTCAGAACAACAACTGAAATTCAAATAACAATGCTGAAAGAAAAGCTAAAGCCTAGCTATCTAGCCTAGACTCTGGGAGTAGCATCCTGTGCTGCAGCTGGGTCCTCCATAGGAACCAGGTCGCAGGTGTCGTCTAATCCTGCTCCGTAATAGGTGGTACATAGGGCCTCCTCCTCATCCTCTGTAATATTTTCAACAGGTCCAGTCAGGACAGGAGCGAGTACAGTACATCTCAACAGTTCATAGCAGGTTAGAAAATATAATCATGCAGTAAAGTAAGATATAGATAGTGAAAAAATGTAGTATGTAAACAGAGAGAGAAACTGTAATGGAAATATCTACTATAAGTAGAGAGCTAATAGTGACTAGTGAGTCAGAGTAAAATATAAACATGTGAATGGCATAGGAGGTTCATGACAACAGCTAAGGGAGTGGTTCATGACTACAGCTACTTGGATAATATTCACATGTCTATTTCTACTCCCCAAACCCCAATCAATACACAAGGATCCGTTCAAGTTATGTTAAGGTTCGTGAAACTTCACATGGCTCATAAAATGAGTGGCACGTGAAGGTGATTCATGGAGGCTCTGTGAACATGAGAGTACATGTGTCACAGGCGGTTCGTGAATCAGAGGAAGCATAGAGATACGTGATGGTTCGTGAAACACACAAAACATGCTGTATCCGATGCTCCCGAGGGGGATAACATCTCATGAAAAGATCCATATAGTACCAATCCGTGTGACCAATGTGACAGTATCAAGTAAAGTAATTTAAAGCAGGAAAATAATTCTAAGCAGGATATGAAATGATCAGAGAATGTACTCGCCTGGTATCTGAGTGTCCGAGATAAAAATACTGTCCGAGGTGTGGTGTCTGGCTCCTATTTAGAACAGCACAAGTCATAACATGTCTAGAATAGTAAAATAAAGTTCTACCATGCACTCTACATGAATCTAGGTCAAATCTAGACTAAAGTCAACCCTGGTCAACTTCAGTCAACTATCTAGTCAAAGCTAGGTCAACTTGGTCAACCTCGACTCAATCAAGTCTCACTAGGCCTAACCAGTGTACCCTTGCTAAACACACCTCATAACTAGGCTATACAAGCCATAACCACACAACACTTCTATGAACAAGTATGCATATAGGTACTTATATGTATAGGTACATATACAAGGGTTAAAACCAGGCTTGTATAGGTTATTGGCCTATACTTGCATGGCCCTTAGAATACATCCATAGAAAAGTGCTCATAATAGCATGTAAACATAAATAGAGGTATAGAGAGGGGCATGTTCATAGGTACATGTAAATGTGTGTGTAGAGCATGTGTGTATAGTGTTGACAGAATCAAAGAGTGTCACATGTGTGTGTGTACAAGCATATATGTGTATGTCATTGTGTGTGTAAAACTCAGAATGTGTGTGGTGTATTGTGTGTGTGTTTGTGACTTGAATGTGTGTGTGAGTTCATAGGAACTAAATCAAACAAATTAGTGTGTGTGTGTGTGACAGGTTTGTGAGGGGAAAAATGTGGGGGTTAAGTGTCTGGTCTTTGTGTCATGATACATATGTGTGAAGAGGGTTAGACATGCTATATATAGCTATAGGCACACTACACATATAGAAATATATACATGATATTTCATAAAGGAAAGTTAACATGTGATGTGTATACATGTACAGGTGACAGGAATGTGTGAAAGATGAAGCCTACATATGGTTTAGTTTTCAGAAAGTAGGAAAGGAATCCAATTTGGTTTGACAAAACTGAAAAAGAACTCAGGTTTTTGGAGTATCATGGACTGAAATAACAATCATTATTTTACAGTTATACAATTGAGCCAAAAACCAAATTTCAATAGCATTTAACCAAGCACAAACTCAACTAATACAAGGTAAGAGAATTAAACCTGAAATCAGTTTAGAGGACTGAATCAATACCAGTTTTCTCATTGAAACTTAAACTTCCTAATCTCAAGTGAACTTAGGATCTCAGTTTTGTGACTGTTAACAGCAAATCTCAGGAATCAAAAAAATGAAACCAAAAACCTATTGCATCAACACAATCGAATTTAACATGGACTACAACTTCTAACACATATAGGTGAACAAATTAACTACTTAACATTTTTAAAACAGTAGGAAATAACACTTAAACCTAGAATTAACATCTAGCCATGTGTTCTCAGGTTTCCATTAACTGATGCAAATTCAGAGTTTGAAATATCCTAATAAGCTTAACATCAAATCCACAAGTAACATGTACACTATCCATAATATGTAGGTGAATCAAAATCCTACAATTTAAGCATCTAACTGTAAAAGAACAGATTGAAACCAAAAGAAAATCAGTTTTATACACAATGAATCCCAGTTTTATCTATTGCTAAACTCAGTTTGCATAACATTTCAATCTCAGTTTTTGTTCACAAAGGATTCTCAAGAAAATCCCATTTCATTTTTAGTTTTTATATCATTTAAACTAAAACCCAGTTTTTCATCACATCTCAGTTCTCCATAATACAATCTCAGGAAAACTTAAAACCAAGTATCAGAGATGACAGTCCCTCACTGAATTTCGAATCCTATTCATCATACATTCAACAAAATGAAACCCTTGCCTCCTAAACAGGATATATATGATGGGTAGTAATTAAAACATAACATAAAACATGTTATAAATCATTTAAACGAATTTCAACAGGAAGAACAGTGAAATATTTTACTGATACTCCACAGTTCAGAAATAAATGGGGAATTCCCATTTCACATTGAATTAACATCTAATAATTTATGAAAAGGGGTTGGCAAATCAATAACAATAATGTGTTGTGTCCTAATACTTGTTCGTGTCCCAACGAGTGGACACGAGTGTGTCCAGCATACTCGAACATAAAGAGTGCACTGCACAGTGCACAGTGTCGTGCAGCGAGTCCAAGGACTCGTGCACTCGACACAGGCCACGTGGTGACACGTGGTCGTGCGCACGTGTAGCCCATGTATAGGGCTACCTATTCATCACCCTGAATCGTGTCTGTAGGTGTCATGTCCAAAGATTCTAAGCCGTATCAGTGAGAATAATTCACGTGTTCTGCACAGTGCAATACCAGTGCGACATTGATTCCTCCATCGACGTGCCACGTGGTCATCTAAGATTTGACATGTGGCGTGTCAGACACCACCCCAAGGTCTGTGTCAAGTTTCGTGTCCAGAGGTCGCGTGTCGTGTCCAGGAGAAGACACGATGAGCAGGAGAAACCCTTAGCTCGGGCGCAGCCGAGTTTCGTGTCCTCGTGTGGGCACGACACGACACTATCAGGACACGAGACAAAGTGGGAAATGATGTCCACACTGAGATCTACAGAATCAATCAAAAACATTTGAAAAATAGAACAAAAACTCTCTCTGTGGCATTATCACAAACACCTGCGTAGGAACACAGACACGTGTCCGAACGGACACAAAACCTAAGACACCCGACACGAATCCTATCCAGAATCTTAGGGGACCCTTAGGGCTTCCTATTGGTGAAGACAAAATGAAAATCCATGGAGAAATGGAAAAGTTACCTCTATGTATCAAAACCCTTCAAAAAGCTCAAAGAGTGAGGTTCTTCCCAATGGTAAAACTCCTCCAAATCTTCCCAAATCTGTGAATACTCATAGCCAACAGAAGTAGGAAGAATTTAGAACCCAATGCAATTTGTTTGGGTTAAAAAGGAATAAAAATGAATTTTCTAGGATTTAGGGAAGATGGGAAATACCTCTTTCTAAAACTTGCACAAATCCCAATGGAGGCTAGCCCTAAATTCTAGGAGGGGATTAAATAGGGGAAATGATCAATAGTGGCTGCCATGGGCTGATTAGGTTTAGGTTTGGCTACATGGTGTGGGCCTATGGGCTTTAAGATTCAAGTCATTAATCATGACTAGTGAAGTCATGAGCCATTTAGCCTAATCAACTCCAAAACTCTCCAAACAAGTCCTAATGACTTAAATCTCACTAAATTAGGTCTAACCAAGTTTACTTAACCTAACCAAGTGGTCTTAACCTAGGTTAGTCACTAGGTTAGTCTCCTAGTCTCAACTAGTCATGACTAACACAACACATAGCAATATTTAATTAATATTAAAATCACACAAATTCCCATAATTCATAATAAATTCAAATAAATCCTAAAATGTCCAAAATACCCTCTAGGCTATAATGTACTAGTCAAACATCCTAATCACATGGCTAGGCTCTAAGGTTACACTAGTCAAACACCAAATCATAAGCCATAACTTAAAATAGTTTTAAATGATTAAAAATTACCAAAAATCATATTATCATTTACGTATCATAATTAAATAAATTAAAATACAAAATTTCAAAATTACCCCCATCTGGAAAACTGGGTGTTACACAAGGAATGGATGCTAGTGGGATTTATTTGAGTTTTATGGAGGTATATATATATAGGCATGTATATATATTTTCCTAATTTATTAATGTGTATATATATATATATATATATATATATATATATATATATATATATATATATATATATATATATATATATATATATATATATATATATATATTTTTTTTTTTTTTATATACACATTAATAAATATATATATATATATATATATATATATATATATATATATATATATATATATATATATATATTCATGTATATGTAGAGAGATATATATATACTAATGATGGATAGAAATAGAAAAAGATATGAAAAAAACAATCAAAGCAACGCAAAGAGCCCAGCCCATTTCCTCTCAGCGCCGAGCCCGAGCGAAAATTTCCCGCGACTGAAACGCAAAAAAATTAAGTTCGGGTTTTCCCTACCATGTATAAATATGCGAGAGAGGGAGGGGGAATTCTCCAAAACCCTAGATGTGCCTCCGCCAGTCATCTGGGCGGCCACCTGGACGCCGGAGCGCCGCCGGGGGACCACCGAAATCGGCCAGAGAGCCCTCGCGCGCGCGCATGTGCGAAGACAGCAAGGCAGCAGCAAGGCGACTTTACGGTATAATTTCTCTGGCCATGTTAACTCGTTTTGCAATATATAAAGCATTTTAGAAAGCCTACTAGACCCTCTTCAAACTACTTCAGGTGGATTTTATTCTATGACAGTGGAAACCCCAGAAAAATCGACACGAACCCGAGCAAAAACTTGCTCGAAAACAGAACACTAGTACAGCCCAATCACCCATGTTTAAAGATCGATTCCGATCGATCTAATGCAATAATAGAAATTCTATTTGAAGGAGTTTATTGATAACATGTAGAGCTTCATAACCCAATTCTCAGAAGTCAATTACATCGACTATGCGTCGAGAAATCGGATCCCAAAGTCCATGAAAAACCTGTTTTAAAATCAATAAAATATCTCAATACGACGTGCATCCCGCCAATCCGGGCGACATGGTCGCAATCCAAAAGCATCGAAAGGTGCGTAACGGCTTCGTGGTCGTGTGGGCTTTGACGGAATTCAAATCGGTCGCGTGTGCGCCACGAATTTGATTCGTATCCGTCGAAATTCATCGTATCGGCCTCTGTGTAAATTTCTCAATTACTTTGTGCACGCTCGTTAGATCGAGACGAAACTTGCGGCAACAGAACTATATCATTTTTTTGGTCCTGTATGCAAAGTTTGGTCCAATTCTAAGACAGTTGAATCGGATACCGTTTTGTGGGCCCCACGGTCCAACTCAACGGGCAATTTTGTGCACGGCCTGACGAATCCAACTTAGGACATACGGTTGGGTTCGTATCAAAAAACTGGATCCGTAGACATGTAGTTTGATGACTTCAGAGATCATTGACTCTGGCATATTTTTTGGTACAAAGCGGGTCCAACGGCGGATACCGTTTTGGCCCAAAATTACCGTTTTACTCCTGTGTCCAGAATTGGACTTAAGGACAGGCGATCCTAGCTATTTTGACTATTCTAAGAACATTAGTAATGTTTATTTTAGTTTTCGGGGACTGTTATACGAGTTTTGACTATTGTGACATTCTGAGTGGTTCAGATTATCGGTTATACCAGCACAGGACCACATGCGAGTACAGTTTATTGTTTGTATTTCGATATTGATCTTTACTATATTTCATTGATTGGCTATTGGTTATGTGATTTTTATATTCTATTATAAATTATTGAGTCAAAAATAAGAAGTACCAAGGATGTGTGATCCGACCGTAGACCGTGTTTATTTTTCATGCAGTAGACATCGTAGACAGTGCTTATTTTTTTGCAAGTAGACATCGTAGACAGTGCTTATTTTTCTGCAAGTAGACATCGTAGACAATGCTTATTTTTCTGCAAGTAGACATCGTAGACAGTGCTTATTTTCTGCAAGTAGACCTCGTAGACAATGCTTATTTTTCATGCAAGTAGACCTCATAGACCGTGGAGTGTAGTGGCCCAGACCGATCACATATCAAAGGTACTTCTAACAGTTGGGGAAAGTATTTTGTGTTTATTTATTTGCTATTAGTTTTTCGTATTTCCTGTTTTTTTTCAAAAACATATAATTGATCTAACCTCTGTTGTATAGTCATTTTCTTTATTTGAAATTGCATTCAGTGAATTATGCTCGTTCCATTTCTGACTGGAAACCAATATTTTTCAGGTTAGCCGTGATTTCACTTAGCTTAGGAAGTGACGGGAATACTTGCAGACAAAAGCCTAGAGACTAGCTAGATAGTTGAGTTGTAGTCATTCATTTATTTGTACAAGTTTATATTTTTCTACAAATATAAAACTTGTGATCATTGTAAGTTAAATTAATTATGTGAATGAGCATTATTTGTGATTCTGATCTTCATGACCGTGACAGCGTTCTACCGTCGATACTGCGGCGTAGGCTGGCTTGGACATATCTCATATCCGTTTTTTAAAAAAAATGGGTACGGGTCGTGACAAGTTTTTGTGGTGGCCCATGCAGGTCTGTTTTTGCAAATCATGCGAACTCGTGATGGTACTTAAGTTAGTTGTACTATTGCGAGCCTGCGACTAGAATATGCTCATTCACGAACAAGGATTAATTTAATTTAAGAGAATAACTAGGACTAGGAGTCCCTTACACAAATTTACCGATGGGTAGTCTAGGCTATGCAATTTAGATGAGGATTATTAATTTTGATAGACTGTCAGATCACCATAGGTACACTGTTTCCTCTTGATATGACGATACGATTCAATGTGGATAGATTATTCACTTGGTGAGACATGGCTTCATAGAGTTAACGATTTAACCTTAATAAATTGTACAATTCCTCCTCTTGTCTGTTTAGACATAATCCTCATGTCTTAGCCCAAATTACCTATTTAGTTCCTATATTGCCCTAAGAATTATAAATTTTATATAATTTCTGATTATGTTATCCATATACAGACCTCGAGTTGGTTTCGATTCAAGTTTTTTTCCTCAATGTTTGAATACACATGGAATAAATATTAGAATGTTTGTATTTCCTTGTCTTCAGTTACTTCCTCCATTTATTGTAGGGTTGCGATTGATAGATACTTACGCTTTATTTCATAGTCAACTTGTTTGAACCTCTAGAAGCCATGATTTTTTTACAAATATAGTTAAAGGTATGTTAGTTAACTCATAATGGCAGGACAGCAGCACACTGTCGCCATTTATTTGAATTATGGAGACTATGGATTCACTGCAGCCAGCAGCGCACTGGCGAGACACGATCCCTAGAGTTGAAAGTAATTTAAGAAAATATAGGTTATAGAATGTTACTAAAACTATGGCTAGTGGTCCTCTTTGATCGTAGTTACCCTTGTGTTGGGTAGAGTATCTGATAGGATATCACGTCTGAATCATGGAACCAAGGGTTTACCATCGCACGAGTGTACGGGCGAGGCATAATTCTTGACAAAATGATTTCAGATGAGATTACAAGTTTAGGCTACCATAGAGGATATGAAAATGCCATGTATGTCCCATAAATTCCAAAGCCAGTACCAGTGGAAGTTCTGCAAGTTGGATAACATGTCTCCCAACCTAGCATTCCGTGGTCCTTGTGACCTATAGACAAGGAAATTGACTGACATTAATAGGTTTACCTGGAGTATAGAATTCAGAAGTCCATAACCCATTAGTCGACCAAGACCTTATGAATAGAAGATAGTAGGATTGACTATATAAGCAAGAACACCAGGTAAGTTTTGATTCTCTCTAAACTCGAACTACTCCTCTTTTCAAAAATCTCGCGTACTTGTATTTTGACTATCTTGACCAACGTTGCTATTACAGCATAGTTTTTGCAAGCTTACTATTTTATCGAGCTTGATTCGAGACATATGTTTATTGGGGACGCCCGTTAACATATTGTCTAATCAGAATCGATGTATTACGGTCTAATCAACCGTAGTGCACTCGGTTCGCTCTCTCTTCGATTATCCTACGTGGATTGAGATATCGGGGTACCTATGATCTCATCCGCAACTGCATTAACAATTTCTCTAGAATTATGCATTCGCCTTTGAATCACAAAATTGTATTCAGTGACATTTCCCTTGAACTCTTTATTATTTTTGTCTTTCACTGATTTGGAAAGGCGAAAGTTCACAATTGGTAGTGAGATACAGAGTATCCCCATGGCTATGATAGTTGTATACACAAGTATAACTACCATCGGCCAGCCAGTAGATTGAGTTACTCGTTCTCCTCTCGATCCCCAAACTACTATTGGGTCCTTCTAGCCATTTGAATTTGAGAATGATTAGGGTTTTACCCTTAGTCAAGATGCCAACCTAGGAGACTATCTATTCTCAAGAAAACAATTTGTTGTGAGTCCCTAATTTATTGCTTGAAGCTTGCTTTAACTAGCAACCCTTAAGCCCATACCCCTAGAACCTTGTGACAATAGTCTGGGAGGTTTGACCCCAATAGAAATTCATGACACGGTTGTTAGAAATCTTTTCATATGATGTGCATTAGAGTTGGTTACCCCGTCGATAACTCTTGAATACTGGGGACGAGTAGGTCATTCTATTTTGTCGACCTGGTGTCATTGTACACACTCGTTTTCCATTTATTGAGGACCAAACCTTGACTTGACTTATATCTATCGTATCCCGATACGCCGTACCTTATTCCCTATTAACAAGAGTCGAGGTACAGTATCCGGACTTTGAAATTCATCCAACCTCATTATTCCTAAGACCATGACCTAGCTTCTAAGGTGGGTAGACTGTAAGCCTTCAAAAATTTTACGGTATGCGAGAATTACCGATGGATTAGAATAATTTTATTAGGCTGATAATTAGTGTCTCTTGGACTCCCACTTTCCATCTAGATTATTTTGTGTCCCCGACCGTGCCATTAACAATCGGAGCACGAGACCAGCTATTACCTTCCAACAAATTTTATATGCAAGATCTAGACTAGTCTACCTTCATCTAGGTATATCACGTCCCACTCAAATATGTCCCCTTGTACTCTATTTTTATGGCACGACTTTTAGGTAAAAAGGACTAGCTATAACCCTTACTATAATACCAGTATACTTCCCGACTATAACTAGAGTCTCAACCTCGATTCGAATCATTCGACCCAATATATGGTTGTGATCTACTCAAAGCCCACTATGCACATGTCACTATTGTGCCATTCAATTGTCTTTTCGTGCTACTTAAACACAAAAGTCACTGAAGGCACAGTTTTGGGCTTTAAGGACCTAGCTAACCAACCTGACTGGCAACTAGCTCAACCTCTTGGGTGGAAAACTTACTCCAGGTTATCCTAACCTAGTAGAAATAGTTTTATCATTGGGATCTTGTCCATTCAATATAGATTGAAGTCTAAGGTTCATCCAACCAACGATTGATGTCCAATCAGGAATCCATTAAGACCCAGTAAAACCATCCATGCATACCGCCATAGTTGGACTATCAAATCGAACTTTTTGAGATAGGTTCCCATACCGATTATGTAGCCTCCATCTCTTAGAATGGGAAGTCATTCGTAACCCTTATTCCATCTACCTGGAAGTCACGATACGATCTCGCATTGCATTATATTCCTTACTTGTGTGTTCAAATAACCGCGGGAAAGATCACAATCTTGATTTCCTAGATTCCGTTCTATTATGGAAGCTTGTTTAGATTAATTTTGAGAACAAAACTTCTGCATTGCATGGATTGCAAGCCCTTTAAGAAACGAAGGGTTCTTAGACTTAACAAGTGACTGGACTAGAGTAACCCAATCTAGCAGTTAAGTCATGTTTCATAGACTTTCTTTCCATCCGTATCATTGAATACACTCTACCACTATTGAAACTTCATTATTCTCTCATATCTTCCTGTCCTTCCTACTGCAGAACGACGAAGGTTATGCTTATTAGAATTTACTAATATTTCTCAGCAACTTGTGTAAGTCTTTTCTTATTAAATATTGGGTTGATTGATAGATAGGAGCGGATTATAGATACCATAAGCAGTAGATATCTATTGGTAGCAATTTTAACAATTAGCTAGAAGATTATAAAGTTTTAGTGACATAGATTTGAGGGAGTAGTGTGACCAAGGTGGGTAGAAACCCTCAAGGGTTCGTAATACAAAATGACCATGAAAATAGATGATAGCAAATGGGAACCGTCTTCTATCATAGCGGATGAACTCTTCCCTTAAATTTCGAGGACAATTATTTTAAGGTGGGTAGATTTGTAGCTGCCCTTCCCAGAAATTTGGAATATTTTTACTATTATTTATTTTATTGGAATGGTGATTTTTAGATTTTATAAATAATTATTTAGTTAATTATTACGGTAGATGATTTTAGCCATGATCGAGTTTTGGAGTACAAGGTGACTAAAAATTGTGGCACGAATAGTGCGATGGCATGCATTGACTAGAGTATTAGCCCTGGTAGGGAAGGCCAAGCCATAGTGATGTCCTAACTAGAAAAACCAGGCCAAGTTGTGACATGACCATTATAAATAGATTAATTATTATTAATATTATTTTGACGTTTAAGTGACCCGGTGGTATCAAACTGGTCCGGACTGGACCCGGACCGGACCAAGCCCATGTAGTCACGCGGGACGTTCAATGACAGTCGTGTTGATGGAAATTGGTATGGGGGCGTTGTATTTCGTTTAAATGATTTAATGAATATTTCTGGTACTCGTAATTAAATATTATAATCATCATTATTAGTTGATATTTATTGACATTAGTATAAAATAGGTCTTTGCACATTTTGTAATTTCTTAGATGACATATCATGGGATGTACACAATTAGTGATTTATCAAATTTCGTTACTATCTATTATTATTTTTATTGTCGAGATTATTGAGGTATTATTATATAATATTACTTTATTATTCTGGGTCATATTTATTTTGTTATCAAATAAATGTTATTATAAATGGTCATATTTATATAATAGACTCTACACAAGGAATGGATGCTAGTGGGATTTATTTGCGTTTTATGGAGGTATATATATATATATAGGCATGTATATATATTTTCCTAATTTATTAACGTATATATATATATATATATATATATATATATATATATATATATATATATATATATATATATATATATTTTACATATATATATATACATATATTTATATATATATATATATATATATATATATATATATATATATATATATATATATATATATATATATATATATATATATACATGAATACTCATGCATACTCATGAATACTATATATATATATTATATATGCATGAGTATTCATGAGTATGCATGAGTATTCATGTATATATATATATATATATATATATATATATATATATATATATATATATATATATATATATATATATATATATATACACAAGCATGTGTGGTGTGATGGGTACACCCATGCTTGTGTACGGGGAGGGCCGGGTTCGAGACCCCGCGGGCGCGGGGGTTGTTGGGGTTTGGGGAACTCGGTCGGGGGGGGGGGGGGGTAGGCGGGTAGGCGGGGCCGGGGGGCAATAGCCTATAAAAAAAATAAAAAAAAAAATATATATATATATATATATATATATATATATATATATATATATATATATATATATTATACTAATGATGGATAGAAATAGAAAAAGATATAAAAAAACCAATCAAAGCAACGCACAGAGCCCAGCCCATTTCCTCTCAGCGCCGAGCCCGAGCGAAAATTTCCCGCGACTGAAACGCAAAAAAATTAAGTTCGGGTTTTCCCTACCATGTATAAATATGCGAGAGAGGGAGGGAGGAATTCTCCAAAACCCTAGACGTGCCTGCCCCAGTCATCTGGGCGGCCAACTGGACGCCGGAGCGCCACCGAGGGACCGCCGGAATCGGCCAGGGAGCTCTTGCGCGCGCATGTGCGAAGACAGCAAGGCAGCAGTAAGGCGACTTCACGGTACGATTTCTCCGGCCATGTTAACTCGTTTTACGATCTGTAAAGCATTTTAGAAAGCCTACTAGACCCTCTTCAAACCCTTCAGGTGGATTTTATTCTGTGACAGTGGAAACCCCAGAAAAATCGACACGAACCCGAGCAAAAACTTGCTCGAAAATAGAACACTAGTACAGCCCAATCACCCACCCATGTTTGAAGATCGATTCCGATCGATCTAATGCAATACTAGAAATACTATTTGAAGGAGTTTATTGACAACATGTAGAGCTTCATAACCCAATTTGCAGAAGTCGATTTCATAGACTACGCGCCGAGAAATCGGATCCCAAAGTTCATGAAAAACCTGTTTTAAAATCAATAAAATCTCTCGATACGACGTGCGTCCCGCCAATCCGGGCGATGTGGTCGCGAACCGAAAGCATCGAAAGGTGCGTAACGGCTTCGTGGTCGTGTGGGCTTTGACGGAATTCAAATCGGTCGCGTGTGCGCGACGAATTTGATCCGTATCCGTCGAAATTTACCGTATCGGCCTCTGTGTAAATTTTTTAATTATTTTGTGCACGCTCGTCAGATCGAGACGAAACTTACGGCAAAAGAACCATATCATTTTTCTTGTCCTGTATGCCAAGTTTGGTCCAATTCTGAGACAGTTGAATCGGATGCCGTTTTGCGGGCCCCACGGTCCAACTCAAAGGGCAATTTTGTGTACGGCCTGCCGGAATCCAACTTAGGACATACGGTTGGGTTCATATCAAAAAACTGGATCCGTAGACATGTAATTTGATGACTTTAGAGACCGTTGACTCTGGCACATTTTTTGGTGCAAAGCGGGTCCAACAGCAGACACCGTTTTGGCCCAAAATTACCGTTTTGCCCCTTTGTCCAGAATTGAATTTAAGGACAGACGATCCTAGCTATTTTGACTATTCTAAGAACATTAGTAATGTTTATTTGAACTTTCGGGGATTGTTGTACGAGTTTTGACTATTGTGACATTCTGAGTGGTTCAGATTATCGGTTACACCAGCACAGGACCACAGGCGAGTATAGTTTATTGTCTGTATTTTGATATTGATCTTTACTATATTTCATTGATTGGCCATTGGTTATGTAATTTTTATACTCTATTATAAATTGTTGAGTCGGGAATGAGAAGTACCAAGGATGTGTGATCCAACCGTAGACCGTGTTTATTTTTTCATGCAATAGACATCGTAGACAATGCTTATTTTTCCTGCAAGTAGACATCGTAGACAGTGCTTATTTTCTGCAATTAGACCTCGTAGATAGTGCTAATTTTTTATGTAAGTAGACCTCGTAGACCGTGCAGTGTAGTGGCCCAGACCGATCACATATCAAAGGTACTTCTAACAGTTGGGGAAAGTATTTACGTCTATTTATTTGCTATTGGTTTTTCGTATTTCCTGTTTATTTTCAAAAATATGTAATTGATGTCTAACCTTTGTTGTATAGTCATTTTCTTTATTTGAAATTGCATTCAGTGAATTGTGCTCGTTCCATTCCTGATTGGAAACCAACATTTTTCAGGTTAGCCGTGATTTCACTTAGCTTGGGAAGTGACGGGAATACTTGCAGACAAAAGCCTAGAGACTAGCTAAATAGTTGAGTTGTAGTCATTGATTTATTTGTACAAGTTTATATTTTTCTATAAATGTAAAACTTGTGATCATTGTAAGTTAAATTAATTATGTGAATGAGCATTATTTGTGATTTTGATCTTCATGGTCGTGACAGCGTTCTACCGCCGACACTGCGGCGTAGGCTGGCTTGGGTACATCTCATATCCGTTTAAAAAAAAATGGGTGCGGGTCGTGACAGTTAGATTATTGGCACCCATTGCTTGGGCAGCATTCAGAGAGAGATTCCAGACTAAGTATTTCGATGCTGTAGCTCGGTACAATCTACAGACGAAGTTCACCAATCTGAAGCAGATGGATAGGATGGTCGACGGATATACGGTCGAGTTTTCCAGACTCAGTCGGTTTGCTTCCACCTTGGTTGCGACCGAGTTCGATAGAGCCCAGCGGTTCCAGCAGGGGCACCATCTCAAAATTTTATTGGCAGTAGAGCACTTTGAGCATCAGACTTTTGACGATGTCTTGAGAGCAGCCAAGAGGCATGAGTATACCTTCGAGAGGATTGTGGATAGGACCGGAGGTCGGAAGCGATCCTACGGCCAGATGAATCAGTCTTCAGCACCAGCCCCGGCAGTTCGGGCTTTGACCATTGGAGCTCCGAGGCGGGCGGCCTCAGTTACGTCGGTTCAACATTCAGCCCCGACGTACCCTCAACAGCAGAAGCAGAAGCACTCTTCTGCAGTGGAATGTTCGCATTATGGGAAGCCAGGACATGTGGTAGCAAAATATCGCAAGGTGCAGGGATTGTGCTTGGCTTGTGGAGCAGCAGATCATAAGATAGGATCTTGCCCGAATAGGGGTAGTTCATCATCGTCCAACCTTTCTAGTCCTTCGGTGAGAGGACCAGCACCAGTCCAGCAGCAGCAGTATCAGCCTCAGAGGCCCCTGCCGCCTCAGGCCCAGGCATTCCAGCAACAACACCCCCATCAGTATGCACAAGCCTAAGCCCTGAGTCAGAGCAGGCAGTAAGGATTTCAGTAGAGGGGACCAGCACCCCGAGGACATGGTCAGGCTATGGTGATGACCGTAGAGGAAGGATTGGCACCAGGAGAGGTAGTGGCAGGTACTATTCTTATAAACTCCTTTCCAACTTCAGCTTTATTTGATTTTGGTGCATCGCATTCATTTATGTCTGCACGATTCGCGACTAGGATAGGACTGGAGCCTGAGTCATTATCAGTATGGCTCAATATACTTACTGGTAACGGACTCGTGGGAGTAGATAGAGTGTTTTCCTCGTGTCGGATCGTAGTTAGCAGTAGAGAATTTCTCGCTAGATTGATAGAGTTTCCGATGACCGATTATGATGTGGTCTTAGGGATGGATTGGTTGAGGAACCATTATGCTAGAATAGACTGCCAAATTGGCTGGGTTGTTTTTAGCATTCCAGGTGAGCCAGAGTTTTCCTTTTCTCGAGGCGAAGTTGAACCTTCTTCTCCAGTATTTCGGATGGCAGTAGTAGCAGTGCAGTTACCCCGGATAGTTAAGAAGTTTCCATATATTTTCCCCGAAGAGCTTCTAGGTATACCGCCAGATCGAGAGATCGAGTTCACTATCGACTTGATCCCGAGGATAGCCCCAGTGTCAGAGAGAGTCTACAGGATGGCGCCGTCAGAGCTAGAGATATTGTACAAGATGATTGAAGAACTTAGGACCAAGGGATTCATTCGTGCTAGTGGATCGCCTTGGGGAGCCCCGATGCTTCTTGTGAAAAAGAAGGATGGTACGTCCAGATTATGTATAGATTATCGTACCTTGAACTCAGTGGCAATCAAGAATAGATACCCTCTCCCGAGGATAGATGACTTGTTTAATCAACTCAAGGGGGCAACAGTATTCTCGAAGATCGATTTGCGGTCAAGATACCATCAGATCAGAGTCATAGAGCAGGACATCCTGAAGACAGCTTTTAGATCGAGATATGGACATTGGGAGTTTCTTGTTATGCCATTCGGAGCAACCAATGCGCCGGCTGTGTTCATAGATATCATGAATCGCATCTTCATGCCTTATTTGGATCAGTTTGTGATTGTGTTCCTAGACAACATCCTGGTCTACAGCAAGAGTGTAGCGGAGCATGAACAGCATCTCCGGGTGGTTCTTCAGATTCTCCGAGAGCACCAGTTGTATGCCAAGTTCAGTAAATGCGAGTTCTGGCTCGATCGCATTTCATACTTGGGTCATATCATCTCCAAAGGAGGAGTAGAAGTGGACCCCAAGAAGATCGTGGCTATTGAGTCATGGCCAGTACCTAGCACGGTTGCAGAAGTTCGCAGTTTTCTTGGTTTGGCCGGCTAATACCGGAGATTTGTTTCAGACTTTGCTCGGATTTCAGTGCCAATGACGCAATTGACCCGCAAGGATGTGCAGTTTGTTTGGACAGCAGAATGTCAAGATTCTTTTGAGAAGTTGAAGCGAGGCTTGATGACGGCACCTATTCTCACACTTCCAGATAGGACCGAAGGATTCTCAGTATATTGTGATGCTTCAGACAGAGGTTTGGGATGTGTTCTGATGCAGCATAGGAAGGTAATAGCTTATACGTCACGACAACTTCGTGATCATGAGAGAAATTACCCAACCCATGACTTGGAGCTGGCAGCAGTAGTGCTTGCACTTAAATTGTGGAGGCACTACTTGTATGGAGATAGGGTGGAGATTTTCACCGACCACAAGAGCCTGAAATATATTTTCACCCAGAAGGATCTTAACATGCGCCAGAGAAGATGGCTGGAGCTACTTGTGGATTATGATGTCAATCTACAATATCATCCTAGGAAGGCCAACGTCGTTGCAGATGCATTAAGCAGGAGAGCCGGAGTTTATTTCCTAATAGCACAACAAGAGCTATTAGCAGATCTTCAGAAGATGGGTATAGAAGTTGTTCTCCCTTCCAGTATGGCATTGATGGCCAGTATGCAGGTTCAATCCACTATAGTCGAGAGGATTCGGATGGCGCACTCAGCAGATTCTAAGCTTTAGCAACTCAAAGCAGAGTGTGAGGCAGGATGAAGACCAGAGTTGTGCATTCACGGGGATGGTACACTTTGACATGGTAAGCGTCTTTGTGTATCCAGTAGAGATATCAGACAGGAGATCATGGAAGAAGCTCACAGTTCTTAGTATTCCATTCATCCGGGCAGCACGAAGATGTACCTGATATTTGTTAGCACTTTTGGTGGAATGGCATGAAGAGGGAGATAGCCCGGTTTGTCTCTCGGTGTTTGGTTTACCAAAAATTAAAGCTGGACATCAGAGGCCAGCTGGACTTCTTCAGCCCTTGCCGATTCCAGAATGGAAGTAGGAGCATGTAACCATGGATTTCGTGACTGGATTACCCAGGTCCCCGGCCGATAGAGACGCTATTTGGGTTATTATAGACAGACTCACGAATGTGGCTCACTTTCTTCCGTTCAGAGTTGGTCAGTCGATGGCTCAGCTAGCAAAAATGTATCTCAGACAGATCGTCAGACTTTACGGCGTTCCAGTCAGTATCACCTCGGACCGAGATTCAAAGTTTACGTCGCACTTTTGGCGTAGCCTGCAAGAGAGTTTGGGAACTCACCTCCAGTTCATCTCAGCCTATCATCCGCAGACCATTGGCCAGTCAGAACACACGATCCAGACTCTTGAAGATATATTGAGATCTTGTACACTCGACTTCGGTGGTTCGTGGGAAGATCACCTGCACCTGGTGGAGTTTTCGTACAACAACAGTTTCTACGCCAGTATCCAGATGGCACCATTCGAGGTACTGTATGGTAGAAAGTGCAGATCCCCGCTAGCCTGGGATGATATTGTAGAAAGGCAGATGCTCGTTTCGAAAATGATTACCCAGACAGTTGAAGTGGTCAGAAGAGTCAGGGACCATCTTTGAGTTGCCCAATATTGCCAGCGTCATTGGGCCGATTCTCATCGGTGTCCCCTTGAATTCTCGGCCGGTGACCATTTATTCCTGAGGATTTCGTCTAACCGTGACGTCATTCGTTTCGGCGTACGAGAAAAGCTTAGTCCTAGGTATATAGGACCGTTCGATATTCTAGAGCGAGTAGGTGACATATCCTATCGTCTCGCTCTCCCGCCGTCGCTACGTGAGATGCATAACGTGTTCTATGTATCCCAATTGCGACGATATATCCCGGACCCGAGCCAGATCCTGGATCATTCGAAATTGGTTATTGGTACCAACCTTTCGTATGAGGAGAGGCCCGTGTTTATATTAGATCGGAGAGAGAAGATGCTTAGGAACAAGACTATTAAGTTAGTCCGAGTTGCTTGGGATCATCACTCTTTGGGTGAGTCAACATGGGAGCGTGAGGATGATATCCGATCGTGATATCCCAACTTATTTGACTCGTGAGGTATAATTTCTTTCTTATGCCTTCGATTCCTTGCTTGCATGATTGATTGATTGCCTAGTATAGCTTGCTTATGATTAGTATAGCTTGTCGTTGTCCCTCTAGCCTCTTAATTAAATTTTGAGGACAGAATTCTTTTAAGATGGGTAGAGTTGTAATGCCTGTGGTTCGTATTACATATTTTTGGAATTCGTGTACGTATTTTGTCTCGTATTGCATGTCTCATTGCTTGGTTCAGCTTGTTTGGTTTGGCTTGGTTCGGCTTGGGTTACTTTTGGTTCATCATGGACCAAAGGAAAAACCCCTACCTACCACCACCATCATCATTTATTAACCCCATCATTTTCTCTCTCCTTATTTACTCTCCTTCTTCCCTACCATTACTATTCACCTATCTGAGAGAGAGGGAGAGCTTAGGCAAGTGCATCTTGCTTCATGGGGGAACTCAAGTTTTATTGCTCTATTCTCTTCTCCACAGCATTCTAAAACACTTTAGTACTTAGCATTTTTAATTTCTATGGCTCATTGCTTGTAGATCTGAGTTTATTTTATTTTCGGATTTCTTGGGTTTTGATCTATTTAATATGGTTATTATCAAGCTCTGATAGTTCCATGTTGTAGAGAATTTCATTCTGCCCTATTTTAACCCATAGAAGTTCGGATTTGGACTCTGATCGAAGGATTTATGGAGCTAGGGAGTCACGGCTTGTATGGTTCTTTTTCTCAGAAGAATGGAGAAGAAGAACAGTTCTCAGCCGCATGTATCCTAGCCGCATGAACTCAGCCACATAAGCATTTTATGCGGCAAGTTCTTTTCCTGGCCGCATAGCCCTTGCTGCATGACTTGGCCGCATGGCCTATGCTGCACGAACTTATCCTCAGCCGCATGAGGATTTATCTATTGAGCCGCATGGACTTTCCCACATTAGCCGTATGAGCTTCTGATTCTCCGTCTCATGAACCTTATCTTTTCAGCCGCAGGAACTTCTAATTCCCCAGAGTCGCATGGACTTGATTTCCAGCCGCATATGGCCCCCAGCCACCTATGCACCCGTCTCCTCAGCCGTATAAGATCGAGACTCTCTCGAGCCGTATAGACCTTCCTTCCCTGACCGCATAAGGCCCCTCTATTCCCAGTCGCATAAGCTCCTGCCCCTTCTAGCCGCATAAACCTGATTTCCACTGAGCCACATAAGCCTTTCCCTCCTCAGCCACATATGCCTGCCCTCCCTGAGCCGCATGCACCCTGAACCGCCCTCAGCCGCATGGACTTCTTTCCTGGCCGCATATGCCCGAGTCGTATGGATCTTCCGTAAACTTGTATTTTATGATTTAATTGTTATTATTAGGCTCATGTCTTGTGACCCTCAGTGTGACTTGGGTCTCTGGATGGAATGCTTGTACTATGTTATCCTCCACATGTTCCCTAAACACGACAATGGCCGTGCACTCTTGACAAGTAACATGATATGATAGTGGCCCATCGTGGCGCACTCCTGACAAATATACCTGACATGATATATCTCGAATTGCTGTTGCGACAGCTAACATGACATCACATGACATGACAAATATGAATGACCTGGACACCGTGGGCGATTGTGCTTGTACAAATGAACCAGTCTTGTCTTACAACATGTTTAGGATGGGACCCCTGAGTACCACGGTCAGGGGTACTTGTTGAAATGGACTAAGGCTAATAACTAGAATAATACAACAGTCATAAAGCGATTTCCCAGCTATAGGCAATCCCGTTACCTGGACGCGCTTGTGGATTTGTAGCATACCGACGAGTATGGCACATTTCCAGTACACTGTCATGTGTTGCACCCCCTCTTCTTAACAAATATTCGACCTGGGTAACCTGGATGGTTTGCAGGTGTCACGACCCGCTCCCGAATAATCGGATACGAGTCGGACACGCCCAGCCTTTGTCGTTAGACACAACAAAGTAAGCTGCACCAATCTAGGGAAACTAACCAGATATCAAGACAAGTATGAAAACACAGCATCTATAAATGTGGCCCAGATATAGAGTACAAGTCTAAGTATTTTATTACATTCCAGCAGAGTAAAAGATAGAGTCTACTAGTCTCGAATACAAAGTAAAACTGTAAAGTACTAAGGTAAGCTCTAGGCTTTTGCAGCCTCTAGGTCCAACACAGCCCCAACTGGCTCAGCAAGTATAGCAACATTATGTCCATAATATGTGTCGCACAGGGCCTCCAACTCACCTGCAACATATCCTATTCCAGAGCGGAGCAAATACAGTTCTAGGTAATAAAACATGAACATGATATGAAATGAGTACAGGGATACAGAAAAAAGATATACAGAAATGAACAGAAAAGTACAGGAAAGTAGTACAGGAAATGAGTACAGGAACTATAGTACATGAATGTAAAGTACAAGAATATGTAAAGTACAAGAATATGTAAAGTACATGAATGAAACTATAATCCTGTAGTACCAGACATGATAAGTGCACAATATCGAAATACATCTAGTCCATGTGACCGGCTGGGGTGAGAACATGCACATGAGTACATGAATATGGTACGACTTAGGACCCGCGTGCACAATGCGATGCCTAAGTTAGGCACATGAATATATAGTAACCGAGATTGGTCACATGGCTAGTGTATTTCCCCACCCGACATTAATAAGTACAAGAACAAGGGTACAAGAATACATGAGTACATGAATATCTTGCCATGACGTGTCACAAGAAAGGGTACAAGAATATAAATGCACAAAACCGTAGAAAAGTACCTGCCTGGCTCCGAAAAAGTACGGGTGAACAATGAAACTGGATGTCCTCCTGATTTATTGAGTACAAGTTGATTAATAACTAAACAAGTTCTACTATGGTATTTGTAGTTCTACAATTTAATATTTGGTTAAACTTAAATGTTAACTACGCAAAGATAAACTCCCTTACAACTATCCTTAAACCATTATTAGAAAATAAAATTAGCTAGGTTCCTAATCTATTCTCAAGTTCATAATTTATCCAAGACAAGCACGTATATATATACTTAAGTTTATTGGTAAGATTCTAACATGATTTCTCAGGTTGACACTCACCTAATAGGCTGGATTTCAATCATAGTTAACCCTCTTAGATACCAATCATATACAGGTTCAGTTAAATACCAAATTGTTCATCTCAGGTTACACTGAGTATTAATTCAGGTTTAATGAAATTGCATTTTCATACTCATTGAATTTGGAATACAGATAAACTGAGATTGCATCTCAATTTACACTGAGTATGCATCTCAGGCTTACTAAGATTGCATATCAGGTTACACTGAGACTGCATCCCATGTTCAATAGGTAAGACCAACTGTCCCACAGGTGCCACAGCAAAAGGAAATGAAGTTTTGAATTCTCGGGTTTCAATTGAAACTTCAATCTCAGGTTTTAAATGAAACTTCAATCTCTGGTTTCAAATAAAACTTCAATCTCAGGTTTCAAATGAAACTTCAATTCTCATGATCAAATGAGAATTCAAATCTCAGATTTCAAATGGGACTTCAATTCTCATGATCAAATGAGACTTCAAATCTCAGATTTCAAATAGGACTTCAATTCTCATGATAAAATGAGACTTCAAATCTCAGATTTCAAATAGGACCAGGCAGTGATGAGAAGTACCATGAGCATTCAGTCTAACTATCAAAAATAAGTAAATTCCCAGGTTCCAGAAATGAATCAGTCTTGGAAAGACTGATATACTGCCAATTGCAGTGGTGCAACCAATCTCAATTGATATTTCATCCTCAAGACTTCCTATAGTCTATACCAGTCTTAATATTGAGACTGATATAAGTCAGTCATGTGCTAGTACCCACAGTCCACCATAAACTGATAACCTGATTGAATCTCAGGTTCCAATTCCCTTGCTGAACCAAACATGGTACACGTAGGTTATTGAATCAATATGGCATAAGGATGGTTCTCATTTTAATAAAATAACCAATCATGCAATCTCAGGTTGGATGTTAAACTCTGGTAGATGTTCCCAGGTTCAATCAATTTCAGGTTACAATAAGATTTACTCTCAAGCTAAAGGGAAAGCATTCTCAAGTTTACTGAAAATTCCCCCTGGTTGCAATAGGATTCCTTCTATCAGATAACTGAGTTTATCACCCAGGTGAAATCGTAGTCTATCAGGTAAACTGAATTCAATCTCAGGTTTCAGAACCAAAACAATACATATGTCTTAAGTTCAATGATAAAATGAATTTCATGTGCAACCCTAGGTACTGATGTGAGTCTCAGGTGTACTGATAACACTAATGTGTATCTCTTATTCATGCCAAATACTGAGATTAACATTCAGCTCAAACAACAAGTCCACCCCATGCTTATCAAGATTAGTTCATGAAGAATAAACCAAGGACTGTACCAGAGTATCATCATCTTCCTGACATACTTGAATACATGACTCCCACTCAAACAATTTACAACCATTGTGTACACAAAATAATCTACATATAGATAGGGAATTACCTGAACTTAGTCAACTAATTCCCAGGTAAAAACTCACTGATATCAGGAATTTGCTTACTGATCTGAAAATTGAACACCAGATACTCGATAATGAAAGCTCTTAATCCTTAGAATAAATCAAGATCAATTCACAGAACGAAATTGATTTAGAACAGAGGAATCAAAAGACTCACCATGTTGTCATTCCTCTGTCCAAGAAAATAATCAAAAGTTGATCCAACTCCTCAACAATTCAATACTTGAAGAACTGCAAGGAAGCACAGATCTCTGTGATTCAAAATAATCAAGATAAGATAAAAAATCTAAGGAAAATCTCAGATCTAGATCGATCATAGGTTGATCCATCAAAATCAGATATAGATCTTAGAAATCTTTGACTCCCCATGTTCATTAATCAGAACGAAGAGTCAAGTTTCACCAGGAGGATTGATCATCCAGCTCTGGACGGTGGATGCAAAAGAAATAAAATCGAGCATGTTCGACCAACGAAGAGGGATTGAACCAATCTCACCTTGACTGATTTCTCAAAGATGGAGACATTGATCCGCCATGAAAGCTTCGTCCAGTCTTCACCACTGTGCCATCCGAGCCTTCATCTCCACCATCATTCTTCGGATGAAGCCGAGCTTGGGAAAGGAGGAAGAATTTCTATAGAGGATGAACTCTTGGAGTGGGGAAGAAGAAGTAAGGAATTGATTCCTTAAATAGGCAGTTGGAAGGAAATCGAGGGAAATGGAATTGAGGGTTTGTTGGCACATGGCTAGTGTCAGAATCAGTTAGAGAGAAAATTTGAATTTCCTCTCCATTACCAGAAGGAGATGGTCGATTAGTAGTTTAGGTTAGGAAAAAAGGTGGTTTAAAAATTAGAGAGTTGATTCATGGGCTGAATGTTAAGCCCATGAATGGATTTGAAGAAAAGCCATAAATAAATTGGGCTAAAAAATCAATTAATAAATAATATTAATAATTTAAGAAAGAAAATCAGAAAATCATTTAATTATATATAAAAATCTCAGAGAAGGGGAGTTACAAATCTTCCCTATTAAAAAAAATTTCATCCTCGAAATTCAAGGTACTCGATAAACTTCTGAACAAATCCACACAATTTCCAAGTACAGACTATTTATTGAATTAGAAAATTTTTCCAAAACAGAGTACAATCAATCAATCAAACAAATCGGGATAGCGATCCCGCATTTCGTCCTCGCGCTAATGTGGATTCTCCCAGAGAGTGGTGTCTCTACATAACGCGAATAAGTAGAATAGTCTGGTTCCGCAGGCGCTTCTCCCTCTGGTCAAGGATCACCACTGGCTGCTCCTCGTAGGTCAAGCTCGGACCCACCTCTAGCTCTGAATAGTCCACCATATGGTTCGGATCTGGAATGTAGCATCGAAGCTGGGACACGTGGAAGACGTTGTGCAGTCCCTCCAAGCTAGCTGGAAGCGCTAGTCGATATGCCACCTCGCCAATCCGTGCTGTCACGTCGAAAGGCCCGATGAATCTCGGACTGAGCTTTCTGCCTCTGCCAAATCTGATGACACCCCTAGTCGATGAGATCTTCAGAAATACTCTATCTCCAACTGCGAACTCCAGTGGCCGTCTGCTGCTATCCGCCCAGTCCTTCTGCCGATACTGTGCAACTCTGAGACGCTCCCTGATCAGTCTGACTTTCTCAGCTGAGTCTACCACCATCTCTGGCCCAAGCAAAGCTCTCTTACTAATGTCGTCCCAAGATAAAGGGGTGCGACATCTCCGTCCATATAACGCCTCGAACGGGGTCATCTCTATACTAGCTTGATAACTGTTGTTATAGGCAAACTCCACCAGATGCAAATGATCCTCCCTCGAACTGTCGAAGTCGAGTGCACAAATCCGTAGCATGTCCTCCAGCGTCTGAATGGTCCTTTCGGACTGCCCGTCTGTCTGTGGATGATAGGCGGTGCTGAACTTCAACTGTGATCCCAAGCTTATCTGTAGACTCCTCCAGAAGTGGGACGTGAAGCTGCTGTCTCTGTCTGAAATGATGCTCACCGGCACCCCGTGAATTCTCACGATCTGACGCATGTAGATGTCTGCAAGCTTCCCGGTCGACAGCCCAATCTTGAATGGAATAAAATGAGCAGACTTCGTTAATCTGTCCATGATAATCCAAATAGCATCCTTGCCACTGGGAGTACGCGGTAATCCAGAGATGAAGTCCATGGTGATATGCTCCCACTTCCATTCCGGAATAGGTAAAGGCTGGAGTAGTCCTGCTGGTCTCTGGCGCTCCGCTTTGACTTGCTGGCACACAAGGCATCTGGAAACAAATATGGCAACCTCTCTCTTCATTCTATACCACCAAACATACTCTCGCAGATCCTTGTACATCTTGGTAGATCCAGGATGAATAAAATATTGCGACTGGTGGGCTTCCTGCATCACTTCCTTCCGCACATCCTTGGGCACACACAACTGGTTTCCGTGCCTCAGGGATCCATCCTCTGCAATAGTGAAGTCGTCGAGCAATCCTGCCTCCGCCTGGCCTCTGAGACATCGGAGCCCCTCATCTAGAAACTGGGCTTCCTTGATCTTCTCTAGCAGTCTTGACTATATCTGCATGTGCATCAGCTGCCCTCCTGCTCCTGGTAGAATAATCCCGATCCCCAGACTCTCAAGATCCTCTAGAAGATGCCGGTCCATAATGAGTAACATAGCAACAAGATATCGACTGAGAGCATCTGCTACCACATTCGCCTTCCCAAGATGGTACTGCAAACTGATGTCGAAATCCTTCATGAGTTCCAGCCATCTGCGCTGCCTCATATTCAGCTCCTTCTGAGTAAAGACATACTTCAGGCTTTTGTGGTCCGTAAAGATGTCCACTCTCTCCCCATACAGGTAGTGCTTCCACAGTTTCAAGGCAAATATGACTGCTGTAAGCTCCAAGTCATGTGTAGGATAATTCTTCTCATGGGGTCTCAACTGTCTAGAAGCATAAGCTATGACCCTCTTGTTCTGCTCAAGCACATATCCCAAGACTTTCCCTGAAGCATCGCTGTAGATGACGAATCCTTCCGATCCAGATGGTAAAGCTAGAACTGGCGCTGTCGTGAGCCTTCTCTTCAATTCTTCAAATGCTGACTGGCAGGCATCGCTCCAGATGAACTCCTCGTCCTTCCTCGTAAGCTTCATCATAGGCTCCGCTATCCTGGCAAAATCCTTCACGAACTTCCTGTAGTAACCTGCTAGACCCAGGAAACTACGAATCTCTGCTACTGACTTGGGAGGTGCCCATGCTTCAACTGCCTCAATCTTCTTGGGATCCACAAAAATCCCCTCTCCAGTCACCACATGCCCCAAAAACTCTACCCGGTCCAAGAAAAACTCACATTTCAAGAGTTTCCCGTACAACTTCTCTTTTCGCAAAATATCTAGAACAATCCATAGGTGCTCCACATGATCCTCATCGGTCTTCGAATAGATCAGAATGTCGTCAATAAAAACTACGATAAACTTGTCCAGATACTTGTGAAAAACTTTATTCATCAAGTTCATAAATACTGCTGGGGCATTGGTGAGTCCGAACGGCATCACCAGGAACTCATACTGGCCGTATCGGGTGTTGAAAGCTGTCTTCGGAATATCCTTCTCTCGCACCTTCATCTGGTGATACCCCGACCGATTGTCAATCTTGGAAAAGTCCTTCGCTCCACTTAGCTGGTCAAACAGCTCATCAATCTGCGGCAAAGGGTATCTATTCTTGATGGTGATGTTATTGAGTGCACGGTAATCAATGCACATCCTTACCGTCCCATCCTTCTTAGGCACGAAGAGTACCGGTGCTCCCCAGGGTGAAGCACTGGACCGAATCCTTGTCCTCCAGCTCATCAATCTGGGCCTTCAACTCTGCAGTTTCCTTCGGGTTGATCGTGTAACAATGCTGGGACTTCGGCGCTGATCCAGGCAATAGCTCGATACTGAACTCCACATCTCGATCTGGCGGCAATCCTGGCAGCTCCTCAGGAAAGATATCAAGATACTCTGCAATCAACGGGTACGGCAACTCCTGATCTTCGGCAACTGCTCCGAAGTAGACTCCCTCTGGCCTCTCTGCAACTCGTCTGTTGATCTCGAATGGTGGAACTCCTGGCGGGCTGAAGATCACCTTCCCCTCATGGTAGTCTATTATGACAAACTGCTCGCTTATCCAGTCGATGCCGAGGACTACATCGAATTCGGGCAATAGCATCACCAGAAGTTGAGCACTAATCTCTCTCCCAGCAATAGTGATAGGGCAACCCACCATCTCACTGACTGGCACAATCCCTCCTTCTGTCATAATTCGACAGTTCCTCCTAGTGGGCTTGGGTGTGAAGCCATGTCTATGCAGAAACTCATATGATACGAAGCTATGGGTGGCTCCAGAATCAAATAATGCAATGGCAGGAAAGGAATATAAAAGTACAGAACCTGTGATCACATCTGGTACTGCCTCATCCTCCTCAACTGCCGCCATGACGTAAGCACGTCCCTGCCGCGGTCCTCCCCTCTGATGACGCTGTGCAAACTGCTGCTGTTGAGTAGGTAAAGCCGGTTCTCTCTGTGGTGCAGCTGGTAGAGCTCTTGGTGGTACAGGTGGTGGTCCTCCAGCTCCTCTAGGTCCTCCAGTCAGTCTAGCCGTAGCCTGTGGGAAATCCCTCATCTGGTGTGCGTCTGATCTGCAGAATAAACTGAGCCCGAGCCTCTTGCGGCACTCGTCGAAACGGTGTCCCGACCTATAGCAGAATATGCAAGTAACTGCCTGTTGCTGTCTCTGATGCTGATGTGTAGGAGCTCTGGCTGGGCGGTGATGCTGCTGTGTCGGCTGCTGAGGTCTCGCCTGAATCTGAGTCTGGACCCTTTCGCTGGTGCCTGGAAACTGCTGTTGCTGATGTCTCGGTCCCTTTTCAGCTTCGGGTCTGCCTCCTTCTCTACAGCCTGAGCAATCTTAAGGATGCTCGCATAGGTCGTCGCCTGGCTAATCGCCACCGTGTGTCGCAACTCCCTGGTGAGACCCTTCTTGAATCTCCATGCTCTGTCCTTCGGCGCCCTGACTGGGTTCTCCGCGAACCTATTGAGCCTAGTAAACTCTGAAGTGTACTACGCAACCGTCATCGTTCCCTGCTGCAGCGCCTTGAACTGCATCCTCAGCTCATCCCTCTCCACCTCTGGGAAAAACTTCTCCTTGAACAGAGTTTTGAAATCTGTCCAAGACATCTGGGGCTCCGTCAACTGGGGCTTCTCCCGGTACCAAGATCTAGCCAAGTCGAAGAGCCATATGCTAGCCACCTCCACCTTCAGGTTCTCCGGAATCTGCGCCATCTTCAAGTCCTCTTTGCATTCTCCAGCCACTTATCCGCATAGATGATCCCCTCATCGCCCCAGAAGTCCATCGGGCAGAGGTTCTGGTACTCCTTGGCTGTCCCTGATCTCGGTGCTCGTGGTGCTGGAGCTGGTGCTGCCGACTCTCTGGTCCTGAGTGCATCGACGTCAGTCGCTCTGAACTGTGCGGCCTGCTGACTCTGAGCCTCCTTGAACTGCGCAGCCTGGTGATTCTGGGCCTCCACAAACTGCTGGAACATCGCCATCACCTGAGAGCCGTTAAACATCATCGTTGAGGGCAGTGGCGGAAAGATGGAAGGCGGTGGTGGAAGCTGATCTGTTGGTACATCTGGTATGGCCTGATCCGAACTGCCTGTTACTCCGGAACTGCCTGCAACTCCGTGCTGATCCGCGGTCTTCCTCGTAGTGACCATGCTGTAATAGAAAGAAAACTTCGTGATTGATAAAAACCTAATCTACCAGAAAATATAAATGTTTATATAATAACCATATGTACCCAATGTACCCATTTTCCTATGGTGTGATTCTAGTTTTCCTAGTGTAATTCAAGTCCCCCAATAGTACTCTAAGACCTAGGTACCATTAGGCACGACCTGCATGGGCCACCACTAAAAACATGTCACGACCCGCTCCCGAATAATCGGATACGAGTCGGACACGCCCAGCCTTTGTCGTTAGACACAACAAAGTAAGCTGTACCAATCTAGGGAAACTAACCAGATATCAAGACAAGTATGAAAACACAACATCTATAAATGTATCCCAGAAATAGAGTACAAGTCTAAGTATCTTATTACATTCCAGCAGAGTAAAAGACATAGTCTACTAGTCTCAAATACAAAGTAAAACTGTAAAGTACTAAGGTAAGCTCTAGGCTTCTGCAGCCTCTAGGTCCAACACAGCTCCAGCTGGCTCAACAAGTATAGCAACATCCTGTCCATAATAGGTGTCGCACAGGGCCTCCAACTCACCTGCAACATATCCTATTCAGGAGCGGAGCAAAGTACAGTTCTAGGTAATGAAACATGAACATGATATGAAATGAGTACCGGGATACAGGAAAAAGATATACATAAATGAACAAGAAAGTACAGGAAAGTAGTACAGGAAATGAGTACAGGAACTATTGTACATGAATATAAAGTACATGAATATGTAAAGTACAGGAATGAAACTATAATCCTGTAGTACTAGACATGATAAGTACACAATTTCGAAATACATCTAGTCCATGTGACCGGCTGGGGTGAGAACATGCACAGGAGTACATAAATATGGTACGACTTAGGACCCGCGTGCACAATACGAGGCCTAAGCTAGGCACATGAATATATAGTAACCGGGATTGGTCATATGGCTAGTGTATTTCCCTATCCGACACTAATAAGTACAAGAACAAGGGTACAAAAATACAGGAGTACATGAATATCGTGCCATGACGTGTCACAAGAAAGGGTACAAGAATGTAAATGCACAAAATCGTAAAAAAGTACTTGCCTGGCTCCGGAAAAGTATGAGTGAACAATGGAACTGGATGTCCTCCTAATTTATTGAGTACAAGTTGATTAATAACTAAACAAGCTCTACTATGGTATTTGTAGTTCTATAATTTAATATTTGGTTAAACTTTAATGTTAATTACTCAAAGATAAACTCCCTCACAACTATCCTTAAACCATTATTAGAAAATAAAATTAGCTAGGTTCCTAATCTATTCTCAAGTTCTTAATTTATCCAAGACAAGCATATATATATATATATATATATATATATATATATATATATATATATATATATATATATATATATATATATATATACTTAAGTTTATTGGGAAGATTCTAACATGATTTCTCAGGTTAACACTCACCTAATAGGCCGAATTTCAATCATGGTTAACCCTCTTAGATACCAATCATATGCAGGTTCAGTTAAATACCAAATTGTTCATCTCAGGTTACACTGAGTATTAATTCAGGTTTAATGAAATTGCATTTTCATACCCACTGAATTTGCACTACAGATAAACTGAGATTGCATCTCAATTCACACTGAGTATGCATCTCAGGTTCACTGAGATTGCATCTCAGGTTACACTGAGACTGCATCCAATGTTCAACAGGTAAGACCAACTGTCCCACAGGTGCCACAGCAAAAGGAAATGAAGTTTTGAATTCTCAGGTTTAATTGAAACTTCAATCTCAGGTTTCAAATGAAACTTCAATCTCAGGTTTCAAATGAAACTTCAATCTCAGGTTTCAAATGAGAATTCAAATCTCAGATTTCAAATGGGACTTCAATTCTCATGATCAAATGGGACTTCAAATCTCATATTTCAAATGGGACTTCAATTCTCATGATAAAATGAGACTTCAAATCTCAGATTTCAAATGGGACCAGGCAGTGATGAGAAGTACCATGAGCATTCAGTCTAACTATCAAAAACAAGTAAATTCCCAGGTTCCAGAAATGAATCAGTCTTGGAAAGACTGATATACTGCCAATTGCAGTGGTGCAACCAATCTCAATTGATATTTCATCCTCAAGACTTCCTATAGTCTATACCAGTCTCAATATTGAGACTGATACAAGTCAGTCATGTGCTAGTACCCACAGTCTACCATAAACTGATAACCTGATTGAATCTCAGGTTCCAATTCCCTTGCTGAACCAAACATGGTACACGTAGGTTATTGAATCAATATGGCATAAGGATAGTTCTCATTTTAATGAAATAACCAATCATGCAATCTCAGGTTGGATGTCAAACTTTGGTAGATGTTCCCAGGTTCAATCAATTTCAGGTTACAATAAGATTTACTCTCAAGCTAAAGGGAAAGCATTCTCAAGTTTACTGAAAATTCCCCCTGGTTGCAATGGGATTCCTTCTATCAGATAACTGAGTTTATCACCTAGGTGAAATCATAGTCTCTCAAGTAAACTGAATTCAATCTCAGGTTTCAGAACCAAAACAAAACATATGTCTTAAGTTCAATGATAAAATATGAATTTCATGTGCAACCCTAGGTACTGATGTGAGTCTCAGGTGTACTGATAACACTAATGTGTATCTCTTGTTCATGCCAAATACTGAGATTAACATTCAGCTCAAACAACAAGTCCACCCCATGCTTATCAAGATTAGGTCATAAAGAATGAACCAAGGACTGTACCAGAGTATCATCATCTTCCTGACACACTTGAATACATGACACCCACTCAAACAATTTACAACCATTGCGTACACAAAATAATCTACATATAGATAGGGAATTACCTGCACTTAGTCAACTAATTCCCAGGTAAAAACTCACTGATATCAGGAATTGGCTTACTGATCTGAAAATTGAACACAGATACTCGATAATGAAAGCTCTTAATCCTTAGAATAAATCAAGATCAATTCACAGAACGAAATTGATTTAGAACAGAGGAATCAAAAGACTCACCATGTTGTCATTCCTCTGTCCAAGAAAACAATCAGAAGTTGATCCAACTCCTCAACAATTCAATACTTGAAGAACTGCAAGGAAGCACAGATCTTTGTGATTCAAAATAATCAAGACAAAATACAAAATCTAAGGAAAATCTCAGATCTAGATCGATCATAGGTTGATCCATCAAAATCTGATCTAGATCTTAGAAATCTTAGACTCTCCATGTTCATTAATCAGAACGAAGAGTCAAGTTTCACCAGGAGGATTGATCATCCAGCTCTGGATGGTGGATGCAAAAGAAATTAAATTGAGCATGTTCGATCAATGAAGAGGGATTGAACCAATCTCACCTTGACTGATTTCTCAAAGATGGAGACGTTGATCCGCCATGAATGCTTCGTCTAGTCTTCACCACCGTGCCATCCGAGCCTTTATCTCCACCATCATTCTTCGGATGAAGCCGAGCTTGGGAAATGAGGAAGAATTTCTACAGAGGATGAACTCTTGGAGTGGGAAAGAAGAAGTAAGGAATTGATACCTTAAATAGGCAGTTGGAAGGAAACGGAGGGAAATGGAATTGAGGGTTTGTTGGCACATGGCTAGTGTCAGAATCAGTTAGAGAGGAAATTTGAATTTCCTCTCCATTACTAGAAGGAGATGGTCGATTAGTAGTTTAGGTTAGGAAAAAGGGTGGTTTAAAAATTAGAGAGTTGATTCATGGGCTGAATGTTAAGCCCATGAATGGATTTGAAGAAAAGCCCTAAATAAATTAGGCTGAAAAATCAATTAATAATAATATTAATAATTTAAGAAAAGGAAATCAAAAAATCATTTAATTATATATAAAAATCTCATAGAAGTGGAGTTACAGCCGGGCTTGTGGCTGTTGGAATAATCTTACTGCATCTTGCTAGTAACTAGGCCTGTGATAACCCTAGTTAGTTAAAGTATCAAGCCGTACACGTTTGCTTGGCCGTGATTGATTGGATGGAGTTTGTCCCAGTTTAGTCTTGTCCTGATCATGTACAAGATTGTAACATTGCTGGACTACTTGTTTTCATTTTATCCGATAAATGGGAGAAACTAAGTTTTGTTCAGATAAAGGGTTACAATCCCGGTCCTTCTTTGGTTTAAGGGTTGTAACTTGGTTATCTGAATGGCTCCATGGTTATCTTACCATATATCCTCATGATGCCCTATCTTTCCTGTTTTACTATATTATCATTATATTCTGTGTTAATTGCTGGTTTTAGTTTCTAAGTAAAGCTTCCTTTGTGGCACTTGCTCTTTCTGGGGTCTGTGTCACGCCCCAGAACCAGAATACTGGAGAGCGGGGGCAGACATAGCCAGCTACGTATATAGAAGTGTAGTCCACCTTGCTATACGGTCACGGCTGTCTAGATACATGAGGGTTTAACTACAAACCAACAGTCTCTTAAGGTCATGAACAAGACTAGTGTCTCAATCACAAGCAAGTAAGTAAATGTTACAAGATGTAAGATCACCAAATATACAATAGTAAGGTGTCCCAAACATTACATATTCAGTTGATCATGAAGCTAGTCGTTACGAAACATGAGGACTAGCAAGTGTTTAGTCATACATGATCAACCCTAGGATCTGTCAATCATGTTACAGCTCGTAGGCAGATAGTAAGAGAAGGTACAATCAAGCTAAACAGGTGCTCGTCGGCTAAACGCCTCAAAAGAATATTTTTATAATAAGTAGGAGAGCCAAAAATAACCCACTCGTTGCCCTGGTTACGCCTAGTGGTCACCATCGGGCTGGAATGTCGATAGATCCTCTGGAGCTGCTCCAAAATCTGGCCATACAAAACCAGCTGGGTCAGATCCCAGAAAGAGCAAGTGCCATAAATAAAGCTTCACTTAGGAACTAAAACCAGCAATTAGCACAGAAGATAAAAATATAGTAAAACTGGAAGATATAGCATCACGAGGATATACGGTAAGATAACCATAGAACCATTCAGATAACCAGGTTACAACCCTTAAACCAAACAGGGACCGGGATTGTAACCCTTCATCTGAACCGAAATTGGTTTCTCCCATTTATCAGCAAGATAATATAAGAAAATTAGGACATGTAACAATCTTATACAGGATCAAGACAAGACTAGACTGATTATTCCCCATTCAACAAACACGGCCAAGCAATAAGTACGGCTTGATATTTTAACTAACTAGGGTTATCACATGCCTAGTTACTAGCAAGATGCAATGAGATTATTCCACAGCCACAAGCCCTGCAGACCATCCAGGTTACCCAGGTCTAATATTAGGGGTTGAATTTAAGTGGGTACATCGTCCAGAAATTGCATGTACCCTTAAGTGACTTAGAGGGTGAAACACATGACAGTGTGCTGGAAATGTGCCCTACTTGACGGCAGGCTACAGATCCCAAGAGCACCCAGGTAACGGGATTGCCTGTAGCTGGGAAATCTCTTCATGACTACTGTGTTATTCTAGTTATTAACCTTAGTCTCTTTCAGTGGGTACTCCTGACCGTGGTGCTCAGGAGTCACATCCAAAGCATGATGCAAGACAAGACCGGTTTAATTGTACAAGCACAATCGCCCACGGTGTCCGGGTTATTCATACTTGTCATGTCATGTCATGTTAGCCGTCGCAACATCATGTCAGGTTTTCTTATCAAGAGTGCGCCACGGCGGGCCACTATCATGCATTATCATGTTGTATCCATGTATCGTGTCAAGTTCATGTATCATGTCGTGTTCATGCCACAATTATCCCACATTACACTAAGGATCAAGAGAAATAACACGGATAAGGTAACAAGAATTGTTATGGCAAAACAAATGGTACAAGAGATCAAAAGGGGTGCCAGGGACAACATGTACTAGCAAACAGCATGCGCCAACAAACAGCATGTGCCAGGACAGTATGTGCCAGAAAATAGCATATGCCAGCAAACAGCATGGCAACAGTATTTTGCCAGCAAACAACATGCGCCAGGAAATAGCATGCGCCAGGACAGCATGTACCAGAAAATATCATGCTCCAGCAAACAGCATGGCAACAGTGTTTTGCCAGCAAACAGCATGCGCCGGGAAACAGCATGCGCAGGACAGCATGCGCCAGAAAGTAGCATGCGCCAGCAAACAGCATGGCAACAGTATTTTGCCAACAAACAGCATGCGCCAGGACAACATGCGCTAGAAAATAGCATACGCCAGCAAACAGCATGGCAACAACGTTTTGCCAGCAAATAGCATGCGCAAGGACAACATGCGCCAGAAAACAGCATGCGCCAGCAAACAGCATGGCAACAGTATTTTGCCAGCAAACAGCATGCGCCAGAAAATAGCATACGCAAGGACCGCATGCACCAGAAAACAGCATGCACCAGCAAACAGCATGGCAACAGTATTTTGCCATCAAACAGCATGGGCCAGGAAATAGCATGTGCCAGGACAGCATACGCCAGAAAACAACATGCACCAGCAAACAGCATGGCAACATCGTTTTGCCAGCAAACAGCATGCGCCAGGACAGCATGCGCCAGAAAATAGCATGCGCCAGCAAACAACATGGCAACAGTATTTTGCCAGCAAACAGCATGCGCCAGGAAACAGCATGCGCCAGGATAGCATGCGCCAGAAAACATTATGCGCCAGCAAATAGTATGGCAACAGTGTTTTGCCAGCAAACAGCATGCGCTAGGAAACAACATGCGCCAGCAAACATCATGCGCTAGAAAACAGCATACGCCAGCAAACAGCATGGCAACAGCTTTTTGCCAGCAAATAGCATGCGTTGCTCATCTTCTCCAACTAGTCTCCAATGGCCATGAAAAAACCCATGAACCAAAAGACCATAAATCACTCAAAATAAGTCGAAATCAGGACTTCTAATAGTCTAAATTGGGTAGAATAAAATTTCCTATAACATTGAATCATCAAAACTTGAAAACAGGAAGGTTTGATAGATCAAAACCATGAAAATCCAAAAATGGCTAAAACTTAGATTTACAACAAAATATACGAGAAAATATAAAATGACAAGAACTAAAGTGGATTAGAAAGTTACACAGAAAAGTTTAGTCAATAAAAATGGTGGGTTCCTTCATGAAGCAACTTGCACTTGCCTAGGCTAGGGTTCTCTTGGTTGATGGTGGAGAGTAAATGAAGAAGGAAGGAAGTAAAGAGGAGAGACAAAGGGAAGGGGTTATAAATAATGAGGGTGGTGGTAGGTAGGAGGGTTCACCTTTGGTTCATGATGAACCAAAACAAACCAAGCCAAGCCGAACCAATCCAAGAATAAACCAATCAATAAAATGCTAGAATAAATCAAGCAGGAAGACATGCAATACGGGTCAAATTACGTATACGTATACCAAGATACGCAATACGAACCACAGGTATTACAACTCTACCCACCTAAAAGAATTTTGTCCTCGGAATTTAATTAAGAGGCTAGAGGGGCAAGGACAAGCTATACTAATCACAAGCAAGCTATACTAGGCAATCAATCAAGCAATCAATCATGCAAGCATGTAATCGAAGCCACGAGGCATAAGAAGGACATTATACCTCACGAATCAAACATATCGGGATATCACGATCGGATATCATCCTCACGTTTCTACGTTGACTCATCCAAAGAGTGATGACCCTAAGCAACTCGGACTAACTTGATAGTCTTGTTCTTGAGTATCTTCTTTCTCCAGTCCAATATAGACACGGGCCTCTCCTCATACGAAAGGTTGGTACCAACAACCAATTCCGAATGATATAGGATATGGCTCGGGTCCAGGATATACCTTCGTAGTTGGGATACATGGAACACGTCATGTACCTCGCTTAGCGACGGCGGAAGAACGAGACGATAGAACATATCTCCTACTCGCTCCAGAATATCAAACGGCCATATATACCTAGGACTAAGCTTTTCTTGTACGCCGAAACGAATAACGCTACGAGTAGGCGAGATCCTAAGAAATACATGGTCGCCGACAGAGAATTCGAGGGGACGCCGATGAGAATCGGCCCAATGGTGCTGGCGATCTTGGGCAACTCAAAGATGATCCCGGATTCATTTGACCACTTCAACTGTTTGGGCAATCATTTCTGAACCGAGTATCTGTCTCTTTCTCCAACATCATCCCAAGCTAACGGGGATCTGCACTTTCTACCGTACAGTGCCTCGAACGGTGCCATTTGGATACTGGCCTGGAAACTATTGTTGTACGAGAATTCTACCAGGTGTAGGTGATCTTTCTACGAACCACCGAAGTCAAGTGTACAAGATCTCAACATATCCTCAAGAGTCTGGATCGTGCGTTCCGACTGACCATCCGTCTGCAGGTGATAAGCTGAGCTAACTGGAGGTGAGTTTCCAAACTCTCTTGTAGGTTACGCCAAAAGTGCGACGTGAACCTGGAATCTCGGTCCGAGGTGATGCTGACTGGTACTCCATGCCTTCCGACTATCTGCCTAAGGTACATCTCTGCCAGCTGAGATGTCGACTGGCCAATTCTGAATGGGATAAAGTGAGCCACCTTCGTGAACCTATCAACTATAACCCATATAGCATCTCTACCAGCTGGGGACCTAGTTAATCCAGTCATGAAATCCAAGGTTATATGGTCCCACTTCCATTCTGGAATCAGCAAGGGCTGAAGAAGTCTAGCTGGCCTCTGATGTTCAGCCTTAACCTGTTGGTAAAACAAACACCGAGAGACAAACCGAGCTATCTCCCTCTTCATGCCATTCTACCGAAAGTGCTACCGGATATAACGGTACATCTTCGAACCGCCCGGATGAATGGAATACTGAGAACTGTGAGCTTCTGCCATGATCTTCTGTCTGATATCTTCACTGGGTACACAAAGACGCTTACTATGTCAAAGTGTACCATCTTCATAAATGCATAACTCTGGTCTTCATCCTGCCTCACACTCTGCTCTGAGTCACTGAAGCTTGGAGTCTGTTGACTGCGCCATCCGGATCCTCTCGACTATGCTGGACTAAACTCGCATACTGGCCATCAATGCCATACTGGAAGGAAGAACAACTTCTATACCCATCTTCTGAAGATCTGCTAACAGCTCTGGTTACGCTGTTAGGAAATAAACTCCGGCTCTCCTACTCAATGCATCTGCAACGACGTTGGCCTTCCCAGGATGATACTGCAGGTTGACATCATAATCCACAAGTAGCTCTAGCCACCTCCTCTGACGCATGTTAAGATCCTTCTGGATGAAAACATACTTCAGGCTCTTGTGGTCAGTGAAAATCTCTACCCTATCTTCGTACAAATAGTGCCTCCACAACTTAAGTGCAAACACTACTGCCGCCAACTCTAAGGCATGGATTGGATAATTTCTCTCATGATCACGAAGTTGACGTGATACATAAGCTATTACCTTCCCATGCTGCATCAGAACACATCCTAGGCCTCTACCCGATGCATCACAATACACTAAAAATCCTCCGGTCCCATCTGGAAGCGTGAGAATAGAAGCTGTCATCAAGTCTCGCTTCAACTTCTCAAAAGAATCCCGACATTCTGCAAACTGCACATCCTTACGGGTTAACTGGATCAAGGGCGCTGAAATCCGAGCAAAGTCCGAAACAAATCATCGGTAGTAGCCGGCCAGACCAAAAGAACTACGGACTTCTGCAACTGTGCTGGGCACTGGCCATGTCTCAATGGCCACGATCTTCTGGGGATCCACTTCTACTCCTCCTCTGGTGATGATATGATCCAAGTATGAAATGCGATCGAGCCAGAACTCGCATTTATTGAACTTAGCATACAACTGGTGCTCTCTGAGAATCTGGAGAACCACACGGAGATGCTGCTCATGCTCTGCTACACTCTTGCTCTAGGCCAGGATGTCATCTAGGAACACAATCATGAACTGATCCAAATAAGGCATAAAGATACGATTTATGAGGTCCATGAATACAGCCGGCGTATTGGTTGCTCCAAATAGCATAACAAGGAACTCCCAATGCCCATATCTCGATCTAAAAGCTGTCTTCGGGATGTCCTGCTCTCTGACTCTGATCTAATGGTATCCTGACCGCAAGTCAATCTTCGAGAATACTGCTGCCCCATTGAGTTGATCAAACAAGTCATCTATCCTCAGGAGAGGATATCTGTTCTTGATTGTCACTGAGTTCAAGGTACGATAATCAACATATAACCTGGATGTACCATCCTTCTTTTTTACAAGAAGCATCGGTGCTCCCCAAGGCGGTCCACTTGCACGAATGAATCCCTTGGTCCTAACTTCTTCAATCATCTTGTACAATATCTCTAACTCTGAAGGCGTCATCCTGTAGACTCTCTCTGATACTGGGGCTGTCCCGGGGATCAAGTCAATGGTGAACTCAATCTTCCGCTTTGGTGGCATTCCCGGGAGCTCTTCTGGAAAAACATCTGGAAACTCTTCAACTATCCGAGGTAACTGTATTGCTGCTATTGCCATCCGTGACACTAGAGGAGAAGGCTCAATTTCGCCTCGAAAAAAAAAACTTTGGCTCGCCTGGAATGCTAAAAATAACCCTGCCAATATGGCAGTCTATTCTAGCATACTGGTTCCTCAATCAATCCATCCCTAAGACCACATCATAATCGGCCATCGAAAACTCTATCAATCTAGCGGGAAATTCTCTACCGCTAACTACGATCTGACACGAGAAAAACACTCTATCTACTCCCATGAGTCCGTTACCAGTAAGTATATTGAGCCTTACTGATAATGACTCGGGCTCCAATCCTACCCGTGTCATGAATCGTGCAGATATAAATGAATGCGATGCACCAGAATCAAATAAAGCTGAAGCTGGAAAGGAGTTGACGAGAATAGTACCTGCCACTACTTCTTCTGGTGCCAATCCTTCCTCTGCGGTCATCACCATAGCCTGACCATGCCCTCGGGGTGCTGGTCCCCTCTGCTGAAATCCTCGCTACCTGCTCTAGACCTGGGCTTGGGCTTGTGCATACTGCTGGGGGTGTTGTTGCTGGAATGCCTGGGACTGAGGCGGTAAGGGCCTCTGAGGCTGATACTGCTGTTGCTGGACTGGAGCTGGTCCTCTCACTGAAGAGCTAGAAAGGTTTGTCGATAACGAACCGCCCCTATTCGGGCAGGATCCACCCTTATGATCTGCTGCTCCACAAGCCAGGAACAATCCCTGCGTCCTGCGACATTCTGCTACCACATGTCCTGGCTTCCCGCAATGCGAACATCCCACTGCGGAAGAGGGCTTCTGCTCATGCTGCTGAGGGTTCGTCGGGGCTGAATGTTGAACCGACGTTACTGAGGCCGTTCGCCTCGGAGCTCCAATAGTCAATGCCCTGGCTGTCGGGGCTGGGGCTGACGACTGATTCATCTGGCCGTGAGATCTCTTCTGACGTCCGGCCCTATCCACGATCCTCTGGGAGGTATACTCATGCCTCCTAGCTGTTCTCAAGACTGCATCAAAAGTCAGATGCTCAAACTGTTCAACTGCCAATAAAATCTCTAAGTGAAGCCCCTGTTGGAATCGCTGAGCTCTATCAAACTCGGTTGCCACCAAAGTGGGAGCAAACCGACTGAGTCTCGAAAACTCGACCGCATATCCGTCGATCGTCCTACCCATCTGCTTTAGATTGGTGAACCTCGTCTGCAGATCGTATCGAGCTACAGTATCAAAATACTTGGTCTGAAATCTTTCTCTGAATACTGCCCAAGCAATGGGTGTTGCTAATCCAACGGTCTGCAACGTCCACCAGCTGCGGGCAAGATCTAACAACTGCAGGCGCACTACGGCCACCTTCTCGTTCTCTGGAGTCCTGGCTGCTTCTAGAATCACCTCTGTGTCCTGAAGCTATGCATCAGCAGCAATAGCATCTTCGCTGCCATCAAAGAATGGAGGGTTCAAGCACTTGAAGCTGTTGGCCGCGCTGTTTCCTGAGTGACCGCCTCTGGTCAAAGCATCGGTCACTGCCTGGTGCAAGGCATCTCCACGACGATCTTGGGAAGCTATCAAAGTCCTGACGAGACCTACCAAAGTGCCATCATCAGGCTCTGCAGGATAAACGGGCTGAACTGGTGGCTTTCCGTCAGAAGACACGACTCTAGAGACCACTCCGGAATGTTGGCTTGATCTCCGGGTTGCTGCTGGTCCACGGAAAGTGCTCCACCTTGATGATCGGCAGGGCCAGGTATAATACCGCTGAAGAAGACGACATGGGAAACAATAAGGAAGGACCAAAACAATTCAACGATTACAATCAAGTGATCAGGTCAAGAATCCAGGGATTCAGAGGATACGAACAGAGATCAAGGGCGAGTGCAGAGTGAGACATCTATTCGGTAAATCCTCACATATCTTGATTTACAAGACCTGTATGGGCCACCACTTAAACCATGTCGCGCCCCAGAACCAGAATACTGGAGAGCGGGGGCAAACATAGCCAGCTACGTATATAGAAGTGCAGTCCACCTCGCTATACGGTCACGGCTATAGAGATACATGAGGGTTTAACTACAAGCCAACAGTCTCTTAAGGTCATGAACAAGCCTAGTGTCTCAATCACAAGCAAGTAAGTAAATATTACAAGATGTAAGATCACCAAATATACAATAGTAAGGCATCCCAAACATTACATATTTAGTTGATCATGAAGCTAGTCGTTACGAAACGTGAGGACTAACAAGAGTTTAGTCATACATGATCAACCATAGGATCTGTCAATCATGTTACAGCCCGTAGGCAGATAGAAAGAGAAGGTACAATTGAGCTAAACAGGTGCTCGTCGGCTAAACGCCTCAAAAGAATATTTTTACAATAAGTGGGAGAGCCAAAAATAACCCACTCGTTGTCCTGGTTACGCCTGGTGGTCACCATCGGGCTGGAAAGTCGGTAGATCCTCTGGAGCTGCTCTGAAATCTGGCCATACAAAACCAGCTGGGTCAGATCCCAGAAAGAGCAAGTGCCACAAAGGAAGCTTCACTTAGGAACTAAAACCAGCAATTAGCATAGAAGATAAAATATAGTAAACTGGAAGATATAGCATCACGAGGATATACGGTAAGATAACCATGGAACCATTCAGATAACCAGGTTACAACCCTTAAACCAAACAAGGACCGGGATTATAACCCTTCATCTGAACCGAACTTGGTTTCTCCCATTTATCAGCAAGATAATATAAGAAAATCAGGACATGTAACAATCTTATACAGGATCAAGAGAAGACTAGACTGATTATTCCCCATTCAACAATCACGGCAAAGCAATAAGTACGGCTTGATATTTTAACTAACTAGGGTTATGACAGGCCTAGTTACTATCAAGATGCAATAAGATTATTCTACAGCCACAAGCCCTGCAGCCCATCCAGGTTACCCAGGTCGAATATTAGGGGTTGAATTCAAGTGGGTACATCGTACATAAAATGCATGTACCCTTAAGTGACTTAGAGGGTGCAACACATGACAGTGTGCTGTAAATGTGCCCTACTCGACGGCAGTCTACAGATCCCAAGAGCGCCCAGGTAATGGGATTGCCTGTAGCTGGGAAATCTCTTCATGACTACTGTGTTATTCTAGTTATTAACCTTAGTCCCTTTCAGTGGGTACTCCTGACCGTGGTGCTCAGGAGTCCCATCCTAAGCATGATGCAAGACAAGACTGGTTTAATTGTATAAGCACAATCGTCCACGGTGTCCGGGTTATTCACACTTGTCATGTCATGTCATGTTAGCCGTCGCAATAGCATGTCAGGTTTTCTTGTTAAGAGTGCGCCACAGCGGGCCACTATCATGCATTATCATGTTGTGCCCATGTATCATGTCAGGTTCATGTATCATGTCGTGTTCATGCCATAATTATCCCACATTACACTATGGATCAAGAGAAACAACACGAATAAGGTAACAAGAATTGTCATGGCAAAACAAATGATACAAGAGATCAAAAGGGGTGCCAGGGACAGCATGCACCAGTAAACAGCATGCGCCAACAAACAGCATGTGCCAGGACAGTATGTGCCAGCAAGCAGCATGGCAACAGTGTTTTGCCAGCAAACAGCATGCGCCAGAAAATAGCATACGCCAGGACAGAATGTGCCAGAAAACAACATGTGCCAGCAAACAGCATGGCAACAGTGTTTTGCCTGCAAACAGCATGCGCCAGGAAACAACATACGTCAGGACAGCATGCGCCAGAAAATAGCATGTGCCAACAAATAGCATGGCAATAGTATTTTTGCCAGCAAATAGCATACGCCAGGAAACAGCATGCGCCAGGACAGCATGCGCCAGAAAACAGCATGCGCCAGCAAACAACATGGCAACAGCGTTTTGCCAGCAAACAGCATGCGCCAGAAAACAGCATACGCCAGGACAGCATGCGCCAGAAAACAGCATGCGCCAGCAAACAGCATGGCAACAGTATTTTGCCAGCAAACAGTATGCGCCAGGAAATAGCATGCGCCAGGACAGCATGCGCCAGAAAATAGCATGCGCCAGCAAACAGCATGGCAACAGTATTTTGCCAGCAAACAACATGCGCCAGGAAACAGCATGCGCCAGCAAACAGCATGCGCCATCAAACAGCATGTGCCAGCAAACAGCATGGCAACAGTTTTTTGCCAGCAAACAGCATGCGTTGCTCATCCTCTCCAACTACCCTCCAATGGCCATGAGAAACCCATGAACCAAAAGACCATAAATCACTCAAAATAAGTCAAAATCAGGACTTCTAATAGTCTAAATTGGGTAGAATCAAATTTCCTATAACATGGAACCATCAAAACTTGAAAACAAGAAGGTTTGATAGATCAAAACCATAAAAATCCAAAAATGGCTAAAACCTAGATCTACATGAAAATATACGAGAAAATGTAAAATGGCGAGAACTAAAGTGGATTAGAAAGTTGCATAGAAGAGTTTAGAACAATAAAAATGGTGGGTTCCTTCATGAAGCAAGTTGTACTTGCCTAGGCTAGGGTTCTCTTGGTTGGTGGTAGAGAGTAAATGAAGAAAGAAGGAAGTTAAGAGGAGAGAGAAAAGGAAGGGGTTATAAATAATGAGGGTGGTGGTAGGTAGGAGGGTTCACCTTTGGTTCATGATGAACCAAAGCAAACCAAGCCAAGCCGAACCAACCCAAGAATAAACCAATCAATGAAATGCTAGAATAAATCAAGCAGGAAGACATGCAATACGGGTCAAATTACGTATACGTATACCAAGATACGCAATACGAACCACATGTATTACAGTCTGACCCAGCTGGTTTTGTATTGCCAGATATCGGAGCAGCTCCAGAGGATCTACCTACCTTCCAGCCAGATGGTGACCACCCGGCGTAACCCTGGCAACGAGTGGGTTTTTTTTATTCTCTCACTCTATTGTAAAAATATTCTTTTGAGGCGTTTAGCCGACGAGCACTTGTTAGCTCGATTGCACCTTATTTACTGTCTGCCTACGGGCTGTAACATGATTAACAAATCTTAGGGTTGATCATATATGATCGAAACTCTTGCTAGTCCTGACATTTTGTAACGACTAGCTTCATGATCAGCTAAATATGTAATATTTGGGATGCCTTACTATTGTATATTTGGGGATCTTACATCTTGTAACATTTACTTACTTGCTTATGATTGGGACACTAGGCTGGTTCATGACCCTAAGAGACTGTTGGCTTATAGTTAAACCCTCATGTATCTAGACAGCCGTGACCGTATAGCGAGGTGGGATGCTCTTCTATATACGTAGCTGGCTATGTATGCCCCCTCTCTCCAATATTCTGGTTCTGGGGCATTACTATTTGGCCATGCAAAACCAGAGAGGTTAGACCTCTAATAACAAGTACCACAAGGAAGCACGACGTGAGAAATAAAACCAGTGGGTAAGAGTTAAGAATATGATAAATAAGTCTCCGCTTGCAACTGGGATTCACACAGCATCACAACACTTCAAACCAACTTTCCAACCAAATAAGGACAGAAGTTGACCCGTCATGTACTGACATTATGATCATTTTAGTAGTTAACGAAGTAGGTACAGTATAAAAACAAATCAATTTAAACATCAATACAATTACTACGGCTTGCTAACTGTGAGTTCCAAGTTGCCCTGAAAATATGCAATAAGGGATTCCTCAGTTCTTACTATGTACAAGGAAGGTTAGTCTACCCAATAATCAATTACGCCAATCATGAATTAGACGAGTTCCAACGGGACGTCCGTCAACAATATATTGATAGATATAAACAGATACCACTTCCTGCCCGTGTTGCAGATTTACAGTATCTGTAGGAACCAGCCGGCATGTCGGAACACTAATTATCCTGAGATGGCTGCCATGTAAGAACTCAAAAATCTATTCTCTCCATGCAATCGTTATTTTATTTAACTTAATAGTCCCTATGTTGATTAAAATCTCATGTCGTGGATCATGGTCATTCAGAATGAGTACTTTCGTACATGGTACAATATGCATAACTCTACAACGATACCCGTGCGGTTAGGTTGTAGGACTTACATAGCGTAATACAACAATCAAACCTAGCCACGAAATAATCATGCCTTGACTGTAAGGTACACATGCTGCTTTTATAGAAACAAGCTGAAGTCTGCACGTGTCCATATGCCAATGTTCGGGATCGGCTAGTCGATTGTAATGGTTCATGTTTAATATTAACGTGTCTTATTCAATTTCAATAAGACGACTAGCCAGTCTCTTAGTTCCAACTAGGAACATATGATCAATCGTTTGTCGAGGTAACAATCAATGTCAATTCGTGATAAGGCATGAAAGTCAACTAGCATGTGGTATGGTCGAGTCTATAACTCTCAGGGTTAAGTTCCAGTCATTCTGGGTATCCATAAACCAATCGAGACACAGGGCACATTCTACACAACAATATGTATTAAAATATTAACATATCATGATTATATCAAGTTCATGTCAAAAAGGCGTAAGGATATAATAAGGGATGCCATGTACGCCAAGGGAGTACGCCAAAGGAAGTACACATAAAAATGGGGTTACGCGTAAAAATAACGCTACGCGTAAAAATAACGTTGCGCGTAAAATATTGTACACGTAAAGGACATGCGTAAAGGAAGTAATGTTACGCGTAAATGAATACGCGTAAAGGAAGAACATTACGCGTAAAAGAATAACGTCAAGCCAGGGGAGTACGCGTAAGAAATAGAGTTACGCGTAAAATTATATGTATAAAAGGTCGATTTACGCGTAACAACTGTACGCGTAAAGAGTTAAAGTTTACGCATGAATGAATATGCGTAAATTATAATATTATGCGTGGAGCATTGTACGCGTAAAGAGGCAGAAAATCATGTTACGCGTAAAATTATACGCATAAAGGAAATAACATTACGCTTGAAGGAATATGCGTAAAGGAAATACGCCAAGCCGAAATAAACTTGTGCAATCCAGATTCTCGCTGACATGAATGATCGTGGACGTAGAGCTTGATATTACGTGGACACGTAAAACATGGGCGTAGAGAACCTCTCGAACTCCCATTCCATGAAACCTTCAATTGAAGCCAAAAATGAGACTTCCATGGATCAAAATGGGGTATAACACAAATCTCAACAACCTGGAATGCTCAAAATTTGGAAATAAGGAAGTTTGAGAGATCAAAACCATCAAAATCCGAAAATAGCAATTTCTAGATCTTTAAAATAAAACTCCCAAAATGGAAAATGCTAAGTTCTAAACTATCTTAGAATCATGAGAGGAAGATAAATGAACCATAAAAATGGATTCTCATATGGAAGGAAGATGCACTTGCCTATGCTCTTAGTAGGTGGAGAGATTTATGAGAAAGAAGAAGGAGAGTAAATGAGAATGAATGAAGAGAGAGAAAGGGTTGGACTTTAAATGGAGATGGTGGCAGGTGGTTGGTTGGTTGGGTACATGATGAACCATCCTAAACCAAAACAAACCAACCCAAGCCGACCCCAAGACAAAACAAAAGTAGAAAATAAAATATAGAAAAAATAATTAGCATAAAATTAAAGGAATTAAATACAGAATAAATGCATGATAAATATTAAATAAATATATTCAAACAGTACACGTATTAAAATATGTATTCTGGAAACAGAGAGTGACACTTGGGTATGAAGCCTTTTGTTTCCTTGCGGTGCTACACCTCTATGACATGGCCCAAAGTTGAGGCTCTGCCTCATGTTGTGTCATACCACCTGTAGCATGAGGCCAAGCCTCTTTGTAGTACTAAACTATCCAACATGAAGCCTTTCGCTTCCTTACAGTGTTACGCTGCCGTGACATGGCTTACAAAGCCGAGACACTGCCTCATGTGCTATCACCCACTGTAACATGAGGCCCAGCCTCTTTGTAGTTCTGCCGACCACTCTTTATCGTACATCGTTAGGCCCTCTTGCCTATGTGCGGTGCTAAGCCACTATGACTTGGCCCGAAGCCGAGGCTTTATCCTAACTAGATACCTCATGTGGTGTCATCCCACTGTAGCATGTAGTACTATGCTCCTTTGTAAGTGTTGTACTACTCGTGCTTCCTGTAAGCACGCCAGATATCCCAGATGCCCTAGAACTCATTAAGGTTTCCAAGCCATCCTTCCACAGGACTTTGTTCTTTGTAAAGAACAATTAGTAGACAATAGTGGTTCTGGGTTCATAACCCTGCAACATCGCAAAGGATTGTCCATTGCTCTTGATATTCTTTTAGTCAATGGTCCTTCTTTGAACTAAAAGCTAGATGCCTAATAGATTTCTCTTTAAACTAATAGCATAGAGCTTTATAGTAGAATTATAAAGTCATAATATCAGAGTGTCTTTAAGGCCATCTTATCTGCTGTGTCTTCAACCAACTAGCGCTTGAGACCTTTGGTGAAAGGATCTGTCAGATTATCTTGACTTCGAACATCAATTACGACAATAATTCATCTTTTACTAAGATCATTTATCGCTATGTGCCTTAGGTTCACTATTCTCTTCTTTCCATTGAAGAGGTCATTTGATACCACCGCTGCAGTCGCCTAGTTGTCACAGTATATTCATGTCACGACCCGTACCCTGAGTAGGGGCACGAGCACGTGGGTACATCCAGCCTACGCCGCAGAATCGGCAGTAGAATGCTGTATATGACGTCTGTAAATACTACGACTAAATAGGATAAAGGTACCTGTCATTTCCGTACGGAGGAATATAATATGGCATAACTCAATCACAAGATAAAACTAAGGTAGATAACACAGAAATAAAATATGATAGATAAAAAATAGGAAATAACCTCAAGATCCAACACAAGCCCAGAGATATACACAATATCACAGAGTCACAAAATTTAACATAGAATACTACAGTCTGAAAGTACTAGCTGGATCACAGTCCGGGCAAACCTAACTAAGCTATACTACTCTGGGTGTACAAAGTCTAGTGGCTCTACTATCAGGCCACAGTCCTGGACTACTCCATCTATCTCGACCCCATAATAGGTCGAGCAGTCTGCCTCAGAATCATCTGTAATATATCAACGATATCCTGTCAGAAAAATGAGCAAATACAAACACTAACAGCGGTTCCATATGAATTAACAAATTCTATAAAAGACAGTATAATAAAATATAAGAAAAAGATATAGGATGACTTAGGAACCATTCGGAAGCCGAGTTACAACCCTTAAACCAAACAAGGACCATGGTTGTAACCCTTCTTCCGAATAGAACTTAGCCACCAATCAAGGCATAGCATAAGAGGATGTAGAACATGTGAGTAATAAAATCATAGCATGGTGAGAAAGTATTGAATGTAAAACTGAGCAGAATATAAGATATGATAAGATAAATATAAAATATGCCTTGAATTATTAGAGCGTTATGTGATCGGCTTGGGAATGTTACAAGACAGGCTATCCACTTGGCCCGACAATCACAAGAAAATCTCTGAAAAGGGTCATACCGGCCAACCTGGATAACGAGCACATGAATAAGATCTCGCTACACCCTACGTGAGGTGAGGGTGATGCAAGCATAAGAATATAGTAACATTAAGGCTTTGATCACATAGCCCCTAATAATTTCTTATCCCCGAATAGTATAATGGATCTGGACATGACACGTTATGACACGTGATTTCATAAGAGGATAGCAAGTCCTCTTAGAAATCGGTGTCTATACAAGTACAGAAAACAAGACAGAAAATGTACCAATATACCAAGAAAATCTATGAACAATATCTCATGTCATGATCCAACATATACTAGTCCGTGAACTACCGTGACTAGAAATCGAGTAAGACACTACAACTGAATCAGATATAGCAGATATCAAGACAATAAAAACTGTAAGTGAATGTACTCGCCTGTAGTCCTTAGCTGATAAGGTGAACAGACGCTCAGAATAATCACAGACCTAAAGATGAGATACTATAAGTCAAACAGAGTTTTATAATAAAAGAAAAACTAATTTAAGTCGTGATATGCAAGTCTAAGTCAATCTAGGTCAAACTAGGTCAAATTGGGTCATACTAGGTTATACTAGATCATACTAGGTCATACTAGGTTACTGGAAGTCAATCCAAGTCAAACTAGGTCAAACTGGGTCAAAGGTTCTTACAATTGACTTTTGGTCAACTGGTCAACTATGATCAACTCTAGTCAACTCTAGGTCAACCCTAGGTCAAACTAGGCTAATGTTGGCCAACTATTGACTTTTAGTCAACTGGTCAACTCTAGTTTGGTTTCGGTCAATTCTAGTCACTTTTAGGCTAGGTTTGACTTTCGGTTGACTTTTGTTGACTTATGGTCAAAATGGTCAACCGAAGTCAAAACTAGTATAAGAGCACTATTTCTGACCATTACCAACCAAGGAAACCAAATTCTAACCATATCTTAAACCTTAAATCACATACCTTAGCTATAGGCAATTACCTTAACTCACCCTATTAACTTACCAAGGTAAACTCACTATCACACCCCTTACCTTAGTTTCTAGGCACTTCTACCTCAACATGGTATCCTAATACCATGCCCTCGTATCCCGATACCATGCCATGGTATCTTGATACTCTAATTTCATATCTAGAAGTATCTTAGAACTTATCCTAGAAATAGGGTAAATCCTAATTACCTCACTAGTATATCAACCTCAATATTGTCACTAACACTCTAACTAACCCTCACACCTAAACATTCTAGGGTTAAGGTACTGATTTGAGATGGAAATGGGATTGGTGGACTAATTTTAGTATAGGAATTTGGGGAATGAATGAAGGTGAATAGATGGATGCATGGATGAGTGAGTGTATGTATGAATGATGATTGAATGAATAGAAGAATATGTGGATGAATGAATGATGGGATGAATGAATGATGGATTTATGTATTAATGAATGAATGAATAGAACTAAAATGATATATGGAGTGAATGCATAGATGAATGAATGACTGAAGGTGTAGGGATTAATGAATGTGGAAGGAAGGGATTTATGAATGTATGTGGATAGAGGGGGCTGAATTGGTTGAATGTATTAATGAATGAATATGTATGTGAATGTGGGGAGGGACTGAATTGAATGGTATTAGGGGGCTGAATTGATGAGGGAATATGGATGACTGAATGGTGGATAGATAGATGAATGAATGGGAAATGTGAACGAATGAATGGAAGATTAAGTGGCTGCTATGGGGCTGATTGTATATATGAATGGAGTGAACGAATGGAGCTATGGATGGCTGCCCCTCTCTCTCTCAAATCAGCTGCTACAGCAGCAATTCCCACTGCTACTGCTCACTGCCCGAGCAGTGCTGCCCTGCTCACTGTTGCTATTCCTATTGCTGCTACTGTTGTGTTAACTGTTGCTGCCAAGGGAAGCAGCTAACTCTCCCCCATCCTTTCACACTCCCTCTATATCTCATTCTCTATATTACTCTCTATATCACCATATCCCTCTCCATATCTCACTCAAACTCTCTAATCCCTCTTTAACACTCTCTACTCCACACACACACACCTATACCAAAACAAAAATGAACCACACACACACCATATACATACATATATATATATATATATATATATATATATATATATATATATATATATATATAATATGATACATGTACATTAAGATATCATATGATACATTAAGAGCAACACTCTATCAATCTAAAACCCTAAGATTAAAATAGGAATAAATCATTCACATAAAATATCATACACTTGGTGTGTCCAAAATTGGGAGTTTTCCACTAGGACACAAAACTATACAAGGACACATCCTAATAACCTCCAAATGGACACAAAATGGACACAAATAGAGATACAACCATGGGGGCCATTCCTGTGGATTCAAAATGGTCCTAAATACATGTAGGAATGAAATAGATGAGAGATTATACCTTTCGGTTCATCAAATCGAAGAAAACTCCTCCCGATACGACATCGACATGAAGAGACCTCCAAATGGACACGAACAAGATCCAAAAGTTCCAAAATCTAGCTAGCTCCTCCTCATGATGAAAATAGATAAGAAAAGAAAAGGATTGATGAAGAAATGGGTTGATTTGAGGTAGAAAAGAATGGAGACTCCTCTCTAATTTTGGGGAAGAATAAGAGAGAGAAAATGTGTGGATAATAACAAAGGATGTGACTCACCCCTTCCCCTCTATGTGGCCGGCCAAGAAATGGCAAGGTGGCCCTATTAGCTAATGACTAAAATACCCCCACTTGTCTTATTGATTAATATTAGGAATAGGTTTTAGGTTGAGGCTAAATTAGTCAAGTTTTAAGTCTCTAATTAAACCAAACCTATTCATGAATAACTAGTCTAACCTACTAACTAAAATATTGTCATGTAGGCCATGCCTAACTAATGAGTGGGTCCCACTAGAGTCAAAGCTACCCCGGGTCCCCGATGCAAGTCGGATTGAGTAGAAATTCGAACCCGACTCAAATAACCCCAAAATAATATCATAAATAAATAAATAAATTCCAAAATTATTCTAAAGTAGAAAATGACCAAAATACCCCTGTTCATGAAAACTGGACGTGATAATTGGTAATGCCGATATCTATGCACCAACCATTGGAAGATCATACATGAGCTCTCGAAGCCGCTCTGCTTCATCCGCTGCAACCGCTAGAGCATAGAACCCAGATTTCATAGAAGAATGAGACAACATAGTCTGCTTCTTTTACTTCCATGATATAGCAGCTCCACCCATGGAGAAAATGTCACGACCCGCACTCGCTTTTCGGATGCAAGCACGTGAGCAAGCCAGCTACGTATCGAGCGGACTCCAGCCCCTCTCGATTACGTAAACACTGTCACGGCTAAGGTAAGCTGCCAAATCATGGCAAACAAATCTATATCTCAATCCATAATAAGAATAATAAACATGAATGAACACTATGTGTCGTGGTCTACATCCCACTAGCATATATGTCTGATGAGACTCCAAGGAAAATAACAAGAGACTCTAAACTGAATCAATAAACAGGATAACTTATGATAAGGAATGTAGAGCACGAAAGGATAACAAACATAATAATGATACCTGAATCCCACAAGAACCGCAAATCCTCCGCCATCCAGAACTACTAGCTAACACCATACAATCGCTAAACCTGAAGAGATCATCAGGTCCTCAGATGACATAGCAAGATACATAATATACATGCCTATCTAATAGTTTTATCATGCGCAAGAGGATAAACAAGAAAACAGGAACACGATAAATGACCACGAACAAGAACATGAACACGAACACTAGAACAATCACGTATAAATGAACTATCGGATGAACGATAATCACGAGATCAATAGAAGAACCAAACCCTCATCCCGAGTGTGGACGCAGGGTTTGAACTAAGCACAAACCCTCGTCCCGAGTGTGGACTCTCTGGTTAGCTCACGTCAAGACACCCTCGTCCCGTGTGTGGACTCTCTGGTGTAATTGGCAACCCTCGTCCCGAGTGTCGACTCTCTGGTGCCAATGATCACGACAAATACCCATGTTCCGAGTGTGGACTCTCTGGTGCACCAAACAACCCTCGTCCCGAGTGTGGACTCTCTGGTTGTATAAAACGATAATCAAGGTTATGGCAGTTCACTTACACGTACTCTTTCTATGACACGACTTAAGCAAGGTACTGATGAGAACTCTAAGGGTGAACCACAAGACCAAACATGAACAAGGTTATATGCAATAAAAACAACTCCACAGAAAATAACACGAAAAGCACATGTCCATAAACAATCAAAGACTGAAAACTGAAATGAAATGCATGTAAATAAAACTGTAACACCCAGTTTTCCAAATGAGGATAATTTTGATGTTTTGTGATTATAATTATTTAATAATGATATTTAAATAATATTGTGATTTTTGGTGATTTTTAATCAATTTAAAACTATTTAAAAAGTTTATTGGTGATTTTGATGGTTAACTAGTTAAACCATAGTTTTACTAAGCCTAGAGACTAACCATGACCAAGGAAGCCTAGTTATATGATTAGAATGTCATATTACTTCTTTTTAGCCTAAGGGTATTTTGGTTATTTTTGACTTATTAATGAAAATAAATTTTGATTAATTAGTATTGTGCTAATTGAATTGTTAGAGACTAACCTAGTTTTGACTAAACCTAGATATTAATGATGCTCATGGAGGTTTAGTTAGAAGGTTAGAGACTTAATGGTTAAGTTAGATTAACAATATCTAGATATTTTATAGTAGGATATTTATCCCTTAGGATATTTGTGAAAAAGAAAGCCTTATGACTAGTTGAACCAATAGGAAGGCTTAGAATTGGGTGGACAATTCCTAGCCACTCATCTACATGAAAAATTAACCATAATTTATCTAATGACCAGCCACCAAGTGCCCCATCCCTTCATATAAAGAATCCTTAAGAAAACCTTTGCCTCTTTTTACCTCTACATAGAACCCTAAGTGTTCTTCCCCAAATTAGAGAGCTTCCCTCTTGGATTTGATTTCCTTTCCCACACATTCCTCCATCCAAACTTCTCCTAATCCATCCAACACCATCAAGGAAGGATTCTACCCAAAAATTTGGGCACGATGCAAAGGGAGGTGTCATTTTGGATAGATCTTCGTATCGGAGCCATATCCTAAAAATTTTCATTGGAATTCCACTCCCAATAGGTAAAACCTATCCTCTAACTTGATTTTCTTTATATATTAATTAGTTTTGAATCCAAAGGATCCAACTCCATGCATGTATCCCCTTTAGATTCAATTTTGAGACCATTTGGAGTCCATTTGAGGATGTTATAGGTGTGTCTTGTGTCCTACTTGATAGATCCCAAATTAGGACACCTCATGTGTATGTATGTATGATAATAGTTTAAATAGATATTTAAATTTGGTTTTAGAATGTTAGAGAGTGGATTGATCTTAGTTAGGATGGTTAGAATGAGTTTCATTTGGATACCTATGTTGGTATCCAAGTATCTTGGCCAACCCAAGTTCGTCATAATTTTTATCCACATTTTTAGTAGGCAGAGTAACTTAGAAATGTCATAACTTTTAGCTTAGAACTCCGATTTATCTTCAGTTTTTTAAAAGAACCGTATCGAAGTTAGCTTTCCAAATATTTTAATAAGCCAAATTCATTCTAAAACTTTCTGTAAAATTATTTGAGTGTCAGCTGTACGAAAGACAAATGCGTTTCGGTGTTTTTGCGATTCCGGGAGCTTCCGGACACGAAAATGCGATCCGTTTAAAGTTTCGGAAAGCTAACACAAAGGGCTACGACATAGTTTAATCCTAGAATTTAGTGAATGCCCAATTGGTACATTATTGGTTTTAAGTAGAAGAGTGACTATACGATATATGCATTTTGTGTAACCTATGAGCCTGTGTAGTACGGATATTAAATAAATATAGAGTATGTAATGCATGATATGTTAGATGAATGAAATGATATATATATGATATATATTCTCTTTACATTAATGTATATATATGGTTGAATGCAAGCATGTAGGAATGCTATTAATATAATGCATATAAGCAATGCATGAATGAAAGAATGATATACAATGTATGCATGAAAGTATATAATAAATGCTAGATATGAATGCAAGATATATATGTAATGATAGATATGAATACATAATGTATAAATATTGTAATACGATATATAATGATAACATGTATGGTAATATAGAGTATATGATGCAAGCATGAATGAATGGAGGAAATACATGTATATAGGTAATATAGAATATAATATATGAATGCAAGCATGCAAGATAATGTATTGTATCCATATATGATGTATTCAACTTAAAGATAATGTAATATATGAAAGGAATAAATGATAATATAGAACATGATATGTAAGGTAATGCAAGGTATGAAATATATGATGTGTGCATGTTTGTATGTCTCTATGTTAATGTATGAAATGATATGAATATACAATATATGTATATGTATAAAACATGTAGGTAATGCATAGATGCATGAATGAAATGAATGTTTGCAATATGTTAATATAAATACAAGTATCTAATATGCATAAATGTAAGTATAATATATTACAAGTATACATGTATGTATCATGTAAATGTGATATACATGATATGTATGTATGCATATATACAAGGTAAGTATGTATGTATGCATTTCTATAAACTGAGTTAACCTTTAACCTTTTACACACATGCATTCATACACCCTTTGATATCATGTATCCCATGTCACATACACCTACCTATCACTAAATTTTAGAACATTAACACATATCCTTTCACACACATGCCAAACACACACATACTCACTTACTCTTTTACCTCTCTTTCTCTATATATATATATGTATGTTCCTACATATATAGCTTTCCTCTATATATATCTATGTATATGAATATATGAATGTGAATAATATATATACATTATATGACTAAGTTGTGTGCCTTGTTAGCTTATGGTTTAGTTTTGTGCTTGTTTTAGCAAGTGACTTAGACTGTGAGTTAGTAGCTATCTTGGATACTTGATTTGCATATACTTAGTTTGTTTAGATCTAGAATGGACTAACCTAGACTAGTTGACCATTGTTGACCCAACCCTAGCTAGATTGACCACAGTTGATTAGAGTTGACCTAGTTTGACTTTATAGTTGACTTTGACCTATATTGACTTAATTAGAATCATGTAGATTGTATTAAAATTTTAATTACCATATAAATTAAACTCTTTATAACCTGTTTTGCTATAACTAGGACTCTGTGACTCTAGTTGGCCATCTTTTCATATCAGTTGTTCAGAGTATCAGGCGAGTACATTCTCTGATAGTTCTTTCATTTACTTGTCAATTACTGTACTTCAGTTCTAGTTAGTTTTATGTGATTCTTACAACACGTATAGATATTTCTGGATTCATGTATGCGAACACATACCATCTTGTCTGGCCTCTATTTCTGGAATCACTACTGGTATCACCTTCTAGAATTACTACTGGAATCACCTACTAGAATCACCTACTGGAATCACTCTGGAATCTCTTGCTGGTATCATCATGTTTGGCTGGACTCATCTCGATTCTCATGTCGTATTCTGGATTCACTTGTACTTGTTAGGCGAGAAAATATTAGAGTAGACATGTGAACATTCCCAAATACTGGAACCACTCCCTTGGAATTATACTGGAATGATAGCCATCCCACACTTTATGCGTGTACGATGTACCGTATTACCTACAGCCGTTTATATGTCGATTTCGGTATTTTAAAATACACTGTTAGAGTATAGTCTGGACTCACCCTAGAATCTTTGATCACTGACTGGAATCATCTTATACTGGACTCATCTTGTACTAGAATCACCTGGTATCAGATTCATGTTGTCTGGACTTACTTGGGTTTACACTTGTTACATTTACTATCTGGACTTATATCATGTTACTTTAGTTCAGCTATTTTCTATTTACAGTCTTCATTGCCATGATTCTTCTCTTATTTTACTTACCTTAGTTTCCTGGTATCTTAACTGTTTCTCTATACCATCACCTGTATACAAACTACCATGTTCATCAATAAAACTGTCTATAACTGCTTTATAGTTATCTGTCATTTATTTGGGATTTTTTGATGAATTGTACTTGTTCTTGTCCTGACTGGACCCGTTGAAAATATTACAGATGATTGCCCTGAGCATATTTGACCTACTTGCCTTGGAGCAGGAGATGGCTTAGCTACCTTTGGCCCCGACACTCAGGAGTGATCGGGAGACTAGCTAGTAGACTTGGTTTAGTTTTCATGTTTTATGACTTGAATTGTAATAACTTGAGATACGAGTTTGTATTTGAGTTTGTTTGAGATATTATTATTTAGTAGTTTATAATTGTTGTTGTTTAGTCTTTAGTTATAAATTCTGTGTTATCTTATCGTGCATAGACTGTGATTGAGATTTCATTATATCTATACTTGTCTTCCATTCGGAGTTGAGATTTGACATGTACATTATATAATTGCTTGAGTTGTTGATTAGATAGTAACCTAGGATAGCGTTCTACCGCCGACACTGTGGCGTAGGCTGGACGTACCCACTTCTTGTGCCCCTACAGAGGGTGCGTGTCGTGACATGTTTTTAGTGGTGGCCCATGCTGGTCGAGTTTATGTAGTAGTATTCGAACTAGAGTATCACTACAGCCTGCGATAGGAACTAAGGAATAGGCTTTAGTTGAGAGAGTACTCAATCACAGTTGGGACTACTTGAGAATATTCCTGGGATGACCCTTGAGAATCTCGTTATAAACTATCTCGAAATTCGATTCCGACAGTTTCTGTCTACTTCTTTGCTCATCGTTGAATTTGATTCTTGGTATTCATTATTGACTTAATTTTCTACCAAGATAACATTATGGGCTAGGTTGCCTCAGTCATAGAATCTAGAGTCTTTTACAGCCATATTAGCTGGTTTGGCGATGAGATAGAGTCTAATTTTGGATTTTTTTTCTTGGGTATGGAAATTTAAGGTTTTCGTAGCCAAGCTAGCGGCAATAAGAAAATTTTAAATACCATGATTCTAGAGGTATGTACCTTAGTCGCGGACTCTATGGATTATCGCTGTAATACTTACTGGCATAACAAGGATTCTGGTAACATGGTTCTGGATAGACGGGTATGATTATCAGATTTTAGAATAGATACCATATAGATGGTGCCCTAGTATGATGTAATAGAATATCAGTGTGGATGTTACTTGAGTATCATGGATTAGATAGAGTGAGCTAGGCCACCTATAGCGCAGCACCGTACCCTGCACCATCAGAGGGAAATACCCCAGAGGGGGATGGCTTTTGTGCTGACAGTCGAGTAGACCGACGCTATGGGTGACGGGTTAGCAGGTCTGTCTTTCATGTCCTTTTTTTCACCTTCATGTATGATTCTATTAGTACCTGCCAGGATATGCTTGTGATATGCTAGATAGCGTAGTTACCCTATTTGCGACTGTGGAATCACGACCAGTAGGACTATGATTGCATATTATCTTGACCTTGTTGATTGGGGGTTTGACCTAGGAGGAGTACGATCATCTTAATTTCGAGGACAAAATTCTTCTAAGGGGGGTAGACTTGTAACACCCAATTTTCTAAGTGAGGATAATTTTGAATTTTTTTGATTATAATCATTTAATAATGATATTTAAATCATATTGTGATTTTTGGTGATTTTTAATCAATATAAAAGTATTTAAAAAGTTTATTGGTGATTTTGATGGTTAACTAGTTAAACCATAGTTTTACTAAGCCTAGAGACTAACCATGACCAAGGGAGCCTAGTTATATGATTAGAATGTCATATTACTACTTTTTAGTCTAAGGGTATTTTGGTCATTTTTGACTTATTAATGAAAATGAATTTTGATTAATTAGTATTGTGCTAATTGAATTGTTAGAGACTTACCTAGTTTTGACTAAACCTAGATATTAATGATGCTCATGGAGGTTTAGTTAGAAGGTTAGAGACTTAATGGTTAAGTTAGATTAACAATATCTAGATATTTTATAGTAGGATATTTACCCCTTAGGGTATTTGTGAAAAAGAAAGCCTTATGACTAGTTGAACCAATAGAAAGGCTTAGAATTGGTGGACAACTCCTAGCCACTCATCTACATAAAAAATTAACCATAATTTATCTAATGACTTGCCATCAAGTGTCCCATCTCTTCATATAAAGAATCCTTAAGAAAACCCTTGCCTCTTTTTACCTCTACATAGAACCCTAAGTGTTCTTCCCAAAATAGAGAGCTTCCCTCTTGGATTTGATTTCCTTTCCCTCACATTCCTCCATCCAAACTTCTTCTAATCCATCCCACACCATCAAGGAAGGATTCTATCCAAAAATTTGGGCAAGATGCAAAGGAAGGTGTCCTTTTGAATAGATCTTCGTATTGGAGCCGTGTCCTAAAGATTTTCATCGGGATTCTACTCCCAATAGGTAAAACCTATCCTCTAACTTGATTTTCTTTATATATTAATTAGTTTTGAATCCAAAGGATCCACCCCCATGCATGTGTCCCCTTTAGATTCAATTTTGAGACCATTTGGAGTCCATTTGAGGATATTATAGGTGTGTCTGGTGTCCTACTTGATAGATCCCAAATTAGGATACCTCATGTGTATGTATGTATGATAATAGTTTAAATAGATATTTAAATTCGGTTTTAGAATGGTTAGAGAGTGGATTGATCTTAGTTAGGATGGTTAGAATGAGTTTCGTTTGGATACCTATGTTGGTATCCAAGTATCTTGGCCAACCCAAATTCGTCATAATTTTTATCCACGTTTTTAGTAGCCAAAGTAACTTAGAAATGTCATAACTTTTAGCTTAGAATTCCGATTTATCTTCCGTTTTTTCTAAAAGAACCGTATCGAAGTTAGCTTTCCAAATATATATTTTAACAAGCCAAATTCATTATGAAACTTTCTGTAAAATTATTTGAGTGTCAGCTGTACGAAAGACAAACGCGTTTCGGTATTTTTGCGAATTCGGGAGCTTCCGGACACGAAAATGCGATCTTTTTAAAGTTTCGAAAAGCTAACACAAAGGGCTAAGATTACTTTAATCCTAGAATTTAGTAAATGCCCAATTGGTACAGTATTGATTTTAAGTAGAAGAGTGACTATACGATATATGCATTTTTTGTAACCTATGAGCCTATGTAGTATGGATATTAAATAAATATAGAGTATGTAATGCATAATATGTTAGATGAATAAAATGATATATATATATATATATGATATATATTCTCTTTACATTAATGTATATATATGGTTGAATGCAAGCATGTAGGAATGCAATTAACGTAATTCATATAAGCAATGCATGAATGAAAGAATGATATACAATGTATGCATGAAAGTATATAGTGAATGCTAGATATGAATGCAAGATATATATGTAATGATAGATATGAATACATAATGTATAAATATTGTAATGCGATATATAATGATAATATGTATGGTAATGTAGAGTATATGATGCAAGCAAGAATGAATGAAGGAAATACATGTATATAGGTAATATAGAATGTAATATATGAATGCAAGCATGCAAGATAATGTATTGTATCTATATATGATGCATTCAACTTAAAGATATTGTAATATATGAAAGGAATGAATGATAATATATAACATGATATGTAAGGTAATGCAAGGTATGAAATATATGATGTGTGAATGTTTGTATGTCTCTATGTTAATGTATGAAATGATATGAATATACAATGTATGCATATGTATAAAACATGTAGGTAATGCATAGATGCATGAATGAAATAAATGTTTGCAATATGTTAATATAAATATAAGTATCTAATATGCATGAATGTAAGTATAATATAATACAAGTATACATGTATATATCATGTAGATGTAATATACATGATATGTATGTATGCATGTATACAAGGTAAGTATGTATGTATGTATTTTTATAAACTGAGTTAACCTATAACCTTTTACACACATGCATTCATATACCCTTTGACATCATGTATCCCATGTCACATACACCAACCTATCACTAAATTTTAGAACATTAACGCATATCCTTTCACACACATACTCACTTACTCTTTTACCTCTTTCTCTCTCTCTCTCTCTCTCTCTCTCTCTCTCTCTCTCTCTATATATATATATATATATATATATATATATATATATATGTGCCTATATATATAGCTTTCCTATATATATCTATGTATATGAATATGTGAATGTGAATAATATATATACATTATATGACTAAGTTGTGTGCCTTGTTAGCTTATGGTTTAGTTTTGTGCTTGGTTTAGCAAGTGACTTAGGCTATGAGTTAGTAGCTATCTTGGATACTTGATTTACATATACTTAGTTTGTTTAGACCTAGAATTGACTAACCTAGACTAGTTGACCATTGTTGACCCAACCCTAGCTAGTTTGACCACAGTTGATTAGAGTTGACCTAGTTTGACTTTATAGTTGACTTTGACATAGATTGACTTAGAATCATGTAGATTGTATTAGAATTTCAATTACCATATAAATTAAACTCTTTATAACCTGTGTTGCTATAACTAGGACTCTGTGACTCCAGTTGGCCATCTTTTCATATTAGTTGTTCAGAGTACAGGCGAGTACATTCTCTGATAGTTTTTTAATTTACTTGTCAATTACTATACTTCAGTTCTAGTTAGTTTTATGTGATTCTTACAACACGTATGGATATTTCTTGATTCATGTATGCGAACACATACCATCTTGTCTGGCCTCTATTTCTGGAATTACTACTGGCATCACCTTCTGGAATCACTACTGGAATCACCTACTGGAATCACCTACTGGAATCACTCTAAAATCTCTTGCTGGTATCATCATGTTTGGCTGGACTCATCTCGATTCTCGTGTGGTATTCTGGATTCACTTGTACTTGTTAGACGGGAAAATATTGGAGTTGACAGGTGAACATTCCCAAATACTGGAACCACTCCCTTGGAATTATACTGGAATGATAGCCATCCCACACTTCGCGAGTGTGCGATGTACCGTATTACCTACAGCCGTTTACATGTCGATCTCGGTATTTTAAAATACACTGTTAGAGTATAGTCTGGACTCACCTTGGAATCTTTGATCACTGACTGGAATCATCTTATACTGGACTCATTTTGTACTGGAATCACCCGGTATCAGATTCATGTTGTCTGGACTTACTTGGGTTTACACTTGTTACATTTACTGTCTGGACTTATATCATGTAACTCTAGTTCAGCTAGTTTCTATTTACAGTCTTCATTGCCATGATTCTTCTCTTGTTTTACTTACCTTACTTTTCTTGTATCTTAACTGTTTCTCTATACCATCACCTTTATACAAACTACCATGTTCATCAATAAAACTGTCTATAACTGCTTTATAGTTCTCTGTTAATTACTTGGGATTTCTTGATGAATTGTACTCGTTCATGTCCTGACTGGACCTGTTAAAAATATTACAGATGATTGCCCTGAGCATATTTGACCTACTTGCCTTGGAGCAGGAGATGGCTTAGCTACCTTTGGCCCCGACACTCAGGAGTGATCGGGAGACTAGCTAGTAGACTTGGTTTAGTTTTCATGTTTTAGAACTTGAATTGTAATAACTTGAGATACGAGTTTGTATTTGAGTTTGTTTGAGATATTATTATTTAGTAGTTTGTAATTGTTGTTGTTTAGTCTTTAGTTATAAATTCTGTGTTATCTTATCGTGCTTAGATTGTGATTGAGATTTCATTATATCTATACTTGTCTTCCGTTCGGAGTTGAGATTTGACAAGTACATTATATAATTGCGTGAGTTGTTGATTAGATAGTAACCTAGGACAACGTTCTTCCGTCGACACTGCGGCGTAGACTGGACGTACCCACTTTTCGTGCCCCTACACAGGGTTGGGGTCGTGACAAAAACTCTAGAGGGAGGCAAGGTATACTTGCCTTGAGGTTGCACGCAGATCCAACAAAATATAGTCAACTGGTAAGCCGATAAGTCCAAATCATCATAACCGTCTTCGAAAGCTGAAACAGACATTGCCAACATTCTCAGAATAGTCAAATTAGCTGGGATTGGCTGTCCTTAAGTCCAATTCTAGACACAGGGGCAAAACGTTAATTTCGGACAAAACGGTGTCCGCCGTTGAACCCGCTTTGCACCGAAAAATGTGCCAGAGTCAAAGGTCTCTAAAGTCATCAAAATATATGTCTACAAATTCATTTTGATGATAAAAACCCAACGGTATGTCCAATTGTGGATTCCGATGGGCAGTGCACAAAATTACCCATTGAATCGGACCGTGGGGCCCGCAACACGGCGATCCGATCAACTGTCTCAGAATCGGACCAAACTTGGCATACAGGACCAGAAAAATGATACGGTCCTGTTGGCGCAAGTTTTGTCTCGATCTGACGAACGTGCACAAACTAATTGAGAAATTTGTACAGAGGCCGATACGGTAAATTTTGACTGATACGTATCAAATTCGTCGCGCACACGCGACCAATTTGAATTTCGTTAAAGCCCACACATCCACGAAGCCGTTACGCACCTTTCAATACTTTCGGTTCGTGACCACGTCGCCCGGATTGGCGGGACGTACGTCGTATCGAAGAGTTTTTCATAATTTTTACTATTTTAGAAGAGGGTTTTTGACCAACTTTAATCCCGATTTAAACTGTATACAATAGACAAATAAAAAACTAATTACTGTGTTTTGATCACGGTTAGGTTGTCTATAACTTCATTCAATTGGATTTTCAAGAGTATCGATATCCTGCCCGCGATCCGTCTTCCAAAACACGTGATTGGGACGGTTTTCTAACTATTCATGAGCAGTTTTTCGTTAAAGTTTGCTTCGATTTATCGAGCAACATAGGGCTTCTAATTCAAACTAATAGAAGGAGATTGAAGGCGTATGGGTTAGGATTGTACCAGAGAAATCAGTTCGGGAATCGATCCATCGTGCGCGAAGAACTCCCGCGACAAAGTGACACCTCTGCTGCTTGTAAGCTGTCGTTTCCGTCGGCGCCCGTACGCGCGCGCGGGTCTGCCCATGGCTTTGGCCGCACGTGACGGTGGCGGGCGGCGCGCCTAGGGTCGAGGAGGGTTGCCCAGCCTCGAGCGCGCCTCTGGGGTTCATTGGTTGCAAGTATTGAGGAGTTTTCGATGGGAATTTGTCATTGACTCCCCATGCGGCTGTGCGGTTTTATTGGGATTTAAATCCCCTGCGGTTGATCGATTTCTAGGTTGTTCCTACGTACGAGATCCTAAGGTTTGCGCATGTAGATAGGAATTGAACTCGGAAAGATTTGGATGAATGCTTGGTTCAAGATTTGATCGTATCAAATCTTTTGCTCGGTTGCTATTCAAACTGTCGGGCTCTGGATAGTACTGTTCCTAAGGGAACAGTACAAAGGGGTTTGTGGGTTGGGCCTATGGGCTAGGCTGGTGCATGGTTGGGCTGGGATTTCCTCCTTTTGTTCTGTTGGGCTGGGAAAACTATATGGGTTTGCTTTATTATATCTTAATATAAATAATGTATATATATTTATATATATACACATGTATGTATACCTACATATATATACGCATACACACATATATAATATTTATATATATATACATAAATACACATATACAATATATATATTTATATACACACACACACACACACACACACACACACACACACACACACACACACATATATATATACACACATATACCTATGTATATATATTAATAAATTATAAAATATATTTACATGCCCATATAGTCAATATATATATCCTGGTACTTATACATATATTTAATATATATGTATTTACCACAATTTCCATACAGACAATACAATATTTTAAATATAACCAATATTAATAATATCTAATAGTAATATATATATATATATATATATATATATATATATATATATATATATATATATATATATATATATATATATTTATTTACTCACAACAAAATAATAAAATAATAATAAAATAATTAAATGGTGGTTTGGGGAATCCATACTACTCACCTTTATCCGGGTCCAGAAAATTATACAAAAATGGTAAAACAATATTTAATAATAAAATACCAATTTTGTGCAAATATTCAAATAATTTAAAAATGTACATCAATACCCAAAATAATTTAGGAACTATTTGTACACACACAATATATGCCTACATGGTCGTCTTTGGTCTCACTACAAGATTACATGGGCTCGGTTTGGTTCGGGTCAAGTTCGGACCTTTCACGCCCTAGAACCAGAATACTGGAGAACGGGGGCGAACATAGCCAGCTACGTATATTGAAATGGAAACCACCTCGCTATACGGTCACGGCTGTCTAGATATGAGGGTTTACTACAAGCCAACGGTCTCTTAAGGCCAAGCCTATTGTCTCAATCTCAAGCAAGTGATATAGTTACAAGATGTTTGACCACCAAATATCCAATAAAAGGCGTCCCAAATATTACATATTCAGCTGATCATGAAGCTAGTCGTACCAAAATACGAGGACTAACAAGAGTTAAGTCATACATGATCAACCCTAGGATTTGTTAATCTTGTTTACAGCCCGTAGGCAGACAGTAAGTAAATTTGCATCGAGCTAACAGGTGCTCGTCGGCTAAACGCCTCAAAAGAATAAATTTACAGTAGAGTGAGCGAAACAAAATAGAAAACCCACTCGTAGCCCGGGTTCTTTCTAGTCGCCCCCATCGGGCTGGAGGTTCGGTAGATCCTAGGGTGCTGCTTTGAAATCTGGCCACACAAAACCAGCTGGGTCAAACCCCAGAAAGAGCAAGAGCCACAAGGGAGGCCACGAAATAAGAACAAAACCAACATATCAGAACATAAGAAAATGGAAGAAAAGTACAAGTAATAAAGAGTACATCAGGACAATAAACGACTAGGGACGTGGAACCATTCCGGGAGCAGGTTACAACCCTTAAACCAAACAAGGACCGGGGTTGCAACCCTTCGCCTGAATAGCACTTTGTCTTTATTCATTTATTGTTAGGGATAAATAAAACAATCATGTTCAGGGGAAAAACCAGGTACTGGGACTAAACAAGACTTAGACAGGGCTAGACGACATCCATTCACAAGCGGCCAAGCAATTACTACGGCTTACTACTTTAACTAACTAGGGTTATCACAGGCCTAATTACTAACAAGATGCAATAAGAATTTCCCAGTTCCAAGCCCTGCAGACTATCCAGTTATCCTTCAGCGGGTTGAGAGTATGGTTGGGTACATCGCCCAGGAGGCGATATACCCTTAGGTGACTTAGAAGGTGCAACACATGACAGTGTGCTGGAAATGTGCTCTACTCGTCGGCAAGCTATAAGTCCAATTAAAGCGCCCAGATAACGAGACTTTTTTTGACTGAAAATTCTCCATGAACTATAGTTTGATCTAGTCAATAGCCAAATCCATATTCAGTGCGAATCCCTGACCGTGGGAACCAGGGAGTCACGTCCTAGACATGATGCAGGACTAGACAGGTGGATTGCACAAGCAAGCAAGCAGGAGCACCCACGGCGTCAAAGTTGATTATGTAAGTCAAGTTAGCCGTCACAACAGCATCAAATCAAGTCAAGTTACAAGTTAAGAGAGCGCTGCCACGGGCCACTATCAAGTTATCAGGTTACAAGGGGTTAGGTTGCCCAAGAGAATGGGCTGCGCAGGGGTGAATGGCGCAGGGGTCAAGTGCGTCGGGGGCAGATGGCGTAGGGGGGCGAGGGTCCAAGTGCGCAGGGGCAAACGGCGCAGGGGGCCGAGGGTCCAAGTGCGCAGGGACGAACGGCACAGGGGGCCGAGGGTCCAAGTGTGCAGGGGCGAACGGCGCAGGGGTCAGGCTCGCAGGGCGCGCGCGCAATCGGGCAGCGGCCAGGCTGTGCGGTCAACGACCAGCGCTAAAGTGCGCGGCGCAGGGACGGGCCAGCGGCCAGCGCCAAAAGGGCACGGCGCGGGGGAAGTAGCCCGGCGCTAAACAGCGCAGCGGGGGAGGGGGGTCTTTCTTCTCCAAGGCTGAGATGAACTTCTCAAGAACACCAAAACTTCAAATCTTCATATCTTGGCCAAATCAAAACCAAATTTGGGTTTTCAAAGGTCTAACTTGTGTAAAATTGAATTCTTTTCCATGTGGAAGCATCAAAACAAGCAAAACTCAAAGTTTAATAGATCAAAACCAAAAATTTCTGAAAATATTTAAAATTTAGATCTAGAACAATGGAGACTCCAATTCACAAAATGCCAAGTTCTAATGTTGCTCTCCATGTCCTAATCTAGCTAATGGACAAATAAAATGTGGTACTTATTTGGTGGCAAGGTGCACTTGCCTATGGTGTTGGTGTTGTGTGGAGGAAGGAAGAAGAAGAAGATGGAGGAAAAAATAAATGAAAGTAAAGAGGAGAGAGAAAAGTTAGGTAGGATTAAATGAGGGTGGGTTGTGGTGGAATGAAGGTTGAGCATAGACTAAGGTGTTCCAAGCATATTAAACCAAACCAAACCAATCCTACTCCACAAAATAAAAGCAAGCCATGTCAAAACCCATTTTACAAGAAAACCTAAAATTTCACAAGTCGAAAAAAATAAAAATACATGTCAAAATCCAATTACAAGTATAAATACGAAATACGGGAAATGAGGGTGACAGGACCAGTTTGGTACAACCGGGTCACTTAAACGTCAAATAATATTAATAATGAATAATTAAACTATTTATAATGGTCATGTCATAACTTGGCCTGGTTTTTCTAGTTAGGACATTCCTATGGCTCGGCGTTCCCTACCAGGGCTAATGCACTAGTCAAAGTACGTCACCGCACTATTCGTGCCACGATCTCTAGTCACCTTGTACTCTAATTCCTAATCATGACTAAAATCAACTACCTTAATAATTAACTAATTAATCATTTATAAAAATCTAAAATTACTATTTAAATCAATTAAATAATAAAAAATATTTTAAAAAAATTTCTCCGGGAAGGGAAGCTATAAATCTACCCACCTTAAAAATAATTTCGTCCTCGAAATTCTAATTCATGACTATTCCTTAAAATTTAAAGTCTACTATTACCTTAATCTCCTTAATTTTAATTTCTCAAAAATAGTTTATATCCTCCTCCTAATCATTTTGTAACTATGAAGTCTCGAGGACTTCTACCCACCTTTGGTCATACTACTCCTCAAAACACGATCACTAAAGTCTTATGGTCTTCTAACTAGTTGCTAACAATTCTACCGGTAGATATCTAGACATATGGCAACTATAATACCTCATATCTACAAACAACCAAATATTCAATAGTCAAGCAATATTATACAATAACTTAGGAATCTCTGATAAATCCTAGACAACACGATCGTTCGTCACCTCGAAATAAAAGGGACGAGAATCAGTGGTACGAAAAGCAAGGTCGAGAGCAAATTTGGAGTTTTTAAGGACGTAGAGAATTTCTAGGAGAATTTTCAAGGCAGCGTGGATTGAGATTTCTAAGGGTTTAGTCAAATACGCAGGCTCGTATCAGTACAGTTACGTAACCGATACGATATGCTCTGACCTGGATGGGCCACCAAAAAAACTTGTCACGACCCACACCCGCTTTTCGAATGCAAGCACGTGAGCAAGCCAGCTACGTATCGAGCGGACATCAGCCCGTCTTGATTATGTAAACGTTGTCACGGCTAGGGTAAGCTGCCAAATCATGACAAACAAATCTATATCTTAATCCACAATAAGAATAATAAATATGAATGAACACTATGTGTCGTTGTCTGCAGCCCACTAGCATATATGTCTGATGAGACTCTAAGGAAAATAACAAGAGTCTCTAAACTGAATCAATAAACAGGATAACTCATGATAAGGAATGTAGAGCACGAAAGGATAACAAACGTAATAATGATACCTGAATCCCACAAGAACCGTAATTCCTCCACCATCCAGAACTACTAGCTAACTCCATGCAATCGCTAAACCTGAAGAGATCATCATGTCCTCAGAGGACATAACAAGATACATAATATACATGCCTATCTAACAGTTTTATCATGCGTAAGAGGATAAACAAGAAAACAGGAACACAAAAAATGACCACGAACACGAATACGAACATGAACACGAACACTAGAACAACCACATATAAATGAACTGCCGGATGAATGATAATCACGAGATCAATTGAAGAACCAAACCCTCATCCCGAGTGTGGACGCTCGGGTTTAAACTAAGCACTAACCCTCGTCCCGAGTGTGGACTCTCTGGTTAGCTCACGGCAAGACACCCTCGTCCCGTGTGTGTACTCTCTGGTGTAATTGGTCAACCCTCGTCCCGAGTGTGGACTCTCTGTTTCACTTAACAAAATACCTAGAAATCGGATTTTGAAAATAAAACGAGAAAAAGTACAAGAAGTACAAATTTGATTTTGGGAAGTATTGCTATGGAAGTCTGATCTGTAAATGATCACTTTGTTCCTTGGACCATACGATGATGATGAAGATCACTGCTAGAAGATGAACAATTGGAAGAACTAAGTCACCAGAAAGGTATCGACGCACTTGGGCACTGATGGCGAGGCCGAATGCTTTGTTTCACTCTGTTCTGGAAGAAAAGTTGAAGAAGAATGCTCCGAAAAATCAAAGTCTATGGGCTCTGATCTCTATGTATTCTCTTCTCTCCCTCTGTCTCTGTCTGTCTATCTCTCTCTAAGAGAAAAATAAGTCTATTTATAGACTTGGGATCTTGTGCGTAAAAACTCAGCAAAAGTTTCGTCTTTACGCTAACAACTGTCACCCATGACTGAAGTCATCCTCTGCATACGTTGACACGTGTCCCATCATTTTAGTAAGAATAGGATGCACGTACATACGTTCTTCGAGATATGTGGCATGAAAGCCATGTAGGTAAATCACGTTCTGAATTGGTGAAGAATAATAGGGCGTAAAAATACCCCAAAATACCCTGAGCGTAAAGTAGTAGACTAGGCGTTAAATAGCCCTGACGTGGACTTCCCGCGTAAAGTGGTTGTTAAATAACCTTGAGCGTAAAAGTATCCCAAATAAACCTTACGCACACGTCAACTTTTGAGTGTAAAAAACTCGTATAGTCTCCGTGCATAAAAGAAGCCATATTATGAGCGTAAAATAGCTCAGTCCACATACTAAACGACAAATTGGTCTCTGTATAAAACAAATCCCTTTGATTTTTGTGATATATGCCATCATTAAATCTTCATGTCAGACTTTGCACTAAATGCAAGACTTGACAGCTTTGTCCAGCATAAAAGTGGCTAGCCTGTCTTAGGCGTAAAACCATTAGCTTTGACCCGGGCGTAAAATGATTAGCCTACTTTAGGCGTAAAGTGATTAGCCTCTCTTTGGCGTAAAGTGGATCAATTTGAATGAAATGATCCATCTCTTTGACTCATTCTTATGAAGCACTTTTTACGCTCCTACAAGACCCCCTTCAAAGTTTTCAAATATCCTCAAAATTTGAAACACTTTGAACAGAAGCGTAAAAGTCAAGATTTAACCAGTCAGCTTAAAATTCGGGATACGCAACATTCATCCGCGTAAGAGTGGGGATATCCAACAGTCGGTGTAATTTGAACCAGTTTGAATTTCTCAATAAATAGGTCTTTTCAGAGAGAGAAAATACTTTACTCATCTTCTTGCAATCCCGAATTCCTTTGCTTTCTCCTTCTTCGAAACCTCACTTTGATCTGATGGCTCCCAAGAAATCATCAACCGCCAGCAGAAAGGAAAAGAAACCCGCCGTCGATTCGTCATTGGCCGATCGTGTGAAAACCCCCGTCCGGACGTCAACACCACCCCGACAGCCCAACCCAGTCGTAGCTCCGCCTTTGAGGGGTAAAGCACTCCCTTATGGCCGTAGAACTTTATCGGAGAATAAAAAGATCTTTTGTTTCACGCCCACGTTATACGTGTTAGCGTAGAACTGAGATAATCAAAATACGCCCACGTTATACGTGTTAGCATAAAGCTCAAAAATACGCCCACATTTATACGTGCCAGCGTAAAACTGAAATACGCCCACATCTAATGTGCCAGCGTAAAAACTGAAATACGTCCACATCTAATGTGCCAGCGTAAATCTCAAAAAAACTTTGTATAAAAACAAAAGACTTTTTTATTTTATTTTTAGAAAACTTTTTACTTTTCAGATCCATTTATCTGCATAAATGACATCAAATTAGATTTTCTCTAACTTGATTTCTTTTTCTTTTTGCAGTGGACTTGCAAATTTACCCTTTTGCAGAAGTCTTTGGCTTGTCAATTGGCATGGTGGGTTCAAATTATCTGGAGAATCTGTCTCACGTAGCATTTCCTCAGTCAAACCCCGATTACCCTATAGAGAGAGCACAATTGATAGCAGCCCAAGGGGATAGGATGTTGCTATCCATGATGAATGGAGATTTGTTGACTTCACTAGATGCACAACAATTTGCAAAACTGACCTTCTTGTTTGGGAACGCAATTGACTGTAAGTCCCAGACACACCCCAAGAAGGAGTCTTGGGTATTCAAATTTGGGGATAGAGCCATGTATCTTCCGGATATGGACAGAGATTATCCTTTGTCAGCATTTTTCCATGCTACCCACCATCGACAAATGTTGTGGAATTTGACTCCTAACAGTCATGGAAGACCAGGTAGATTGTTTTCAAGAGGGAGAATGCTAATGATATGGGGTATTTTGCTAGTGTTCCCAATGGTGGTGTCACTTCTATTTTTGGCCTCATGCTAGGAGCTAATCCTAGTGAAGACTCGGGTTTAATTTAACCAGTACAAACCCAAATGTTTGTCAACAAACTTATGAGGGCTGCTGTATTATATCCCCAAACAAACCCTAGGCTGCTGGGATGGTTGACTCCATTTAACCAAAACTGGATCCAGATAAGTATTTGGATGATGAAGAACTTTGAGACAGAGCTGAAAGATATTGGTTTATATGAAGCGATAGCTTCCACCAGTCAGGGTATTCCTTCGAACGGAAACTTATTCATGACTTTAATGGAGATATATATAAGTTCAACTGGAACTTTTACAACCCCGAAAGGCGAAATGGGCTTTGCTCTTCATGAGATGCAGTTTATCTCGAAACTGCCAATGGGGGAAGCCCCATATGAGGAATACGTTCCCTCCAACATGGAACTGGCTGAAATCAGAGAGACTAACCCTCGATTGATTGAGGTATATGAGGAATTAATGTGTCACCATCTGATTTGTACTACAATGCATGAAGGTACATCTCATTTAGCATATATCAACAAGTGGACGACTTATCTCTTTTTTCATAAGGATAAGATATCCAAAGATGACAAAGAAAGGTTTCAGAAAAATAAAGCTCCGGCAATCAATATAGATTCGACAATTCCCTCTAACAAAATTCGGGATATGATGATTGCCTACAAATTTTTGAATAAATATCTGTCTACAAAGACTGGGGAATTCCCTGCCGGAACTGAAGCCTTGAGCTTCCTTAGATACGGCAATCAGAAAATCTCTAGGAGAGCTTTGTTAGCCGGCTTCCTTTCTTTATGGCTGAGAAGATGGGTCGTGCCGGGTACTGGGACTGTTGACAAAATCCACCGCAGCATACTATGGCCAGCAGTACGCTTGGTTTTTAAAGTCAGAATCAATCTGCTATCGGCCATGGTGTGCCGTATAAATGCAGGTTTAAGGACTTTCGGTGAAGAGTTAATCAACAATGCTCATCATCGGAATATTTTTCCCAGGGTAGAAATGCCCTATACTTATTTGATGGGCTGGTTGTTGCACCACAATTGCAATCTGTTGCCACCAGGCCCGGAAGATAATGATGAGGTCTTCCTCCAAAAATTTAGCAAAGCTACATGGACCGCTACGACTGTGGCGGATACCCGGGAACTTCTGAACTATTCTTATGGTTGGAACTTCTTCTGCACTCGGCCACAAGTTCCAGCAGATTGCTATGGCATTTAGTTTGAAGATGAAGTCGAAGGAAGAGCTGCATTGCCATCATCAGTTTTCAGATGGCTTCAGTGCATCATACCTTCTCACCTAATGTACAGAAATGAAGATAATTGTGTGTTTGAACCATATCTACCCAGTAGGTTCGCTCGCCAATTTGGATACGACCAACTTCATGTTGGTAACCCCTCTACTAACTTCCGTCATTATGGGAATTACTCGACGGTGCTAGGGGTTGGAGATATTTCAATACTGCTCGTACTAGTGCCAAGTTTATAGTCTCAACCGCCACCAGTACTACAGAGCTACGTATACTTCATACGTATGATCACTTTTATGCTTCAATTCATTCTTTTGCCCATGGCTACAATATGAGAGGTAGTCTAAGGTGGCCTAAAGAAGAAAATATTGAGGAACCGGTCGGGGTGCCAGCAGACATCCCTGACGATACTGGCATTCCATATCCATATCTAGAAGTTATCCCTACAGGAGTTGGGGAACCAATTGCAGAACCTATCATCATTGGCAAAGGTCGAAAGAGAAAACAAAGTACAGCCGTCACATATCCAGAGAAAACTCTAGAAAAGAAGAAGAAGTATACCACTAAAGGGCCTTCCAAACCAAGAGCCCTCACTCCAGAAGATGACACCTTGGTTGAAGAGGATCATCTTGTTGGTTCTTCTTTAATCCATCCAGGAGAAGGACCTTCAGCCCTTCCACCAATAATAGCACCAGAAGCTGTAACACTTTTGTCTCCTGGGCACCTTAGCTCTTCGCTCCATTTATCTTTGCCAACCAAGGCATAAGTTACGGGGAATGCTACTGCTGTATCTACTGCTGAACGAGACCGTATTCCATCAGATGATTCGGCTCTCGACTTTGATGATGATGACCGGGATAGCGATTATGATTCATATCTTGAACAAAACGCACATATTCCAGGTATCATACAAAACCTATATAGAATTATGTACCATGATTTTGTATATTAACTTATTTTGTTCATTTTATAGACATCATCATTGCACCAAAGCCTGTTGCTCCTCCTCTCCAGGAAGAAGATATCTATGAAGAAAATGAGGAATCTGAGGAAGAAATTTCTTCTTCAGAAGAAGAAGATGCTGATGAGGAGGGAGTACAACAACCTGAGATGGAGCCTCAAGAAGAACATCCTCCATCAGTAGAGATACAACAAGCACAACCTGAAATGTCCTCTCCTGTTGAGGACCAGCACAAAGAAGAGACTACAGTAGACTTCACTGTAGGTGATGATGGAGCTACTGGAGGAGAACCAGATTTGAATAAAGAATCAGCTGTAGAACATTTCACTACAACTGAAGCAATGGCGAATCCTGCGGAGCAAACAATGGAAGAAGATGCTGAAAGCATACTTGAGTCACCAACTGAAACTGAAGAAGTTGTAATAACATCTTCTACTGTTGCTACTGATTCAATACTAGTTTCTGATGAGCCAATGCCAGAATCTGAACCAGCTCCCGCAATTGTCACCACATCCACCGATATTACAGCCACCAGAACTCCAGAAACGGCTGGAGTAACAAATATTGAAGACATTGCTCCCAAAGCTCTTGGGAATCAATTGGTTATGGCAGCAGTAACAGCAACGACTTCATCTCATCTTGCTGTTGCACCAATGGTATCTGTTGGTGTTGGAGATATAATCCCTGAAGCTCCTAGGGATCAATTGGCCATGACAGCAGTAACAGCAACGACTTCATCTCTTCTTGCTTTTCACCAACAACATCTACTCCCGGTCTCCAAAGAAGAGATCTATTAGATATTGCTGCCACACCAAGCTCCAGTATCAAAATGAATCTCCTAGTTGAGATTCATACTGAAACTTTTTACAAAACTCTGGCAACCCTAATAAAAATGGTCTTGAACAAGGGCCTCAGTTATGAAATTTTGAAGGCGACGATGGCTCTGACCATTAGGAATGTTGCTATGTTCAATGATGCTGGGAGAGCTGCAGCATTGGAGAAAATTGTGGAGGGCCTTGAACAACCGAGCAACGAATATCTCAAGCTGTCAAGTGAGACTGTTGAAAGTCTCATCCAGGAAGAATATGATGCCTTAATGGCTGATTATCTTGCTCGGGAGATCGCATATAATGAAGCTCTTCATGAACATAGTCTGAAGGTTGCCAAAGAGAAAGCTTTTTTTGGCTGGAATAAAGCCCGCACTGCATGGTCACAGAGTAGCTTACGATGCTTTAAACATAGATATTCAAAATAAAAATGATAAAATTCGTGAAGTCGAGGCTGAGTTAGCTCGCTTGAAGGATGAAAGGGAAAAGATGATCGACGCTCGAAATCTGCACCTTAATCAGAGCTCCATTTTAGAAGAACAAGCCTTCGGGGCTGAATCAACTATCAGAACCCTTGATGAAGCCAAGGACAATCTGATAATCAGCTTCGCTGGACTTTTTCGTATTTGTACTCCTGAAGCTCAACGTGCTGAAGCTACAAAGGTTATGAGTTCTCGTGACAAGCGACTAGAAGAACTACAGAAGTTGCTTCAAGATGTTTCTGCTCCACCTTAGAAGAGCTCCTTGTCATCTTTTATCTTATTCATCTTTGTAATATTTTCACAAAAAATGAATGAAATATTTATTTTGTGATCCAATCATTTATTTAGAATAAACAATAGGTATGAGGAAGAAAATACTTATCAGCGGTTATATGAACATGACAAGTCTTTTAAACTCAATAGTTTTTATCTATCCAGAGGTAATGTGGACATGATAGATAATGAATTCTTATCTTCTGTTTTAGAGTATACAACACTATCAGAGGTAATGTGGACATGACAGCATATAAGAACTCTAAGAAGAGTAGATTAACATCTATGCAGAGGTTAAATGGACATGATAGACAGGAAATTCCAGCAAGTAGATTTAATATTTATCCAGAGGTAATATGGACATGATAAATAAGAGATCTAACTTTTTAATCAACAGATAGAAGATCAAAATTTCTCTCCGAAGAGACGAGTAATCAGCTTAACCAAACCTTGGTAGCTGGGGATTAAGAAGACAGATGTCATCGAGGATATATGCCAATATTCGTGTATGACCCAAGGATCATTCTCAAATGGCTCGGACTCACCATCAGTTTGAATCATGTAAGCTGAAAATATTTGCTCAGATTCATCATAATAGTCTCCTTTAACACACGAGGAGTGAGATGTATCAGATTCGATAAAATGGATTTCTTCTGAATCTAATGATTGTGAAGAGCTAGAAGAGAATTCTTCTTAAATATCGTCATTAAACATATGGGACGGATCATATCCCAATCCATGACGAGTCTTCTGATAAAATGGATCACCACATAATGGTAGTCGTCTACCTTTGCCTTGATTGAGACCTTGCATAGTCTTCAAATCATATCCCATGTTCTGGATAATCTTGAGAGATTGTTGACTATATCTGTCAATTCGGATTCTTCCTTTATCTTTATCTCTCAAATCATCTGTCTGAGCAACATGGATATTTCTAGCCAGGCCAAACACAATTTGGCGCTTATTTTTCTTATCAGACGGAACCACGAAATAAGATTCTTTGTGACGTCTATAAGTTACACAAGCTTGCGATGAAGCGGCTACAGGAAGAAGATAGGGAGAAGATGTTAGAAACCTTTGAGCATAAGGGCCAACATCGACATGAGGAGGAAAAGAATTTTCCTTATTATCAATGTATAAGGTTTCCTCTGTGTCTATGTCGTCTTTATATTGATAACTTTGATTATCAGAAGATAAAGTCATTCTTTCAGTAAACTTGACAGCCATATACTCGAAAAGGAAATCTTCATTGATATCAAAAAGTACAGAATGATCAATATTTACATCATTTACAATTTGACTGCTACGCTTTGGATTAATCACTAGTAGACTATCATCCGTCTTCTGCGTAGATTTGCCAAGATTGACAATCAACGGAGGTTCTGGATCATTGTACGAAATGTACGCCCTTTGACTTTGATCACAAGAGGTTGAACTTGGCTTTTAGCAGAAATATTCACTGATTCCTCAGATGAAGCTTGAGTTCTTTCCTTAACCTTGATCATCAAAGGTTGATTGTTGACAGATTGGGGTTGGATTCGCCCTTTGACTTTGATATTCAAAGGTTGCTCTTCTGACGGTTCTTCGTTAATAGACTGATCTTCAGCAGATAATTGATCTTCAGCTATATCTGATATCTCTTTCACATGCTCTTGTTTATAAAGCCTTGAGTCGAAAAAATAGGCTTCGACACCCTTGAAAGGATTGATATCAGCAAACTCAGTCTTCACAACTCCTTGGGGATCCACATACTTGAAGCATTGGTGGAGAGTCGAAGGCACAATGTTATGCTCATGTTACCATGGTCTTCCAAGAAGAATATTGTAGGATACATCTGAGTTAATAACATAAAATGTTGCCATAGTTCGAAGATCACCAATCTGAATCTTCAGACGAATCTTCCCCAGTGGTTTGCTCTTTCCAGAGTTGAAACCAACTATTGTGGTACTAGTGTAAGTCAGATCACTAATAGAAATCCTCAATGGTCTTAGCATACTTTGAATAATTATGCTAATGGAAGACCCATGATCAATGTAAATTCTGTCAACTTCAATGGATTCAATATACCAGTGTAACACAAAGGCCTATCATGCTTGTTATGCTTCAACAACATATCTTCTTGTGTAAAGGTGATGTTGGAAATTGCTTCCATCACACTATAACATTGTGGACATGATACTGGTATATTGTTAGGAGTCTTGAGTTGAGCTAAGCAAGAATCAGATTGCAGCAAAGCTTCACTCAAAGTTTCGCAGCTTTCTTTAGAAAGGCGAAGCAACTCGAAGATAGATAATCTAGCCGGAGTATTAGCTAACTGGGCTAGAATATCAAATTTATAGGGTTTCATTACCACCCCCTGACTGGAAGTAGACTTCAATGGGACGTCGAAGCGTACCGCTTTCTGTTTCCCCTTTTCAACCACGGCATGAACAAGAGAGGGTTGGGTTGATGGTGTTTCAACATTCTCAGCTTCTTTGGAGGATCCCTCATAATCATTGTGGTACTCTTTTCCAGATCTTGTACCAGCAAAAGTTTTTTCTTCAGACTCAGAAGAAGGAAGTACCATATGGTAAGATTTAATCTTTTTTTTAGCCTTCTTCTTGTGAGGATTGTTATGAGAAACCTCAGAACCCAATCCAACAGTGGATTTTTGACTTTAAATTTGTAAAGAAAGTCGTATTCCTTTGTCATAATTCAACCCTTCTGCCTTTTGAAAGTTATAACCTATCTTCTTCATAAGAAGGACAGATTGTTGACTGTACAAGTGAGTAGGCAGTGGACTTTCAACAGGTGGTTCCATAGAGGAAGAAGAAGAGATCTTTGTAACTACAGGAGAATGAGGAATAGACGTCTCCGTAGCTACGAAAGGAAAAGGATTCGGGATACGTAGAAAAACCCTTGTAGGAGCTTTTTCATAAGCAGCGAAGACTTATTGTGCCCTGTATAAGGAAACACTATTCATGGCTAGCCACTGCTGATGAGTAAGCTTGAGCTTGGCAGGAGGAGCCAGACTTGGAGGACATATGTTCAATCCTCTCAGTCTATTTTCCAAAGGAATACCATCCCATAGATGATCCAAATCATCAGGATCTGGAATAACATGAGAAATTATGTTGCAGGTTTTGACTTTCTTACCTTTTTTGGATTTTGAAGTTTTACCTTCATCTTCCATTTCAGGTACTAAGTCAGGATGTACCCACATAATTTTACCCTTCTTTAATGTAAGGGGCAACAATCCTTCATTTTCCTCCCTGGCAGGCGGGATATTCACAATCTTCATCGTCGCCTTCGGAATTGGGATAATTCCATCTGGTATTTGTTGTGGAGGAAAATCTCCAAATTGAAGAGAAACCATATTGGTTGTAACCGTATGGTCATCATTGGTTAAAGCAATAGCACCACCATTTATCAGCTCTTAGATTTTCCTCTTCAAAACATAGCAAGCACTGGTAGGATGATTAATGTATCTATGATAGATACAATATTTAGGATTGTCAGTCAGATTCACCTCATTAGGCCTCTTTGGCTCCGGAATCTGGAGTTTACCACTCTTCACCAGACATTGGAATATCCCTGGGATATCACTTTCGTCAAAAGAGTATTCTTCTTTCGGCCTGAAAGATTCTTGATTATTCGACGTCGTTTTATTCTTGGAAAGATTGACCATAAGAGTATCTTTTCCATTCATATTACGATTGCTGATATTATTACCAGGATTACTTTTCTTTCCTTTATCCTCAGAGACGAAAATCATCCCATGTTCACGAGCCAACCTACTATTGGTCTCGGTAGAAACTGCTGCTATGATAAACGAAGCTCAATCTGTGAATTGGGAACCCGTGAAGACAGCGATGGATGGTCGCAAATTCATCTTACATGTATCAATCAGCGCTGAATCTGGCATACCAGGGGGCATCTTTAGAGTCGCCTGTCGAAAACGTTCAATGAACGTCCGAGTATCTTCTTTCTCCTTTTGCTTGATTTCTATGAAGGAGGACATGTTCATGTCCATACCTCCTTCATAGAAACGGGAGAGAAATATTGCCTTAAATTCGTCAAAAGACGAAATGCAATTGTCGGGTAAACTACGATACTAGTCGTAAGCTGAACCCGTCAAGCATCCAATGAATACTCTAGTGAGAAGAGCATCATTTTTCTGCAAATGTACAGTCATAATATCAAAGTAATTGATATACTGACTAGGAGAAGCCTTTCCATCAAACAATACCATTGACTGTGGCTTGAATTTTGGTGAAAAGGGTACATCATTCCAATAAGGAGGATAAGGTTGCTTAATCCCTAATCTCTGGAGTTGATCCTTTTGCTTCAAAACTTCAAACTGTGCTTTGAGCTTATGCACTGCTCGAATGGCTTTGCTGGTTTGTGGAAGCACGCTTGATTGAAAAGTTGTTGGTTGTACCGTAATCCCCACCGGAGATGGTACATCTTCTGGAATGATAGGATCCGGAGATGCAGAATTTTGGTTAACAGCAGGCTCTTGAATATTTAAAGGTATATCAACCCTTGGCTATCTTGAGTTGGTGGTGCTGCCTGAACCGGTGTTACAATTGCTGGTTGAGCAGTTTGCAGAGCCGTTATTATCTGGTGCATGCTTTGCATCATATTAAGCATGTCTTTCAATGATTGCTCAACGGCAGTCAGACGTTGTTCTGTATTAACATATGACGTCTCTGGTTCATCTCCAATAGCATAGGATTCAACCTCTCTTAAAGATACAGAAGGATTAGTATATAAGTATGAATCGACACTATTAGTTTCGGACTCAAGAGATTGAGTACCCCCAGCTTCAGAATTAGAAGTCTGCAATTGCCTTTGTCTTCTTGATCGAGTATTCTGATATACTCCTTCAAAAGAATCAAGAAGTCTGTTGAACTGTTATTGACCTGGGGTTTGGCACGTGTTCCGTCTAGGACATCATCCTCTGTTGGTGTGAGATGCCATGTTGACTGATGCATATGACAACTCATCAGCTTGTTGTTGGGGTACATTAAAATTCAATCGATCAAAAACTGACCGTCTGGAAGCCGAGCAACAACATTTGATCACAATCTGGTGACACTCACAGTGATGATTTTCTTGGGAGAGTGTCACGGGAGATTGTCTATTTTTACGCTTTTGCATTAGCAATTCACATAAATCAGAAGGAGTAGAAGTAGTAGTCATCTTTATTACATTTGCGGTAGCAAAACGTTTAATAACTTGTGTATAAAGAAGATTACTAGCTGCATTCGCAGAACCAAATTGTACATTTCTACGCGTTTGGAGTTGTGTGCACAAATCTTGAGAATTTTGAGCACGAAGGACTCCATTTTCATTGCGTGTGATTTGTAGGTTTGGTACTTTGCGTAGAGCAGTATAAGAAGGCTGTTGGTGTAGAACTGAAGCTTTACCAACAATATTTTTATGCTATTTGTATTTAGGTATATTCATATTAGATGTAAAAACATCGTTGCGAATTTTATCTACACTGTCACAGACATGAGACTTACCTTTACGCGAAGAGCGTAAAAATTGATTATCTACCACGTCACAGACGGAAGATTTTCCTTTACGCGAAGAACGTAATTTTTGTGTGTCTACCACGTCACAGACGGAAGACTTATTTTTACACTTAGAAGCACTAACATTAGAGTCTGCCTCATTACAAATGGGAGACTCGTTCTTATGCACTGAGCGTAAAATTTGGTTTTTACCCACTGGGCGTAAAACCTGATTATCTTCACCGTCACAGACGGGAGATAAATTGTCACACTTAGAGTGCAACGCTGAAGTAAGGACTGCCTCGTTACAAACAGGAGCCCCTACGACAGAAGTGGGAAGAATTCCCTTACTATCAAAAGCAACAGAGAGATCAGAAGCTATTTTGGATTTAGGAATCCAAACTTTTCGTGCTTTGCGAGATTTTTGAACAATGGAGCAGCGAGAACTACCCCCAGTTCGGAGCATCTCTTCATAAGCAGTCTGGTCGAAGTGTACAACCAGAGTCTTCTGTGTCGATCCAATCGACACGTCATCATATTGAGCAATTGCCTCCTCGTCAGAGGAGAAGGTCATCCCCAGCAGAGTCGCCATTTTTGTTTCACTTAACAAAATGCCTAGAAATCGAATTTTGAAAATAAAACGAGAAAAAGTACAAGAAGTACAAATTTAATTCTGGAAAGTATTGCTATGGAAGTCTGATCTGTAAATGATCAATTTGTTCCTTGAACCATACGATGATGATGAAGATCACTGCTAGAAGATGAACAATTGGAAGAACTAAGTCACCAGAAAGGTATCGACGCACTTGGGCACTGATGGCGAGGCCGAATGCTTTCCTGCTTTGCTTCACTCTGTTCTGGAAGAAAAGTTGAAGAAGAATGCTCCGAAAAATCAAAGTCTCTGGGCTCTGATCTCTATGTATTCTCTTCTCACCCTCTGTCTCTGTCTGTCTGTCTGTCTCTATGAGAAAAATAAGTCTATTTATAGACTTGGGATCTTGTGCGTAAAAACTCAGCAAAAGTTCAGTCCTTACGCTAACAACTGTCACCCATGACTGAAGTCATCCTATGCACACGTTGACACGTGTCCCATCATTTCAGTAAGAATAGGATGCACGTACACACGTTCTTCGAGATATGTGGCATGAAAGCCATGTAGGCAAACTACGTTCTGAATTGGTGAAGAAGAATAGGGCGTAAAAATAACCCAAAATACCCTGAGCGTAAAGTAGTGGACTAGGCGTAAAATAGCCCTGACGTGGACTTCCCACGTAAAGTAGTTGTTAAATAACCTTGAGCGTAAAAGTAGCCCAAATAAACCTTACGCACGTCAACTTTTGAGCGTAAAAAACTCGTATAGTCTCCGTGCGTAAAAGAAGCCATATTATGAGCGTAAAATAGCTCAGTCCACATACTAAACGACAAATTGGTCTCTGTATGAAACAAATCCCTTTGATTTCTGTGATATATGCCATCATTAAATCTTTATGTCAGACTTTGAATTAAATGCAAGACTTGACAGCTTTGTCCAGCGTAAAAGTGGCTAGCCTGTCTTAGGCGTAAAACCATTAGCTTTGACCCGGGCGTAAAATGATTTGCCTGCTTTAGGCATAAAGTGATTAGCCTCTCTTTGGCGTAAAGTGGATCAATTTGAATGAAATGATCCATCTCTTTGACTCATTCTTATAAAGCACTTTCTACGCTCCTACACTCTCTAGTGCCAATGATCATGACAAACACCCTCGTCCCGAGCGTGGACTCTCTGGTGCACCAAACAACCCTCGTCCCGAGTGTGGACTCTCTGGTTGTGTAAAACGATAATCAAGGCTATGGCAGTTTACTTACACGTATTCGTTCTATGACACGACTCAAGCAAGGTACTGACGAGAACTCCAAGGGTGAACCACAAGACCAAACATGAACACGGCTATATGCAATAAAAACAACTCCACAGAAAATAACACGAAAAGCACATGTCCATAAAAAATCAAATACTAAAAACTGAAATGAAATGCATGTAAATAAAACTGTAGAGGGAGGCAATGTAAACTTGCCTGGAGGTTGCACGAAGATCCAACAAAATATAGTCAACTGGTAAGCCGATAAGTCCAAATCATCATAACCGTCTCCGAAAGCTAAAACAGACATTGCCAACTTTCTCAGAATAGTTAAATTAGCTAGGATTGCCTATCTTTAAGTCCAATTCTGGAGACAGGAGGAAAACAGAAATTTCGGGCAAAAATGGTGTCCGTCGTTGAGCCCGCTTTGCACCGAAAAATATGAAAGAGTCAAAGGTCTCTAAATTCATCAAACTACATGTCTACAAATTTGTTTTGATGATACGAACCCAACGGTATATCCAATTGTGGATTCCGGTGGGCCGTGCACAAAATCACCCGTTGAATCGGACCGTGGGGCCCGCAACACGGCAATCCGATCAACTATCTTAGAATCGGACCAAACTTGGCATACAGGACTAGAAAAATGATACGGTCCTCTTGGCGCAAGTTTTGTCTCGATCTGACGAACGTGCACAAAATAATTGAGAAATTTGTACAGAGGCCGATACGGTAAATTTCGACGGATACGTATCAAATTCGTCGCGCATACGCGACCAATTTAAATTCCGTCAAAGCCCACACGTCTACGAAGCCGTTACGCACCTTTCGATGCTTTCGGTCTATGGCCACGTCGCTCGGATTGGCGGGACGCACGTCGTATCGAAGAGTTTTTCATAATTTTTACTATTTTAGAAGAGGGTTTTTGACCAACTTTAATCCCAATTTAAACAGTATATAATAGACAAATAAAAAAACTAATTACTGTGTTTTGATCACGGTTAGGTTGTCTATAACTTCCTTCAATTGGATTTTCAAGAGTACCGATATCCTGCCCGCAATCCGTCTTCCAAAACACGTGATTGGGACGGTTTTCTAACTAGTCAAGAGCAGTTTTTCGATAAAGTTTGCTTCGATTTATCGAGCAACCTAGGGCTTCTAAATTCAACTAATAGAAGAAGATTGAAGTCGTATGGGTTAGGATTGTACCAAAGAAATTGGTTCAGGAATCGATCTACCGTGCGCGAAGAACTCCCGCGACAAAATGGCACCTCTGCTGCTTGAGCACTGTCGTTTCCGTCCGCGCCCGTACGCGCGCGCGGGTCTGTCCGTGGCCTTGGCTGCACGCGACGGTGGCGGACGGCGTGCCTAGGGTCGGGGAGGGTTGCCAGCCTCGAGCGCGCCTCTGGGGTTCATTGGTACAAGTATTGAGGAGTTTTCGATAGGAATTTGTCATTGACTCCCCACGCGACTGTGCGGTTTTATTAGGATTTAAATCCCCTGTGGTTGATCGATTTCTAGGTTGTTCCTACGTACGAGATCCTAAGGTTTGCGCGTGTAGATAGGAATCGAACTCGGAAAGATTTGGATGAATGCTTGGTTCAAGATTTGATCGTATCAAATCTTTTGCTCGGTTGCTATTCAAACTGTCGGGCTCAGGATAGTACTGTTCCTAAGGGAACAGTTCAAAAGGGTTTGTGGGTTGGGCCTATAGGCTAGGCTGGTGCATGGTTGGGCTGGAATTTCCTCATTTTGTTCGGTTGGGCTAGGAAAACTATATGGGTTTGCATTATTATATCTTAATGTAAATAATGTATATATATTTATATATATACACATGTATGTATACCTACATATATATACGCATACACACATATATAATATATATATATATATATATATATATATATATATATATATATATATATATATATATATATATATATATATATAAATACACATGCCCCCCCCCCCACACACACACACATATATATATATATATATATATATATATATATATATATATATATATATATATATATATATATATATATATATACACACACACACACAAAAAAAAAAAATATATATATATATACACACACATATATACCTATGTATATATATTAATAAATTATAAAATATATTTACATGCCCATATAGTCAATATATATATATCCTGGTACTTATACTTATATTTAATATATATGTGTTTACCACAATTTTGATACAGACAATACATTATTTCAAATATAACCAACATTAATAATATCTAATAATATATATATATATATATATATATATATATATATATATATATATATATATATATATATATATATATATATATAAAAAATATATATATATATATATATATATATATATATATATATATATGTATATATATATATTTACTCACAACAAAATAATAAAACAATAATAAAATAATTAAATGGTGGTTTGGTGAATGCATACTACTCACCTTTATCCGGGTCCAGAAAATTATACAAAAATGGTAAAACAATATTTAATATTAAAATACCAATTTTGTACAAATATTCAAATAATTTAAAAATGTACATCAATACCCAAAATAATTTAGAAACTATTTGTACACACACAATATATGCCTACATGGTCGTCTTTGGTCTCACTACAAGATTACATGGGCTCGGTTTGGTTCGGGTCAAGTCCGCACCAGTTTGGTACAACCGGGTCACTTAAACGTCAAATAATATTAATAATGAATAATTAAAATATTTATAATGGTCATGTCATAACTTGGCCTAATTTTTCTAGTTAGGACATTCCTATGGCTCGGCGTTCCCTAGCAGGGCTAATGCACTAGTCAAAGTACGACACCGCACTATCCGTGCCACGATCTCTAGTCACCTTGTACTCTAATTCCTAACCATGACTAAAATTAACTACCGTAATAATTAACTAATTAATCATTTATAAAATTCTAAAATCACTATTTTTAATTAAATAATAAAAATATTTTTTAAAAAAATTCTCCGGGAAGGGAAGCTACAGAAAACATATCCTCCTGTGGACCTTTCACTCTCTACTTCTGAGCACCAGCTTGCATCACTAAAGCCTTCCACTACCTTTGGATCTCTACATTAGTGCAATGCATACTTCTGTGTCCTTTTGAGGTATCTCATAACCCTCTTCACAGCTTTCCAGTGTTTTATCCATGGATTACTCGTGAACCGACTCAGCATCCCCACGACAAAAGCTATGTCAGGCCTTGTGGTAGTAGTCGCATATATCAAACTTCCGATGACGCTTGAATACTTCAATTGTCTGTCGCTTTCCCTTGAATTTGTCTTCAGCTTCTTGTCATACCTATATGGCGAATCGATCCTTGGAAGATCCTGATACCCATATCGTGTGAGTATATTCTCAATATAATGAGACTGTAACAACGCCACTCCAGTTTCCTTCCAGATGATCTTTATCCCCAAGATAACATTAGTTTCCCTAAGTCCTTCATGCTGAACTTAGACGAGAGAAACTTATTTGTCTTAGAGACACTTGCTAGATCTGTACCTAAGATCAGCATGTCATCCACGTACAAACAAACAACTCCTCTTCCGTCAGTAAACTTTGTGTAGACACATTTGTCCGTCTCGCTGACCCTTTAGCGTTTGATCTTATGGCTTTATCAAACTTCTCATGCCACATCTTGGGAGCTTGCTTCAGACCATACATAGATTTTACCAACTTATACACTTTGTCTTCGAGGCCCTTGAGGATGAATCCTTCTGGCTGTTGCATGTAAATCTCTTCCGTCAATTCACCATTCAGGAAAGCAGTCTTAACATCAATTTGATAAATGATCAGCTTGTGAATTGTGCTAAGAGCAATCAACATCCTTATGGTCGTCATCCGCGTTTGGGGTGAGCGTCGGTATAATCGGTCGGTATTTGGTCAAACTTTTCAATACTTTTTAAGCGGTATTTAAAAAATCAATACCAATATCGTACCATTTAGAATCAATTTTTTTTAATTTTGGTTAAATAGGTATTCGGTCGGCTTTTGTTCGGTATCGATATTTTACCAATTAATATTTGATCAATCAATACATTTAATATTGTAGAACCTCTTATATATATATTTTTACTTTTTTTGAAGCATTAAATTTTAAAGCCAAGCCTCTACCAACCAAACAATTAATCAAAATTATTAGAACAATATGTAACAAGTCACAAATACCTAAAAATGAGCTTAAATGATCAAGCGCGGTCACTAAATTTAATCTTTAGTATAAGTTTAAGTAGCCAAAATTTACTTTAAAATTCTATGAGAACATAAAAATATAAGCTCAAAAGATCAAAAGCTCAATTCTTAGCATTCTTAACATAACTTCAGGTCTACTAAAATCCATTCTAAGTTATAAGAAACTGACCAAAACAAAGATAAAAGTGAAAATGAGTAGTATAAATTTAATCAAGAACAACATTCTAAAAAAAGTAATTATATATATATGTGTGTGTGTGTACACATGCGCACGTACGCACACACACACACACACATATATACATATATATGATCGGTTCGGTATTTTCGGTATGGTATTACACTCAAACTGTTACTACTACCATTATACTATATTTTAGTCGGTTCGGCAATTCGGTATCGGTATATAATTTTGGCTCAATTTTTTAGAATATTTTTAATCGGTATTCGGTTGGTTTTTGGTATTGGTCGGTATTTGCTCACCCGTAATCCACGTTACTGGAGCATATGTGTCGAAATAATCGATCTCCTGCTTCTGAAAAAATCTCTTGGCAATTAATCTTGCCTTGAACTTGTCAATAGTTCCATCGGCCTTCATCTTCTTCTTGAAGATCTATTTACAACCGATTGATTTTACTCATTCAGACAGATCGACCAACACCCACGTGTTATTAGAGGTTATCGAGTCATACTCATCATTAATAGTCTCCTTCCAGAAGACAACATCTCTGGTCTTCATCGCCTCATCATAGGTAAGCAGATCTGCTTCCACATAATAGATGACAAAATCCTCTCCGAAGTCCTTCTGTCTCTTCACTCGCTTAGAAATAGGTTCTGCGAGTTCTGGTTCAACAATTATTTCTGCAGCAACGACATCTTCTTGAACTACCTCTTCGTAAGGAACTTGAGCCTCATGTGCACTCACATTGTTCTCCGAAATGTCCACGAGAATAATGTTCTTGTGTCTTGCAAATTTATCTTCAAAGAATTCTGCATCACGATATTCAATGATATGATTTGACTCAATATCAAGGAACATCCGAGCATCATACTTATCAGCATAACCCAGGAAAACTATCTTCGTAGTCCTTGTTCCCAGCTTCTGAATCTTCAAATACGAAAGCTTCACATACTCTAGGCAGCCCTACACTCGAATGACATTCAAGTTGGGTTTGACCTTGAAACAGAGTTCATAAGAAGTGACTTCCGAAGTTGTATCGATAAGATCGTAGCCGTGAGCACTGCTTCACCCCAGAAGCAATTTAGAAGACCCACAGTCAACAATATTGAGTTCATCATCTCTTTTAACGTTCTATTCTTCCTTTCTGCAATACCATTTGATTGAGGGAAGTACAGAGCAGTTGTCTCGTTGATAATTCTATGTTCTCTGTAGAATAATGCGAATTCATGAGATCTATACTCGCCACCTCGATTACTTCTGAGTCACTTGAGTTGTTGTTCGATTTGAGCTCAGCTTTAACCTTGAAGTCCTTAAACTTCTCAAATGCTTCATCTTTAGACTTGAGCAGATAAATGAACGCGTACTTTGAGAAGTCGTCGATGAAAGTAATGAAATACTTTATCTCGGCCTTTGTGGAGAACTGTTTAAAGTCACAGATACCTGAGTGCACCAACTCCAGAAGATCTATACTTCGGTTTATCCGCTTGAACGATTTTCTTGTGATCTTTGTCTGCACACAGACCTCACACTTCTCTAACTCCTTATCCCCATATTTAGAGATAAGTCCTAGAGTAAACATCTTGTTTATTTTAAAATGAACATGTCCTAGTCTATTATGCCACAACTTAAGAGAATAACCAGAAGAAGAAACTGCATTCACTATCTCCATAGGAGTTACAAGTCGATGTTTGAACATCCCTTCGTTACAAAAGGCCTTTCCGAAGTATGTTCCTTTATAGGTCCGAACGAATTGACCAGCATTAATGTCCATCTTCAAGCCTGTATTGCAGAGCAGGCTTCTAGAGACTAGGTTCTTGGCTATAGCAGGTATGTGCTTTACTTTCTGAAGCATCAACGACTTCTTCGAAGTCAGTTACAATACCACCGTCCCGATCTCGAGGACGTTAGCTTGTATCTGGTTCGCCACCAAAACCTTCTCAGAAATAGGTTGGTACGTGGTGAACCATTCCTTCTTTGAACAAATATGTCACGAGGCTCCAGTGTCTATCCACTAGTCCGTGTCAATCCTAGCCGAGTAA